>OU015744.1:122090523-122116397 GCA_907169655.1 Acomys percivali | reverse complement strand
GAAGAAGAAGAAGAAGAAGAAGAAGAAGAAGAAGAAGAAGAAGAAGAAGAAGAAGAAGAAGAAGAAATCATGAATTTTGCAGGTAAATGGATGGGACTAGAAAAGTTCATCCTGAGTCAGATAACCTAGACTCTGAAAGAGAAACACGTTAACATTTTTTAATTCATAGAATTTTCTAGTTTTTCCACTGCACTGTGACATTTAGTCTCTTCCCTCTAGAATGTCCCCAATATCAACCTACTAAATACTTCTTTACCCCAGACTTTTAAATGCTAGGATAATACTTACCGACTACCTGAGAATTATTTTACCGACACTAGGAACAAACAACCTGTAGTCATGTGCCTCACTCTTGGTCCCTTTTGCAGGTTATCTAGGTAACTGACATAAACTCATCTTGTGAGAACACACACATCAGTGATAAGCCCATGTAAATAACTTCATTTTGCCAGTCTCTCAGCTAATGAGAGAAGTATGTCATCTTTATACATAGAAGAATCACCGACAGGGATGAGCATATACAAATTGAAAACTGAATTTCAGTTAATATTAAAAATATTTAAAACTTGAGAACAAGTAGTCATCTACCTAAATGCAAATTAATTTCAATTAATAGTATCAAAATGTGATCTAGATGTGGTCAAGCATGCCTGTTTTCCCCAAATTTGGAAGGCTATGGAAGGGAGACCACGAGTTAGAAGCAACTTGAACTACAGACCTCTAAGTTAGCTTGGGCTACATAGCAAACCTTGTCTCAAAAGGAGAAACAAAACAAAACAAAAAAACTAAACCAAAGCAAAAACAAACCATATGTCAATGATACCAAAATCTGGTAGGCATCAACTTAAAAATTAAAGCAGTATCAGTTCACGCTAAATAAGAACTAATAATAGATATTAAACACAGTTGTGTGTGATCAAGATATTAATTAACATACCAAGGAGTTCAGTTCCTTCCCTTCAATTTATACTCGTATTATATACATTTTTTTTTCAGAAACTGTGGCAATGTTAGGATTGTCATTTGAGAGAATATTTTATGAAAATAAATTTACAGTTGACAGGGGAAAGGACAAAAGGGATGGAGAGAGAGGGGGGATGAAGAAAGAAAGGGCGAGAACAAGAGAACCACTCCCTGTCGTATGTGACAAATCAGGCATCATGTGTGGACCTGCAGCAACGCTTTGCTTACAGAGCTTGGACTGGTATATCAACGCACTCACCTCTGTTAAATGAGGATTGGGGTTAAAACCACAGAGGCTGCAGACGGTGGTTTGACACTCAGTGCATGTGTTAAAATTGGCCTTTTCTGGAGTGTGCAACAGAAGTTCGGTGGTGTTGCAAAGAGGACAGATGGTTTTAGAGGGGCCTTGTACTGGAGTCTGTGTTGCAGAAGTCGGCGGTGGTTGCCGAGATCTTCCCGGAACCGTTTGGCTTATGGGTTTTGCCGGGGTGGGCTGCTGAGGCTGGGGCTTTGCCAGGGTGGGTTGCTGAGGCTGGGGCTTTGCTGGGGTGGGTTGCTGAGGCTGGGGCTTTGCCGGGGTGGGCTGCTGAGGCTGGGGCTTTGCCGGGGTAGGCTGCTGGGGCTGGGGCTTTGCTAGGGTGGGCTGCTGAGGCTGGGGCTTTGCTGGGGTGGGCTGCTGAGGCTGGGGCTTTGTTTGGGTGGGCTGTTGAGGTGAAGGTTTTGCTGGGATGGCCTGTTGAGGCTGGGGTTTTGCTGGAGTGGGCTGCTGAGGTGAAGGCTTTGCTGGGCCTGGCTGTTGAGCTGGTATCTTTCCAAGTCCAGACTGCTGAGCTGGAGTCTTTGTTGCCCCAGGTACCTTAGCCGGAGTTTGTGGGCCTGGCTGTTGAACTGGGACTTTTGCTGCCCCTGGCTGCTGGGCTGGGGACTTGACTGGCCCGGCTGGAACCTTTCCAAGCCCAGGAGTCTGAGCTGGAGACTTTGACCCAGGTTGCTGTGATGAGGTCTTCTCTAATCCAGCCTGCTGAGCTGAGGGCTTGGCTGTCAGTGGAGGTTGGACTGGAGGCTTCACTGTCCCAGCTGGCTGAGCTGACTTTGCAGGTCCCGACTGCTGGACAGTGGCCTTTGCAGGCCCAGGATGTTGGGCTACAGGTTTCCCAGGACTTGCTTGCTGAGTTGGTGTTTGGGCTGTGCTCTGCTGCGTAGGCTTTCCTGTGCCAGGGGCTTGTGGCTTTATTTTTTCTGCTTGATGGGAAGATGCTGACTTGGGAGGGCTATCCCGCTGCATCACTTCCTTCTCTGGTCCTTGCTGTTTAGGAACCGACTTCGGCGAGGGCTGCTGTAAGGGAGGTTTTGTGGCCCCTTCAGACTTCCCTTGGTCCTTTTGAGCAACTTTTTGTTTCTTTGTAGTTTCCTCCTGGGATGCCTCAGAGTCCGATATCAAATCAAAAGGGTTGAATTTATTTACAACAGAGGAGACAGCACTTAAAGGGTTAACATCTGAGAGGAAACCAGGCATTATGCTAGACTTGTACTCTTCCTTAAAATCAGTTCTGGACTTTGATTCTTTCAAGCTAATAGTGGATGGACTCCTTCCAGGCAGTTTCGGTTCTGACCTAAACGTGTCCGTAGTTCTGCTTTTACTGAGGCCAGGTTGAGTGGGCCGCCCAGGGTCTGGTGGCTTCCCTGGTTGACGTGCAGGCTGACTACTATCCAATTCTTGTTTCCTAGATAATAAAAACAGTGTAAATTACTTCAAAACAAACCAGCTTAAAGCTATTGGTTTTCTTTTCTTTCTTTCTTTTTTTTTTTTAACTCAAATGTATGTAGACACAATTTGAGTCGCAACCCATATTGATCATAAAACTTTGCTTGTTTTTGAATGGGTAGAAATTGTCAACAAGAAGTGTAGCAAAGGCTGCTTGTGGATGGTGGTAATTTATTTGTTAAATAATAAAAAAAAATACATAAATATACTTAGCGAGACTATAATTATAGGTTTAAAAGGTAAAATGCAAAAAATAAAAGACAAAAATAAAAATAAAACCAATGTACTGTCATATTGTAATACATGTGGGCCTATCTGTACTGGCTTTTTGATTAAAAAGTATGGTCAAGAAAAACATAGAGAATTGAGAACTAAAACTGTTGATTTAAAAATATAACATTTAGGTGGTTTGTGGTAATTGAGCTTACAGGACATTTTTTTAGTATGCTGAGAAGTCTAATGCTTTACTCAGTTTTGCCCTGTTCTACCTAGAAGGGTAACATTCATCAAGCATTATCCTTATTAAACTTTATAAAGATATGTATGTTACTTACTAAACTTGTTTGAGAAACAAATTTTCTTGTGCAAGACCAATATTACTTTACCTTTTCTAATAGTTAATTATTAATGTGAGGTTTTAAATACAACATCACAGATGAGGCTTAAAGTATATGCTTTAAGTATCTTGGCCTGATAGCCAACAGGGTGAAAGTAGCTGTGACACTTCTCAGTAGAGGAAAACAAAGTAGAGCTTTGTTCAGTGTTTGTCACATTTCTTTATTGTCACCATTGTAATTTTATCTATAATCGTTCACATTGTTAGAGGGCTGTGACAAGTAGATTTACAAGACAATTATTTATCTTTAAAAAACAATATGTTAGTATGCTGAATGTTAAGTGATTTGAGCTGAATAATTAAAATTATGTACCTTAAATCTTGAATAAGCCATTTTTATCAGGAACAAAAGTGCAATTAACTGCATTCCACATTGTAACTGTGGAGAAAACCAGTTAAGTAGTTTTGTTTTATTTATGCCATTTTATATTTGGAAAAATATGTTTCTGTTTGAAAGAAACATGAAATAGAAGAAATGATTTTGGAGTAGCTGAAATATGAGATGGTCACAATATAGTTTACATCTTTTATTCAATTCAATAATGATTGGTACTGGCTACATATTTTCTACTTTGTGTTAATTAATAGCTTTCTTCAGAACTTTCTTAATGCCTCAGCCCAAATCAGGATCTAAGAGGAAGTTTAAAGAAATGTAAAAGTGTGACTTGTAGCAAAGGCTCAGAATGAAAATAATTTTCATTGACATATGCATATAATTACATAATATGATGAGTGGGTATGGTATAGACTGTGTCTGCCCGGCATGTGCAGTGTTGTGATTGATCCCAGCACTATATAATATTGATGCTAACAATAATAGAAGAGATTCAAGCAGGTTCCTCCAGGAAAGGGATTTTTAAGAAGTAAGTATTTTCCTATGTTTCCAAAGATTTCTCTTTAAAAGAGACCAAACTGGTTTTTTGTTTTTGTTTTTGTTTTGTTTTGTTTTTTGAGTAATTTCCAAAAGCCCTGTGATTTTTTAAATCATTGATATTTAAATCATTTGATATTTAAATCATTTACATTTGAACATATTGAAAATGCTTCCTTACAAGACTCTATGTTTGTTCATAGGAAGGAAAAAGAGCCACAGTACATAACTGAAAATGGGTTATTTCCAAAGGGGTACATTGTACAGATTTTGGCATTATTCTGGAAATATTCCATATTCAATTAATACATTGCAAAACTCCACTGAAAGGCATGCCTTATGGATGTGCCTATCTTATAAGTAATTATTTGGGAATTTCATTAAACTGCACCTTTGTATGTGAAACTTGAAAACTATCTTTAAACAAAGGGCAAAGAAATAAGTTCTTGATTTTATTGAATTGTCATTTTTTGAAAATACTATGAAACTTATCTTACTCTGCACCTTGTGGTATAGTTTCTTCACTTTACCCTATGTATGTGTAATAGCACGTGAAAAAGAACTTCACAAACACCAAATATTTGTAGTAACAGAAAACACCAATATGGAAAACAGGCTTCATGTGACACATACTATAATAAATTATAATTGCATAATCATCCCACAGAAATTAAGTTGTGCTGCGTTAAAGAATTACTCTGGAGGAAAAGACTTATATTGCCATAAGGACCGTCCCTCCTCCAAAATAAAGAGAGACACAGAGAGAGAAAGACAGAGACAGAGAGAGACAGAGACAGAGGCAGAGAAAAAATCACAGAGAACTGCTTCAAGCCAAACACAAATGTAAAGGTGCCTGAGTAATCGTGAGCTCCTGAACTGTGTTTTCCATAACAACCATTCTGCTAAAGAATGAACTAAAACACAATCTGTGTCTTACTACACAAACCATGAGCTAGAAGAAAACATTTCCGTCATCTTTTCACTGCTAGAATCAAACCTGGTAACTAAGAGAGAAGTGTTAATATTTGATGAATCAAGGAATAAATGGATGGTTCACAATGTGAAAACCAGCGAATGAACGTATCAGGTTTTTGCTTCAGTCTAGATTAAAACTTCTTGAGTTCTTTTCATCTCAAAGTCTTATAGAGTTTTTCTAATATTTAAATGGGTACTTCCCATATTTGCATAAGAACCTGGATTTGACCTATTGTTCTATATTTAATACAAACGAACAGGAGAACAGATGGCCACTCAGTAGGGGAAGCTCAAAGGAGCACTAAAGGAAATCATCAATTCTATCACAAAAGTTTTGAGGCAAGCCATCTCACTTCACATGTTCATGAATAAACTGAATAATAGTGATAACATTGTTTTTCACTGGGTCTACAGTGAATCAACACTCTGAAGAATCTTGTTTGTAACCTTCTTCTGATTCCAGCATAAGCTATTTGTGTTTAATTCTACATCCTTTTGCATTTTACTACTGCCATGCGCAGATTAGAACTTTCATAAGTTAGTAGAGAAACTGTTTGAGATAAAATGATATTTCAGGCATATGTAAATATAATAATATGAAAGCTGCTGAAACGATTAGATGTTTTAAAATGGAACAAAGCAATCAGTGACAATTTGATAGTGCTGAGTCATATAAAATAATCCACATTAGAAATAAAAAATAAGCTTAGAAATGTCTATTCACTGTTATACCAGAGAAGATATGGGATTTAAAAGGCCAAGATAATAATTCAAACTCATAAACCTAGTTAAAGAAGTCTGGCCTCCAGCCTCCTAAGAGGGATGCTCCTGGGGGATTCATTCTTGCCTACCCATATTTAAAAGAATATACTCTATCAAAAGTATTTCTAACAATGAATAATATAACACAAATACAACAAATATGTCTGTGGCCATATTTGAGAGCGTTCCATTGCTGGCATTAAGATTTATACTTGTCACACTTCTTATTATTAAAAATCCAGCAAAAAAATTACTGTGAACTTTGAGTCATCCTCAGAATGACTTCCTGAGACAGGTAAGACAGGTCTTATTCTCTTCCTTCAAGGCAAGGAACATGAGACATACATGGGCTGAGAAATGCATGTTAATTCGCTATGAGTCACATAAAATCAATACAATAAGAACCTGAGTTCTGGGGGTGAAAGTACAATAAATGCATTCTGTCATGTCTTAAATGCACATCTCTTTAAATTCTTAAAAGTTGAAATAATTTGAATCATTTATATACATATATTTAGTGACTATGATCAATGACATAGTCAGTGACTATGACTATGATGAATGACAAGGCCAATGAGTCTCTTGCTGTCATACATCTGTATATTTTTCCAAAAGTATCCTTCATAGAAATACTTCAGCAAAATATAAATGTGGCGTAAAAATCAGAAATTCTGTGTGGGTATCTTTTGCAAATTGTTACCAGTTGCAATTTAGGGTAAAAATTACGTGATAACAACAATCTCAAAGTGTCCTACTGCTAATGGGAAACTGTGAAAGTACACTGTCATACACATACTACATAAAGTAAGAGTTGTATAGGCAGAAATATGTCTCCAGTGACTGTTGTACAAAAGCAAAAATAGAAATACAAACACCAACGCTTTCACTTGTATTTGCAACCAGGCTACACCTGTTGCATATGCCCTCTGGAAAAATTATAGATCTGGCTTATGATAGCAATGCATCTTACTATTATCCTAAAATGACAGAGTAAATGCACATTTGATTTTTTTTCAAAGTCGGGATTCTAGCAGAATTCTAGAGAAAAACAGCTCACCTCGTAAATTATTTTAAAAGGCCAAACAATGCTAGTTTTAAAACAATAAAAAGCACATTTTAAATTTGAGGGCTAGTTTCCATACTATCGTGGTTTTCTTTCAAATTAAATAGAGACTTCTACCTGACAGTTTTCCAACATTTCACATATTACATGAAAACAAAATCGCTATCCTTCCGCAATTTTAACTGTTCCTATGTTAAGTTTATTATGATGTTTGGCAAGACTAAGCATTTGTATTTGCATGCTGGCAAGTAAGCAAAATTTTGTTTAAAGTTTATGAAGTAGAACATTTACACCTGTGTACACAGATCTTTCATACTTTCGGTATCGAAAGTGAAGACTGTGCAAGTCCAGTAAATTGTTACAATGGATGTTTCAGGACCACGGAGAGATCTCTCCTGGTGACGTGTGTAAAGTTAAAGGGTTTGTTTCTGATAATAAAGGCAGAGAGCGCATGATTATACCCTCTTGGCACTCTAATTAGAAAACAACTTATTCATTAGAAAGGGGAAAATAGAAATCTAGGGAGGAAATGAATATGTTAATATTACAGATTGCGTTTTATAATTGCCTGAGCAAATTGTCTTTTATTTATTTTGGTTTTAAGTGTGTATTGAAACCTTATCTTAAAAGGTAATACAAATTCACATGGTCTATAAACTGAAAGTCATTTTGCATTTAAAAAAAGAGCAATGGTTTAAAAACTAGCATATGCTAATTCAGAAATACATGTACAGCACCTGCTCTGCTGTGACCAAACCATCTGTTTAATGTCACAAAATATCTTAGGGTCTCTCGCTGAATATAAAAGGTATATTTATTCTATCCCTTTTACCTAGGCAGCTCCTGTTCTCTGGGGACAGGCTGGGAAGGGAGGACCAGTCACCTCCAGGGGGTTAAGGGTATTGTTACAGGGAGATTTACACATCATTCTCAGAAAAAAGACATCAGAACACTAAAAAGGTTTAAGCGTACAGGTAAACACGCAACCCAGCTCTACCCATTTTCCAACACGTCTGTGTTGTATTAATGGAAGATTTCCAGATTAGTAAAACACTGTAGGGCGTCTCTCTACACCACCCTAGAGGGGAAGGCTTCCAAAAGGCCAAAGGGGGATTGGAGGGGGAGGGGCACAACCTAAAATCCCAACACCAAGAATGCAGCCCATGACTATCCCACCAGAAACTACACTGCATCATTTTTATTCCGCCCGTCCAAAAGCTTATGATCGCCTTATTGCCACCCCATTAGGGAAATAAAATGAAAGGAGGCGACATATATGTACCACTGTGCGGGCACATACACATACGTGCACGGGGAGCAGCGGTATATATATGCCTGGACCTCTCCATCATGCTGTGCGTGCCTGTGCATGGAAGGCGACTCCGCAGCGGCCGCGGGGACGCTTCCCTTGGGCAGCCCCTGCGCCCTTGACATGACAGCAGCGATCTGTCTCCTCTCCTCCTCGCTCAGCTGGCTCAGGTCCGCCTCCATGCCGGCTGGGATCCCGGGGTGCAAGGCGCTCCCCGAGTCGCCAGCCCCTCCTGCGGCAGCCGCCAGCCCTTCGGGGAGCCCTTCCCCTTCCAAGCTCGCCTCGTTGCCCATGGCTAGGCGGGACACGTCCCGGTGCAGAAGCTCGCGGCCGTCCTAGCCCCGCCAGCCGGGGTCCGCCCCGGGGCGTGCAGGATGCCCAACCCAGGGGGGCTCCGCGCCCTTCTGGCTGCCCTGAGGACTAGCGTAGGCTCAGTGCGGTCCGTAGGCGTTGCCCGCGGCTGGCCGCTCCTCCATGTTGGACAGCGCCAGGCAAGCTTCTCGCACCCTGCCTTCTGGTTGCCGCCTCAGCACCGAAGCAGCCCAGAAGCAGCAGAGCTCCGCCAGCCCGGTGCCGTGGGCCCCGCCCCGCGCCCCGCCCCCTCGCCGCGCCTGCACTGCGCCTGCGCCGCCCCGAACAGGTGATGTCCGCCACGCCCTCCCGCTCTGCGTCGCGGCGCGCGTAGGCTCCCAGGCACCGACTTAAAGGCAACGGATGATGCTACGGAAAAATGCCGGGCGAACTGCGGACGCTTCTTTCAGGCACGTAGCTGGATGCCTCAACCTGAGTTTTCGCGAACTCAATTTCGAGGAGAGGGAGAGGGAGGGGGGTGATGTCTGCAGCTTTGCCTGCTGGGATTTGTAGTTTCGAGTTTTTTTTTTTTTTTTTTTTCCTTTTCCCAAGGGACTGTGGAAGGATTTTAAAACCTCACAGGAAAGGTTCAGGTAGCTAAAAAGATAAGGAAAAAGAATCCGTCTAGATTTTGAGGTAAATTTCCCAGTGTGAGGTAAAATGGCCCTTATCATCGAGAACTTTACTAGAACCATTAGATTAAGACTTTGCCAAGTGATATATTAGTAAATAGCTAAGACTTTTGCCTGTCTATACCTTGCAGTGATTCCTCCATGGATTACACCAATGTAAAGAATTACGAGAAATTGTTCACCAACAGATTTTTTAATATGTTATAGTAACATGAAACTTCAAAGTCATAGTTTCAAACCCTGTCCACCTTCTTTGTTATTTTTAATTTTACAAATGAGAAGAAAAAAACCCACTAGATAGATCTCATCAATCACATAGCTGCTTAACAATAGAGATGCCTACATTTTCAGTACTCCACCAACACACACACACACACACAGTTCCTACTCCTCTTCATAAATATTATTTCAGTTACTGCTGGATCTGAAACTCCAAAGTTGCTATATAATGTTCTCTTATAAAGTGTATTTAATGTCTCTACTTTTGAGCTTAAAGAGCTCAAAGCTAAGGATAAGGAATTGAATCAAAGCATAGATACAAACAGGCTCTTGGAAAATTATTTTCAAGTTTTGGCAAAAAAAAAAATCACATATATGTAGGAGATAAAAGCCTTCTTCCTTTAAAACTGAAACTTGGCACAGTTAACAACAATCTGTGGCTAAATTGATATATTTAAGGACCGATCACTCAACAGAGAGAACTGAATTATTTGTTGTGTCTTTAGAAACCGATTAAGTTTTGATTCTCTGACAATAGATTGGGTATGTGACTCTTCCAAAGTCAGAACGGCAAGAGTCTCTCTTTGAGGTAAAGAAAATGTTTTCACAAACAAATTAAGGTTAGGCAACCAGACTTTTTGATAGTCTGATTTAGAGGCAAATAGAATGTGCTAATACCATTTTAAAAAGGGAATTTGTTTCAAAGAAGGGCATGCAATCCTGCATCTGGTAATATTCCTCTTTTGGAACTAGCAAGTGTTCCATGGTGGACGCTTCATGGAAATTATCGTCATCTCTAGACCAATGGGAGAAAGGAAGATTCACTGTTAACTGTTTTCTCGGGCTTCGAAAGAAGAAAATATTATCTGGTGCATGCACAACCACAAACCACAAGCTTAAAACTGCAGCTTTAGAGTAATGATTAAGATGAAAAAAGAAAAATCCCCGGTTAAGTTCTATATACTCTTTCTGCAGATGGAAAGGAACTTGGGAAATAGTAAGAAAAAATGTCAGTGATGATCTGTATGAGGACTACGAAAAGTAGTAGCTTGTGTTTTGAAAAACGTACATCCTCTTTCTCCTTTCCACACTTGCCCACAGAACCAGACTCCACCCAAAAGTGACAGTGAGATTCGTGGAAGGAAAATACGTGGACTGTTAAGTGATGTCTAAGGACCAGCAAGCTGTGGACATGTTTGGAGTGTTGACTTTCAAAATCATTTTGTCAATCAGGACCCTTTTAACTCTGGTTTTTTTTTTTTTTTTTTTTTTTTTTTAAGTAACTGTTCTCTTTTTCAGTTATCTGTGTAGGCTAATTTGCTACTTCTTTGGAGGTGAGTGGTTGATGTTCTTTCTGAGACAGGGTCTTATGTAGCCCAACATGACCCCACTCTGGTGCTGTACCTAAGAATGGCTTTGAAGAACTCACTCCTGCTTCCTGTATAGTGCTTGGGATATTAAATATGGGTCTTCATGCCTACTAGGCAAACACTCTGCCAACCATGGTATAAAATGACACACACTGAAGCAGGGTCAAGTTCTTTCCTTATGTGTGAATTATCAGAAATCTGAGGTACAAATCGGGTAGTGTTATGAGCAGAACTCAAGCTTTGGAGAATGTCATGGGAGTTCTTATTTTCCAGGAAAAAACAAAATTAAACACTATTAATTTAGAAGACTAAATATAGATTGGTGATACCCTACTTAAAATATTTTTGCCCTATGTTCATGGTAGAGTCACACTAATGACTTTTTAATAAATTTATATTTAATTGAACATAGTTTGAGTATAAATCACTCAGCCTGATACCCTGATCGGGAAACAAGTCTATTTCTGAAATGCTCTACTGAAATGCATGCCTTATATTCACCTAAACTGATAGCTTCAGAGAAGGGAATCTTATCATTGACTTCTCACCTCACTGCCTAGATAGACTGTAATGTAGAAGATAATGTCATTGCTAGCAACTAAGCAGGACTGGTAAATGCAGTTGGCCCAGTTTACTCATGTCCTTACAGTTATCATTCATGCTATGTCATTTAAAAAAAATCATATCTGTTACCATATATGAAATATCTGACACTTTGAAGTAACTGAAATTATGGTATCTTGCAAGTTTAGGAGGGAGAGTTGAGGGTTAGAGGAGGAGGTGGAGGAAGAGGAGGAGGAGGAGGAGGAGGAGGTGCAGATAAGGAAGAGCAGGCAAGGAGGACAGATTCGCCTGTAAACTATGAGATACACGGAAGATGTATGCTATCTTGGGATGATGAAGCATTGGTCTTAATTGAGTCCAAACTCATAAATTGCACATCCCTTAACAGTGGGACTCCCAAATGGCCCATCAATGGATAAAGAGGTTTCTTTTTTCCTTTTACTAGAACGAAAACCATTCATCGTTCTTTCTCTGACCAAAAAAAAAAACAAACAGCCAGCCTCCAACCGAAAACCTAGGTGGGGATGTTATCTAACTTGAAGTTCAACCTAACAGCTTGGCCTTCTTTACATCCTAGTACCTCAATGTTCAAAGCAGCCCAAGGTGTTAAGATTACATGGAGGGGGCTGTAATTCCCTAAAGTCTAGGTTCACAGCTAAGTTTACTGAGGCCTTTAAGCCCTATGAACAAGCTGAGCCCCTTTCTGCTTACAGTTGCACCCATGAACTGGGTGTAAATGGAAGAACTAAGCACTCACTACAGCATCACAAAAGCATTATAAAGATGATTATGGTGAGGATTCTATTAATAGTGTAAGATATTAATACAAGGAAGAGCTACTCTAAGTCACATGGTTTTGTTGTTTCAGTTGTGCTATATAACTGATATTGCCAGATTTTGCATCCTGTAATTATACACAAGTATTTAAAGTTCCCTCTTTACTACATTTTATATGTTTACTGTTTACAGTACTTATAGTTTTATTTAATGTAAAACTGAGAAATTGAACTATTTGTTCAAATCTTCCAGATCTACACTTCTAAGCTACAAAATAGACAAGTATCTTGAATATCTATGTGTGTATTTCATGAAAAAACCACAATAATAATAGGTTTAAATGCTAACAATAACTAAGAACAAAGTTATATTAAATCATGCAAAACTTACTCATGAGAAGTTTTCTGAGGGATACCTATAGATACATCTTAGAGACTGCTGAATGAGGCTAGTGACAGTCCCAAGGTCCTAAGCAAGATGGCTACATGACAGGTATACAGATTCTGGAGGATACTTGATGACATTAATTGAAAAATACTTGTGAGAAATTACAAATACAATATTAACTATTATATGTTATATCGTGAATTTTTTAAATATAAAATAATTGAAGCCAGTTACTATTCAGTTACTACTTAATCCCTAAAGGTACCGAGATAACATCATTTAGGGGACTCCTGAAGTTATAAAGTCTGATATTTTGAAAATAGAAATGTAGGTTCACCTTAATTTTTCTGGCATTGGTGTAGATGATAGAACAAATTAGGGAAATCCTTATGGTAAGAAGGGAACTTAGTGTTTCTTAGTTTGGAAAGGAGACATGTCTCCAGTGCTACAACTGGTTGCTGTATGGAACTTTGTAGGACTCAACATGTCATTGGTACCTCAAAGCATATTCTATTGGAAAGTACAGTGTACAATAGAGTTTCATTCCTCCCATACAAATGCAGATATTTCCACCTTACTAAAATACTTGTAGAGCTGTGATAGTCATTTTATGTATCAATTCGAATGGATCACAAATAGTCCAAAGACTTAGCTAAATGTGTTTTGGGATGTGTCTAAGATGCTATGCTTTTTTTTTCCCTAGACAAAAATACTTTGACTTTTTTTTTATTGGAAAGATAGTTCTTCTTGCAAAGACAGTCACATGTTGTCCTTGGTTACATAGTGAAGTCCTGTTTTTAAAAAAGTCAATAAATAAATGCAAGGAAAATCATGTAGATATTTTGATTGTATGTAGTAATTTAATAAGAAATTATCTTTATCATTCTCAAGTTGTCATGGTTTATTTCAATTAGGAGTAGATCGCTTTACTTCTAATCAGCACAAGAACTGCATTATTCCCTATATCAGGAGCCATTTGGGGAATGTTTAATTTTATTTTAACAGAACTCTATATTTGCTGGGTTAATTATTGATGAGTAATCTCGGGTTAGAAATAATATTAAATAATTCTGCCTCAGGTTCCCCACATCTTTATCCAGTCAATGTTTGAATCCCACGTGTCAATTGGTGTCTGCTCTTGGCAATTTATCCAAAACATACTTACAATAGAAATGTTTCTTGCTTTTAGTGGTCTTCATTGCTAGGGTCTTAAACTTTTTAGGACCATCAGCCATACAATGTTACAGTAGCTGTCACTGGTCTACGTTTACAAATGGTTAAACTGCAGAAATCAATCAGTGTACCAGTCTCAGGAACAAATTCTGAATCATTTCTTGTTGACAATAAAGAAACTTTTTTTTACACATTTTATTCTTATCATTAATGTTGAGCAAGCAGATTCAAAATTTCAGTGCTTCAAAAAAAATAATTATAGTATCAATCTACAAATTATAATCCAAAATACATTACCTCTCTTTCAATGATTTACTTGCAATTCCTTACAGGAAGCAGGACTACTTTTAACTACAGATAGTAAAATATTCAGGGAGGTATTTGAAACATTTTCACAGAGGAAAATATCCTTTGAGGATAAAATATGCTTACACTTTCTAGTCACTCTATATATTTCGTTCCTTTCTCAAATGTGACCTGAAGGAAGAAGAACATCTGGTACCTGGAGCATGGACATACTTGCCAATTGAACAATTGATTCTCTGTGGGTGAAGAGCATCTGTGGGACCACCTTCCTTGCCTGCTTGCCTCACCAGCTGGTTGTGATTTCCTTAGCTTTGCTCAACAGGACAGGCTCCCTTCATTTATCAGCCACTTCAAACACCTACATTAGGATACAAAAGAGACTCTAACTCTGTTTCCAGGGAAACACTTTTCAAAGGGGTTTAGATTTTAGAAGATTGCTCTAGCCAGGACTTGAGTAAAAAGCAAGCTGTAACTGCTTGTGTCAAGATGTCACACTTGGAAGCTGGCAGCCTTGGAGTACAAGGTCCTGGGCTGCCCTCTCTATGTGGTAGTAGGAAGCAAAGTTTCACAGTGTCTACATGGTCTGTTCCGAAGAAGCAGAATCCATCACCCACTGCCTTTCAGATTCTCAGGGACACACCAATTCCATTTCAGCAATACTGTGTGTGGGTGCCTGGATGCCATAGCACAGAGGTTCCCTGAAAAAAAGCCTTGTCATTTTCTATGAAAACATAATACTGACCTTTAACAGGTCAAATAGTGGGCAAAACTGTTTCCACCCTCCTAAGCAAAGTCTTTCCATGGGTGGCCTGCTGACCACGTAGTAACTCCACTACTAGGTAATGAATACTCATTCAGATGGCTATCATCCAAGCAACCACCAATCTGGCATCCATGAAACCAGCCCACCAAGCAATGGGAGTGAAATATGTCCTCAGAAAGTTGGGATACAAATCTCTAAAGATGAATGTAAGTTTTTGACACTTGAACTTGGGTATGAGATGGCTAAACTGAACAGATTAAAGAAAGGAAAAAGCTATGGTAAAGATAGCAAAGTCACTCTCAATATGTTTCATCTTTCCTGCAGGAAGATCCTCCCTACAGCAGAAATTCAAGACACAATGGCCTTTACTCTTGCTTCTCAACTTCACCTGTCCTTGTGGCATTGCATGTATTCTTATATCTAATGCATCAAATTGTAACAGACTAAATTGTAGGTGGGGACACCATGTAGGACAGCGTCCATCTATTTGAGGAAAGGAATACCTTAATAGTGTCCTGTGGTGGGCAAGGAAAGTGATATAGTAGGTCTGTCTGGATTTTAGTCCAGATACTAGAAGCAGCCCTTCGCTGTTGCTGCTTACCTATTGCAGCTTCCTAATGACACTAGAGCATATATTTTGCTTTGCCTGCTGAGATAAGCCTGGGTTTGCCTCCTCTACTTATGCCTAGATATGAATTATTCTCCTTCAGGAGTATAGGAACCAAGACGAATTACTACTATGGCTGGAATTAGAAGGAATATTAAAGAAGACACCTCACAACTTCCATAGCATTAACCAAATGATTAAGCAGTAGGGCATCCTGAAAGACATGTATCTGTATCTGGAAAAGGCCTAGAAAGGAGATTTGAAGGTTCAGAGGCTCTCAGATCTGACCACTGGCATTTCATTGGATTTTCCTTTTGCCCAGGGATCCTGCTGTTGAATGAAATGATGGTAGCCACTAGTAAAGATGCACACCTAGTCCAGCTCTGATATGCTCAGCAGATCATATCCTGCTATGATATATTAACAACCAGTTCAACTTAGTGATGACTAGCAGCCCAAAGGGATCACTCTGTTCTCACTACATCATTGTGAACAGCTCCAACCCTATAGGCCAGTATGTGGAAATGTCTGTAAAGGAGGTCCAGGTGGTACTTTCCAGTTTCTTACTGGTGCCTGGGCTCTGTACAAGGCACAATGGCATGTGTAATGCAGAGTGCCATACTCTTCCTGTTCTTCTCACGCTTCATTGACAAGAAGCTAGTGACTGGAGGTCACCAGCAAAGAGACTGGTTCTATCCTGGTTAGTACCCACATTATGTTTCCAGTGGTCCTGAACCATCCCAACTTCCTTATTTCCCCATCTCGTCTATACTTTGTATCCATACATAGAGGTTTGCATGCTCTGTCCCTTGCAGCCAGAAAGCTTGATCCAAACCATCAACAACAACGTGAATGTGAGGAAGCTAGTGGTTCTTTACGTTACGGTCATGTGAACTCCATGCAGGTCACTATGTACAAAAGGCAGAAAGTGTTAAGCAGGACCATGTCTAACACAGACGATGGCCTGCATTTTCAATGTGGAGGCAGGGCAGCTGGGGAAGCTGAACACGCTGAGAACTTGCATACAAAGGTACCTATTATATAGAGTTAATGGAGTGAGTTTCCAAAGACTTTTGATGCAGATGGATAGGCCAAGTGGTACTGGACCTTGATAGGTAAGCAGGGCTTCTAGAAGGTTGTAAACCTCTCCAAACACATGATTATCTTGGTGCTGAGAATAGCTACCTCACAAGACTCAAGGACTTCATACATATTCTGCCAAGTACAAAAAGTACGAGGAGTGGTGATGAGGATAAAGGGATGGAGAAATGTGTGCCTATATCCAGCTAAACAATGGGGAGAATACCACAGAGGAAGAGTTAAGAGTTTTGTATCACAGGGGTTATGTGTGACCATTGGAAAACACAGGTATTTACATAATTATTCAAACTGTAGCAAAGTTATAGATATGAAGGAGCAATGAAAATAATTTAATGAAAATAAAAAGAAAGAAAATAATTTAATGGTTGGGTCTCACACAACATGGGGAGGTGCTAAAGGGTCACAACATAGGAAGGATGAAGGATGAGAAGCACTGTACTAAGGGAAGATCTCTCTTTTTAATTCCCCACTGTGCTATGCTTGTCAAGGACAAACTTCTCCAACACGATCCAGAAATCCTGTCCAAGAGCAGACAGAACTAACTGCGTGTAACACCCTGAAGCAAGCAGAGGAAGGGTCTTCCTTAGCCTACACAACTCTTCTCCTACTCCCTTATCAGCTTTGTGACTTGGAGAGGGTTCTCTGGTTATTTCTGTGTGTTCCCAATTAACCTGGGGTATGTAAACCATAGTGATCTGAACAAGTCACCTTGAAGAACTAACAAGTCAGAAAAAAAGGAAACACTAAAGAATATAAAAGTACATCAAAGAGCTCACAAAACAGTGAGCTAATACTAGGCCAAATCTCAAGTGACAAGAAACAGTGTGATACTTTTGTGGTGGAACCTTCTCTGTTTTCTTATAAAAATGAACTTTTCCTTCTGCACCCTTCTTGAGTGAAGGGAAAATAACTAAAAGCCTGGAGTATGTGAAGGGCAACAGATCTAATGAAAAAACATAGAAGGATTGCATTGTTAAGGTGAATGAAAGGTGATCACTTTTTTTTTTTTTTAAGTCACTTGGCTTTACATACAAATTCATCTCAAACTATGTTTCCAATAGTAAATTGAACAGAACTGTTGGCGCCTCCACATGGAAGGTCCAAAGCAAGGCAAGCATCTGCAGGCAGATGCTCTCATCCTGGTCCTCTAAACCTAACATACCTGGGGAAGTGGTGGTGTGTGAGGAGTAGATTTTTAGTTACCGGATGACAACTGGTGAAGTCTAGCTCATGTCTGAAATATCTCATAAGAAGATAGGACACCAAACGTAGGGAATAAAGAAAAGTAGGGAGGATTGAGAAGAAACTGACTGATCCTTGAGCCAGAGACTATAACAATTGCTTATGGGTTTTCCGAACAATGTCTGGTAGCTAGACCTTCTGCATCAGCACCACCAGGAGCTTATAAGTAAACAACATTCTCAAGCCTGACCCCAGAACAGTGGAATCAGATTCTGTATTTTCACAGAGCCATTAGCTCCTAATATCAAGAGTTTCAACAATTAATGAGAACAAATAAGTCTGAACTAGATTAGGAAAGGTGTAGAAGAATGATTAGCAAAGTGGAAGTACAAGCTGATCCTAGAGTACAGACTGGAGAGCAGGAGGCTGCTCTAAGTGAACTTCTTAATAACTCAACATTCTTTCAAATCCTGATGTTGCAAACAAAGCTAATAAAGGAATGGAAACAGCAGTATCTAACTCTTTTTAAATTACTTTCTGCTATGGACTTACAGAATGTGGTTGGTTATTTAGACTATGTGCATTTGGTTGTGGTGGAGGTAACATTGAAGTTTGTTTTTTTGAGTCTGGGATTTGTGTCCTTTCCATTGAATGCATTAAAACCTAGTCTCCTGGGTGTGGGGAGCAAGGCTGACTGTGGAAAGCAATTTAGCTGTTTTGAAAGTTTCACAATATTTATACTTACCCAGATAAACTCCCATGTATCTTTCGGTGCGAAACTCTGCTGTTGAAGTCATTCACAACTTCTCTTTAACATGTGATGACAGTTGGCTCTAATTTGTTTCTTAAAAAATTATCATATGTAGAGCTAACATGAAAACAAGATCAAAATGAAAGTAAAAATAAACAAAAATATAAAGTTGAATAAATCCTTGAGGTAATCAAAGGTGGCAGATTGTTCTTAAAGAATTGAATTTGAGTGATCTAATTTAGAAAAACATTAAAATCCTTTCAGGGTATAGAACTGTATAAAATGGTAATAACAGGTCCATTTCATCCTTCAACAATATATATACATATGCATACATATTTACATGTAACAACAATTAATGAAAAAAGAGGTCATATATCCCCTTGATGGGGAGGCCAGGTGGCACTCAGAGGAAGGATAGCAGACTACCAAGAAGAAACTTGATACCTTAGGATCATATTCAGGGGGAGGAGGTCCCCCTTAATCACAGTCATAGGGGAAGGGAATAGGGTGAAAGTGGGAGGGAGGGAGGAATGGGAGGATACACATAATGGGATAACAATTGAGATGTAATATGAATGAATTCATAAAAATTGATAAAAGAAAGAAAGAAAGAAAAAAGAGGTCATGTATTTGAAAGCAAACAAGAAAGGGTGTATGGGAAGATATGGAAAGAGAAAAGGGAAGGGAGAAATCCTCTAATTATAATCTCAAAACAAAAAGAAGTAATTATTTTAAAACTAACTATACATGACAAGCCAACTGTTAGAGAACTCAACGTGCCCTATATATATGCCCCAGAACACCTGCAAAAATGTTTTTGCGACATTGATGTACTTGGGAAATTCCTCACTAAAAATGTCAATTGCCCATTTTCTTGAGAAATTGAAAAGTTAGCCATAAATATTACCATTTGGAAATAGTCTCATTCTGTTAAGCTCTGTGCACTTTCTGCCTCTTGTAGATAGATCTTTGTATTTGATTATTCTGTAGTCTTATGTCTCACCAAGAAAGGAATAAAGTATTTCCACAAGTAAGAGATAACTTCCTGGGACTTGAAAATTAATAATTCATTTTAGATTTATCAGCTAATCTACATTTTTTAAGTGGGGGAAATCAAAATTCTTCATGTCTCACTAACTTCTTTAAGAAATTAACAATATTTTAAGATATTTTATATATACATTTTGAAAGATAAACATGTAATTTGTGATCATAAATTTTATTTTAAACTGAACTCTGAATTAACTTCTAAGCTCATAATTTTTTATTTGTTTTAGAATAAACATCTTACCTAAGCTGAGTAAGTTTTGTCATTTGAGAAATCTCCCTTTCCTGAAAGAACAGGTCTGTAATCCATGTGCTCTAACATACACATCCCCTTCGTGACTTATTTTCCCTTTAAATTTTATCTGTTTTCCAAGATTTATTACACAGTAGCTTTGACTCTGCCCATGTACGATAGTCCCCAGCACTTGTATTTTCACACCAATTGCCCTCTATCTGAGTCCTGCTCAAGCTTCCTGGGCTTTCTCAAACGTATTTCCTTCATGAAACTATCACAAATTACTACTGACATTGGTCAAATATCAGTGTTATTTTGTAATATTATCTCTTTTATCAATGAATTGAATTAATAACCTTACAGATTAATTATGTTACTTACTAAATAAATCAACTCCATTCTTTGTTTCTCATTCTACTAAATCGCCTTCTATAGGCAGTTTGCTTCTGTACTTTCTGACAGATGAGCTAGCTATGAGCTCTGGAAGCCTAAATCAAAGATTCAATATCAACAGATGCTCTCTCTCTCTCTCTCTGGAATGTCTTCCCTATCATCAGATGAACATGAGTCTATTCCCAGTATACTTTTGAAATACCTTCTTTGACCTCCTTTCTCCCTGAAGCTAAAGCACATCAGAATTCTTTGTATCAGAATTCATGGCTCCACCAGGACTTACGTTTTTATTTTCAGCTCATATGATTTTCAAGAGTTGTATTAAAATAAGCACACTTGACAGTACTGATCTCCTCTAAGACACACCCCTAACAGTCCATCTCTGTGTATCATCTAACAGTAGCCGCATTATGTCCCAATATGTTAAAATGAGGGCACAGTCATCAATGGCTTTAGTCCTAGCACTTAGTAGTCAGACATAGGAGGCTCTCTGTAAATTTGAAGCTAGCCTTGTCTACCTAGTCTCAGTACTCTCACCTCCACTCTCCCCTTTCCAGACACATCATCTCATTTCTCCTTCAAGATTGCCAAAGCATACTTACAGCTTAGAATCTTGGTATTTGCCATTCTTTGTGCCTGAAAACTTTGTTTATATAGGTGAACAGAGACATATGTTTTATTACCTTGCTTCAATGCTACTTTTTTGTGTCTTTAAGATATTAATCCCTCCCTACATTAGTTATCCCCATGGCTCTTACTACTTTACATTTCTCTACATGATTTAAATACACGTGACACGGCCTTTATATAATGTATTATATTATCAATCAGAATGGACAGGAAATTTGAACAAGATTTCTTTTGCAAGGAGTCTGCTTGCTGATTATCTTTAACGAATAGTGTCTGGATATCACATAATAGTTTTTTGGCAAACAGTTTCTGACTTTGAGGGGGTTTTGCTGAATAAATGAAAGACTAATAAGGTAATTAATAGATGAATTTAAGTTATATTATAATGTGATAATTTCAGAAGGAATTATCCTTTGTGCCTTTGGGTAGTACAAAATGCTTTGTATGGATTTAGGTACCAGTTACCTCAGTATTAATATACTCTAAGCTTCCATTGTTCCCTTGTGCACCCACATCTCTGTAGGACATTGCACAGTAATATTCTTGGACACACTAAATTCAATATGCATAAATGTTATCACATTGGTTTAAGACTACTTGCTGCACCATTGTAACTGTATTAATGACAGCAACAATTCTTTCCCAAGCCAGTTATGGAGAAGTTGTTCTAGAATTTTCTTCATCCTGTCCAGGAACATATCAACACTTTTTAGATAAGGACAAGCTTATCTCTACCCTTTTCTTATCTTTTGAAGCAACTGTGGCAAGATAATGTGGAAGAGGATTTTTTTCTATGTTGTTCTCTGTTCTTTTCCTCTAAGCAAGAAGATAAATATACTGGAATACTTTCTAAACCATATGAAGTTTTTGTTTTCTTTCATTTTTCAGTACTGAACATAGAAGACTGGCTTAAGTAGCAAAAGAGAAATATCAATGACAAAGAAATTAGGCCAGATGCATAGTATTTCATAGAATTCTGTGCCCTGTTCATAATGTTGTTCAGGCACTTCAGAGACCATTACATTTTAATCACATAATCTAGAAAGTCTAGATTCAATATGCAGTCTAGAAGTATAAATGACTAGCAGAAGGCTGGTTGCCAAACACCTCCTTTACTAAGACCTTGTATGGTAGCAAAAACATGGAGCATGGGATTCCAATACAATTAAGAGTTAGTGCTTTTCCAAGGTAGCAGGTTATGGCCCTGGAGTTCTCAAGTTCTATAAGAAGTAAACATCCACGGATTTTAGGTTTTTGTAGTCTAAGATTTGTGTCATCGCTTTTTCTTTCACTCTTCAGTCCTTCCTCCTTACTTTGTCTTCTTCCTTTCTCTGTTTCTGCTTTCACTTTTAAGAAACAAAGGCACTAGGATGACTAAAATTTTAGGTTAACAGTTGTGTTTAGGAACAACCCAAAGGATTAGAAAGAGAAAGAAAGCTTGGAGCTCTGGGGCCTACAGCTTCATCAGACTTACATTAAGCTTAGGAGACTGCAGTTTTCATTTGTCTTAAATCAACTAATTTCCCACAATTAGAATTATCCACTGGCATAAAACAGATAACATCTGAAAGATAATCATTTAAGATTGAAAAAATCCACCTCAAACCTAGAATCTTGGAGAGATAATAGAGAAGCTAGAAACTGCCAGAAGTTGTAGAGGAAATGAAACAAAAAATAAATTATAAGCTTAAATACCTAGGTTTTTCACTCAGTCATTTTAATGCATCCACCTAAATAAGCAACAATTTTTGTGCATGCTTAGTCAGAATGTTATAGCCGCCACACTTTTGTTATTCAGAATTGTAAGAGAAATCTCTAGTCTTTCCAGAACCATGGCTCTTAGCTCCCAACCTAGACACGAACCAATTATGGAGAACAGATAGATAAGCTTGGTACAGACAGATGCATAATCATTTTAAAAAGATTTGATTTTTGAGAAGAGATAGATTTGGTTGACTTACTGACAGCTACAGCATACTTATTGATCTCTAAAGGATTTTCCATTGCTTTAACCAATATCTGTGTTATCTGAGAAATCTCTTGTTTATATTGAATAATCCACTTTTCAAATTATCTAATACTTTAAGATTGAGTAAGTTTCCAATTTAATGAATAAACAAAATTGCATTCTATTCATGCATTTCTCTGAAATCCTGAGAAGCAGAAATCTCTGTCTTTTGCAGACCTAATAATTATGATGACTTTGCAAGATTAGGAACAAATATTGGGCACTCAATGGCAGAGGGGTGTAGAAAGTACTATTTGTGTCTTTTGAAGTGTGCTGGGCAGCTATTTTTAAAGACTATTCTTCAATTTGAGTTTTTCTGATGTGTTCTCATGATTAGATTTAGAGTATGCAGTTTTTGGCAAGAACACTACAGAAATTACATGCTTTTTCTCAGTGCCCTTTTCTTCTGAGATCCAGACTGTATAGAACATTCTGAGCAAATGTCCTCTTAGTTTAGTGAATAAAAGATCTTGTTTTATTTTATAATGTGGCTAAACTATTTCTCACTTTCTTCCTGTACAGAATTTGGATTCTAAAGATGCTTTATTTACAAATTTAAACATAGGTATTTATAGATAATTAAACAAAGATGAACTGATAAAATATTTAAATATAGCTAATTTTATTCATACTCTCACATTTATGCCCCCTTTCAATCAGTCATGATATATATTATACAATGTCCCTTCTTTTCCTATCTTTCTTATTTTCTCCAAACATCCTCCACACACACACCCTCCAAATTGATAAATGAGACTAACATATTATGGACAGTATATAAAGAAATCAAGCAATCCATACTAAACATCCAATTCAGATGAAAAACAAACAAACAAACAAACCAAGAATATAGAGTTCCATTGACGATAAAGGATTTGGGTATAAAATCAAAACTAATAGATGAGAGTTCAGATGTTTTTAACCAAAATTTTCATACTTAATGACTAAAATACAGAAATAGCAGTGAAAGACATGGTGATTTTTTTCCTACGAGGCATGAATTTTTAGGTAAGAATAATTAGAATTCGACACAAATAACAAGAAATATGTAGATCTTAAGAATTCCTAAGCAACAGATAGGAAAGTGAGCTCTGATCACTGAAGGAAGTGATGTCAAATTGAATAGACTCAAAGTTGGCATCAAAGCAGCTTTAGTAGAGTCGTAAATGATGCATGTGAAAACCTGATTGAAAGTAGTCTATACAAAACAGCTCTGAGATAAAAGGAATATAAAACAACAAAGAATTTAGTGAGTACAAGGGATAGGTAAGATGGCAAGCATTATGACTGGAAAGAAGGCCATGAAGAAAAGAGTAGAGAGATGCAAGTGATGCCAGATGATATTTCAAGGCCATTGAGTCACAGCAAAATATTTTGTTTTTATTTAAAGAGTAATAGCAAGACACTGGAGGTTGAAGAAGAACAATGTAAAAAGCAACAAGGTTGGAATTATTTTATTCACCTATTCTTTTCCACTTCCTTGTAGTATTCTGGCAAAGGAATGAGTAACAATTGATGTTCATGTAGGGAAAAATGTACACTCTGGAAAATATAGGCAAGCAAATGGAGGGTGTTATAATGATCCGTGTGATCATATCTATGTTAGAATCAGAAGCATCAATGTAAATGCGTGAATAACTTAATATAGGTAGAAAGCTGAACATTTAGAATTGTTTAAATATATGTACATGCATGGCTTAGTATACACATTGATATTTTCTTTTTATCACTGAAGGTAAAACATAGAAACAATATCTCAGTAGCACCAAAAACATTTTGCACCCAGTTTCTAGGTTTTCTAACATTCTTCAATAAGTGATTATTTGGAGGAATGGCTGATTATCTGAGGTAGAGGTCTTAGAAGATGAATCTTAAAGAGTCTTTTAGTTTCTGATGTCTGAAGGTTAGCATGTACTGGAAACACAAGTCAATGAAAGGGCATGTTAAATGGACACATTGGATAGCAATGTCAAAGAGGTGTAGGGTATATAATATGAAATACATAAAATAACATTCATCAGTTTGCCTTGATATGGTTACGTGAAGTATGAAAGAAGGTAACAAAGAAGGAAGGATGGAAGGAAAGGAGGAAGATAACAGAAAGGGGGGTGGGGTTCTCCAGCGTAACTCAAGTGTACTGTCATTCTGAAGTCATAGCTAACTTGATAAAGTGTAAGTCTCCACATCTTAAATGTGCGTCATTTAAATGGATTTCTCTCAAAGCATAGAAGTATAGTAGGAGGCAAAGGGACAAAAATGAAACCCCATTGTGATACATCAACTAGATTATCAGAGAGTTGATTTTACGCTGTTTCTGTTCACCCCTGCTTCAGGGACGCTCACATCATCTGGAAATGCTAGGGCTGATGCCCCACATGGAGAGAGGGAAGGAAGGAAAGAGAGAGACAGAGAGCAAGAGCAAGAGAGAGGGAGAGAGGTAAAGAGGGAAGGAGAGAGAGAGAGAGAGAGAGAGAGAGAGAGAGAGAGAGATTTCATATTAAATAGCAAGATGATAAAAATGCTAACATTGGTTCTATAATTACAACAAACATTACTCTAATGTAATACGTTAAAATATGGCAATTTGGGTGTGACACATTTAAGAATTCCTTGAACTATATTTTTCAATTTTCATTTAATACAAATCTGTTCAAAATAAACCTTTATTCAAATTATGGAAATGAAAGGTATTATCAATTAAATAGACAGCCTTTTGCCAACCAGCTATAATCTGCTTTCAAATACTTCAGTAAGATTAGATAAACTTTCAAGGGAGGAAGATGTAATAGGAGCTAATCCAGTATGCTAATCCATGCTACTATAAATTAAGCATGGTTTCAGGGGAAAGGGAAATGAAAACAGTTCGAAGAGTAGCAAAGTTTTGTGTGTGATTGAACTTACATTGTACCTAGCCCCTACACCAGCTACTGATTGAACTTACATTGTACCTAGCCCCTACACCAGCCACTGATTGAACTTACATTGTACCTAGCCCCTACACCAGCCACTGATTGAACTTACATTGTACCTAGCCCCTACACCAGCCACTGA
>OU015744.1:122053489-122082218 GCA_907169655.1 Acomys percivali | reverse complement strand
TGTGTGTGTGTGTGTGTGTGTGTGTGTGTGTGTGTGTGTGTGTGTGTGTATTCTGTGGTAGGACATGGGCATCACAAACATCTTGAATTCTAGCCCTTTGGTGATGGATGGAGATGGTTTATAAGTTCTGGATCATATTTGGTTAAATAGTGAGTTTGAGACCAGCCTAGGATGCAAGTGAACATGTCTCAAACAAAACCACATATGTACTTCAAAATGTAAGTCATTTAATACAGAAGAAGAATCCATTTATTATTGAAGTAACATCTCACATGTGTTTGTCTACTAATAATATTATATTGATATGCCTTGAATAATTTGTTATTGAAACATTCACCTGTTCAATCAACCATGAATTTGCTCCTTTACTAATAAATGACAGCATTGATTAGTAATGACAGAGGAGTTCAACTGGAGAAATGAATATTCTGAGGAATAAATTTAAATCTCTGTGCATGAAATAACATTTCAAATTAAAAGTCACCCATAGCTCTTTGTCTAGAGTACATGTCCAGTAATATTAGCAGTGTTCCTATCTTGTGTATGCAGCTATTCTAAGAAATATTTAGCAAATACAATTAAGAAATAGGCCACCAACTTGATGGAGATGGTAAGGTAGTGTAGGAAAGTCTTGAGGGACTTAAAGAAGAAGCTAGAAGGAAGAAAGGGAAGAGAAAAGTGGTGTGACCCTATTTTACATAGAAATCTTTAGAAATGTTAAATCGTCAAGTTAAAATAATGAAAAATAATTGTAATTGTAAAATACTTATATTTACTAGTTTGTTTTATTTTATGTATTTGAGTGTTTTTCCTGTATGTTTGTCTGTGTGTCATGTGTGTGCCTGGTACCCGTGGAAGTCAGAAGACAGCACCATACATCCTGGGACTGGAGCTGCAGATTGTTGTGAGCTGCCACATGAATGCTGGGGACTGAATATCAGGTCATTTGGAAAAGCAGGCTGTGCATTTAATTGCAGAATCATCTCTCTAACCCTAAAAAATGATTTTTAAATCATGTACACTTTTCTCTGTATATTCTTGTTTAGCCAATATTCTATCCATAATTGTATACCAGACTTACTTAAATATATAATTTTGTTTGGTAACAGACAGATAAAATGTTTATCTATTTATATAAGTTTAAAATTTATTGCTTTTCTACTTCTAGAAGGTATCTTATTTAAGTTATTCAACTTTCATGTTTTGAGGTAGGTCAGACTTCGTCTTGATCTCTGCCTTCTTAAGTTCTGTGATTACAGTCATGTCACTATTCTTGGATTTTAATAAATCCTTAAAATTCTTATGCAATTCTGGCAGAAATATCAGATTCAAGGTGGGTGACAAAGACTTTACTTTCTTAGAAAGACTCTGATCTCAATATAATCCTCTGTTGTTACTGTCAGCAAATTATTGATTTATCAACAGGGCCCCAAATCTTTCTTGTACACTGGACCTTGTAAATTATTAGTCATATAACCAAACATTTACTTTATCAGCTTGTCAAATCGTTGTTTTGATAAAAGAACTTTTATTTTAGATTTGAATTTTGCCATCCCCCTGTTGGGACATCTGCCTACTCAAGAGTATGCACATAGCAGTTCTTAGGTCCTGACAAAGCTGATTGGTCTCCTCCCACCACCTTCTCCAAATTGTCCCAGCTCTTCCAAGGATTGCTTATGGTACCAGTATTCCAGGAACCATCTAATTTATTGACTGACTTTTGAATTAACCAAGCCCGTGTAGACTTCAGTGAAGATTAAACAAATGAAATGTAACTGATGCTGACACCATAAGCAGGAAATTGATTAAAACCAGCAAGGAAACTCCATTAAATGCACTATAATGCAATATCAAGAGAAATGAGATATAACTAAGAATGTGATAGGGGAAAAGCAGTATTGTATGTGTGTATGTGTTGAATAAGTTATAGGAGTATAAGAAAATGATGTCTCCATATCATTGTTTTGTTTTTAGAGATACTTTTAAATATGAAAGTAGTTTGGAAACGTGCATAATGGTAGCATTAATTGATATGGTTATAAAAGTATCTATAAAGAATAAGATATTTAAGAGGATTTTACAATAGTGATTGTAAAATAATTCCTATTTCTACAGCATGAAGTGTTGCTTTTGAAAAATAGTTTATGTAAAAAATATAATTTTTCTTTAGATAAAATTTGAAGATTATTGGGCTTGATACAGAAAGAACTTGTAATAAAGCTTTTAGTTTTAAGCCATTCATTAAATATATATTGTGAGATATATGTTTAAAATTGTAAATGGTACTATTAATTATAAAATTACCTATTACAATTATTTATATAACTGCTTCCTTTAACACTTTGCCAATTATCCAATAATTTCAAATTTATAGAAATGAATTCAAATCCAATCCATTGCTCTTACAGACATTTCAAGGCTCAGTTACATTCCTTGACAAAAATAGTTAAGTAACACCACTGTGTGATTAAATATACAAATGCAACACTGGCCTCAAAATTCACACCACAGTGAATCAGGCAGTGATAAGAACAGTATACACTTTTATTCACTTTAAGATAGATGAATGATCTTGGGGTAACTATTGTAATAATGTAAATCTTGATGCTAATTCCTGATCTTTATGGAATTCTTATTCTCAATGACATTTCCTCCTGGATGGTGTTACAATGATTAAGTAAGAAAAAGAAAGAATTATGTTTGTACATAATTGAAGACACTAGCTTGTTACCTCAAATGGTCAACCCAAATGTAATAGGACAAGTTAATGAATAATGCTGTATTACTTATTGCACAGAATAAGTCATATTTACCTAAAAACCATAACTCACGGTGAAGTCCACTACTCTTATCAATATGCACATTGTGAATTAACATTTTGAAAAGCTTGTTTATGAAATAGTTAAGTGCCAATTATTTTTAGTATTACCATCATCTTTAGCATCCTCTTTGTAATACACTTTCCCCAACTCATAGTACAATTGAAAATAATTACACTTCAAAATCAACTATGTAAGAGTTATTAGGTTAGGATAGATGCTTCTGATTTATGTTCTTGTTAACTATGCAGAATTACAGGTTTTCAGATGGTAACATATGTAAAACTAAAATGAATTTCAGAATCTTATAATTCACTTCTTATATCAAATGATATACTTGAGTAAATAGCTTGTACCCTAAAGATGTTACACACACACACACACACACACACACACACACACACACACACACACACACACACACAGAGGAACATACTATCATATCAAAATAAAATATAAATTGAAGTAGTTGTTCAACTTTCTTATAACTAAACATGATTTATTTACAAACTTTAAAAGCATTTTCAAAGGTTGGATGATCCACCGCACTCAGTTATAACCATGACTTTGCAAGAACTTTTTATACTTATGTCTTTTGTAATATCACAGACATTTGCCCATGCCAATAAATATCTTTACCAGGAAAAAAAAAGCATTTTCAAATATAAACTTTCTTAAAGGGTAACACTTTCTCTCCAAATATTCTATGTTGATATATTAACAGCCAGTATCCAGAATGCTACTATATTTGCATACAGGTCTATATGAATACATAAAATAAAATGAGGCCATATTTGTTTGTTGTAGACTGGTGCCTTATAAAGGGATTCAAATGCAGTTACACACAGAGAAGTTTTTCTGAAGACTTTCCTCTACCTTGGAGAAGGTAGCCATCTATAAATCAGGGAGAGAAGCATTAGAAAATCTCCCCTGCCAAGACGCTGACCATGGCCTTCCATACTCTAGAATCATGAGAACATAGCTGTCACTATTCATCATTGGTATCCATGGCCACTCTGAAGAAGAATAAAAGTCTTAAGAGGTACAGTTTAAAAGTAGGGGTTTTTTTATGCCAGTTGCTTACAAAAACAGTGATTCTCAAAACAAGCTAGAATAAAAGCCAAGTGATTATAATTAAATCAAGTGACAATGGCCTTTCTACTGTGGCACATCTTCAGCACAGTCAACAAGCAAGCACATCACCTCAATTATGTAATTGCTGTGACATGCTCTCTTCAGAGAGCCACTGCAGAGGCCAGCCTCTGAGGTCCTAAACACAAAACTTAGATTGTGACACTTTGAGCATTGGAATGACAGACAGGCAGCATATGTTGGCTGTTACACTTAATTCACAAAGCTGTTGGGATTTGAGGACTCTGGAGAATAAAATTAACCCTTTAAACTTTGAAAAGAAACTGAAAAGGCATAAATACGAGAGGACACAAACTTTAAACTGATGGGCATGTGTTAAAACAAAACAAGAATGTTTGTATAAGTTGGGTCATATATTCTATAGCGTAGTTGTTTCGCTTCCAGATTCTATTTTCCCTTAGACTCATATGTTAAAAATATTGGTTGTGCCGTGAAATTGGGAGGTGGTAGAACCTTTAGGAGGTCTGGCCTAATGGAAGAAGAATTCTCTGTCATATGTAGCAGGTGGTTGAAGGATATATTGGGACCCCAGTCCTTGCAGCATCCCTTTCTGTTTTGCTGTTTTGCCTTCGGAAGTGCTCCCGACACAAAGCTCCTCTTCATCATATGCTGCAAAAAAAAAAAAAAAAAAAAAAAAAAAAAATGAAGACAAAGGAGTAATGGGTATAGACTGATGAAACTGTGAACTAAAATCATTTTTCCTTTTAAGTCGATTATCTCAGACAAAGAAAAAAGGTTGGTAAGTAATTGGTTCTCATTAAAGGTCTTAAGACAATTTACGAGAAGACAGAAACATGTCACAGAAAAGAAGAAGATCATAATGGAATCGGATTTCTCATTTCAATTTGTTCCCAAAGCTGACTGTATCCTTGGCTTCATATTCATGAGTTATTCCTGATTTATTTTTTTCTTCAATTTTTTTGTTTGTTTGGCTTGTTTTAGGGAAGCAGGAGCAAATTACCTCCATACATAGGATAGACTGGCCTCAAAACTGACCTTATCCTTTCTCAGCCTCATGATGCTGAAATTATTGGTCATGCACAATCATGTCTACTATATTTTCTCTAAGTCCATACAAGTGATTACTTTATGGGCCTTTACAATGAAAATTTAGCTTCTCATAGTTAACAAATAAAATGGCAAATAATAATATGGAGAGAGCTACATATGATGTATGAAAAATCAGATATGATGTATCGTAAAATTTGGACTAAAACAATCCAGGCATTTGATCAATTTCTTGTGGTTAATTCCTGTTCTCTACAACAGACCAGTATTCATTTAAAGTGAGAATACTTTACAGCAGGGGCCACATTGATATGCACAAATGGCTTCTGATGAAGTTCTTTTTATTTGTTGGTTATATTTTTGAAGACAATATCCTCAGGGTATGGCAGTGCCTTTCTTGAAACATCACATCATTTGCTTAGAAGAAGCTGGTAGACTCCTCTATGCTTGTCCTTTTACATATGTACAGTATTATTTTTAATAACATATCTAGCAATGGTCATCTCTACTGTCATTTACTATGAGGTCTAATAATTGCAGCCTTCCAAGTGTGCTCAAATTTTAGTGTTTCAAACTTTATGCAGATTTTTTTCCTAAAATTTCAAAGCTAACTTCTAAAATGTCCAAGAAATAACTCTTTATTTTCTTTCCTGGGTTAAAATCAATTCACCTTTAGTTGTCCAAATGGCTATTTTAAACTTCATAGATTTCTCTACTGAAGTATGTCAAGATTTTTCACTGGCCTTCATCAATAACTCTTGTTTAACAATCCTTCAATCCTTTTATGAACAGTATTTCTTTTCACATAAAACTACAACCTCCATAACAACCTGCAGCTACTCTACCTAATAGACCTCCTTTCCTTTGTTGGTCATGTAGCTTATTAAACCTTTAGTTAAACTGGGTCATGTGAGGCCTACGTTAGAGAATTCAGACATAATGGTAGTAAATAATCATCTCAGTCTCATAGAACAGATTTGGGTGAAGCCATACCTTTGCAGTTTGTGGCTAAGAGAACTTAACTATATTCCATCCCCGTTTCCTCCAATAACTATGTCATAACAAAGGCACACCTTCAAGTTCTTTCCCAGAATAAGAAGCAAGATCTAGAATCAGGAACACTGTGGAAGAGGGGTGGAGAGGTTGTTAAGAGGGAGGGGATCAAGGAGTTTGCTGTGAGATTGTGTCTCCTCGTAATGCCAGATGCTACACCCATGAACTCTTTCCAACAGGACTACCTAAACATAAGCTGAACAATGACAGCAACTACAGACATGCCAAGGTAGGCAGGAGAAAGCCCACAAGTCCTCAGGCCTACACAAAGAACTACAGGAAACTAAGGAATGCTAAGAGTAGGGAAATCAATCTTCTCCAGGGAAGAGCACAGCAATTGGTTATGCAATATGCTTAAGTTTGAAAACATACATATAGGTAACATTAAACAGACTCACCAGGTTATGTTTAGGAATGAATAATGTATATGCATATATGAGTGTAACAATTTTTTAAAGGACACAGATTTGAAGGAGGGAAAGGAGAATGTATAAGAGGGTTTGCAGAGAGGAAGCGGAAGGAGGAAGTGATGTGATTATAACCTCAAAGGTAAATAAATACTTTTTAAATATTTTTTAAAAGATCTAGGAAAGTATCATATTTTCCTGACAGCCATAAAAATAGCAACCAAATTGTTAAGAGTTAAATGAACCAGAAGTTCTTAGTATTGCTTCTACTGCACACACCACTTGAGAAAGGTATCACATGTTCCTCTGCACTTGCCTTTATCCTTACGAGCACCACCTACACACATACACACATGTGCATACACAGACACACACACACACAGACATATGCATGGACACACGTATGCTTCTATGCATACATGCATACACACGGTACACACATATCCCATTGGCAAGTTTAGTTCTACTAACTTGTCTTCTGGTTCTCAAATGACTGAAGCTGGTAACAGAAAGTAGACCCCCAGGGGGAAAAAATGGAAGTTATTTTTTCCTTGAAGAAAACAAATTTTTCCGTATCTCCCTCTCACTATGTATAATTTGGAAATATTTGACTTAGTCAAGTAAATTTCAAAACTAGCATTTGTTATCAATGCTTGTTGTGTCATTAATGTCTTTAGTAATTGGGAGATGACATTTTACATGTTACCTAAGAGCTAAAGTCATTATTAAAACTCCTTATATTTTTCACATCTCACTTATCTTTGAATGACTATTTAGAGAATATATATATATATATTATTAATTACTATGATATATGCCATAAACTATAGCAACATATGCAATACAGGGTGGATGCAAAGAAAACTCCCTACCTACTATCAGTGATATACAAATTGTATAGCTAAAAACAAAATAATAAATTGTTTGTAAAAGAAATATTGAATACAGAGGTAGATCACTTGCCAATGTAATTATATTCTCTTTGGACAAAAATAGGTTGGTTTTGATTCAAAAATAAAAAAGAGAGTACCACGGAAACTTTGGGGTCATAATAAATTTCACTTTTGATCTGCTTTGCTTTAAGCACTATAAAGGTATGAGATTGTGTCTCTAGCATTCAGGCTGGGAGGTGAGCAGATGCTGGAGGACTGCAGCAAGTTTTAGGTTAGCCTGGCTTCACAACAACACCTTCTTCCAGAACACAACAACAAAACAAAAGCTATTAGGATATGAATATGAATATGCAGTGCTCGATTTTTTAACAATTGTGATGCTGATAACCATGAATCCATTTTTCACTCTTTCTGATCGCTCATGACTTTCAGCAGAGATCAACTATGACTGGTACATATGTCTTTCGCTGACATCACTTTAGCTACTGTCACTGTCATTGTGTTTATGCCATCTTCTCCTTCGTCACCTGTTGAAATCCACCTACCTTTCAAATCCAGGGCAAACCATCTGCCCTTTGATCACCAGAGGAAGAGAGGCTTCCCTTCCAGATAACAATTTCTGTTTTGTTTTGAAAGTTTGTGCCCTCCTTAAACTTGAAACTCTAATTTCTTTTAATAACTGTAATTTCCCTTAATAACTACTATCTTTTTCTTAATAGCCGCCTCTTAACAATCGTGTCTTCCCAGTTTTTGACATATAGTATTACAAAGTATTACCAAGTTGAAAATCTTTAAAGGAAGCCTGGACATGGTCCAATAACAGTATCCTTGAAAATCTAAAAAATATGTTTATTTTTTCCAAATTTAAATAAAAATTTGCTGAGATAATGAACTGTAAGTTCTCCCCACCCAGTTTCACTTAGAATTAAAAACAAAACAAACAAAAACAATTTTAAAAAAGCCCACTTCATCATCTTATTGTGCCCAATGTGAAAACTGGGGTGTCCAAAGTCTATCTACTTTGGTTTACCATTTTATATGCAAGTTATAGATTTTCTTCCTCTCTTGAAATGTCACATTTTGGGGGTCTGTATCCTTTCTTAGTTATCTTATTCAACCCAATGGGTTCCTTCTAGTCTGAATAGTGCCTGTTTTTTCTTCCCTTGATCTCCCTCTCTTCCATCTTTTCACTACCTTCTAAAATTCTTTTGAGGAAAAGTTGAAAAAGCTAATTATTTTATAAAATTCCTGGCCCATTTTATTGACTTACACTGAAATTGTTTGTTTGGTCTATTATCATTTAAATTTTAATATCCACTGTCCTCATCACCATTAAAGTTCTTTCTGTTTCACACAATCCAGACTTGTGTTGTTCTGTTCCTGCCCTCCTCATGAAAGCTTAATTTGTTTTCAGATTCCTTATCCTCTCTCCTCCTTCTGAGGACACTCATTAGAATTTTCATTCATTGTTCCCCAAATTATCTGTTCTCTTTAATGTCATTTGCTCAGATTGTTTGCATGAAGCTTTCTATTCCATGCTGCTAATTTTTCTAAATTATGCAGATCCTGCATTTCCTGGATCCTCTGTGAGGCAGCCAGCAAAGGTCTCCCTGCAGTGCTGTATCTAGTTCTCCAGAAAACATCTTTCTCAGTGAGAAGAGCGATAAGTGTCTAGAGCGTTCATTCCAGACTTCCATAATTTTCTGAGTGAAAAATCCTCCCTGGGAGCTATATTTGTATACAGTGCATGCGTGTGAATGTGAAGGTACCTGTGTGTCTTTGTGCATATGAGGAGTCTGCAAAACAACTGTTTCCTTTTATTTTTCATGCTCCCCTCTTGATTGTCAGAAGATGGGGTCTCTTACTCTGGCAGAAGTCGATCCCTTTGGCTAGGTTATCTAACGAGCAAGATCTCTGTATTTCCCTGCATCTGCCTTTCAGTACTGTGGTACAGAGAATCCATGGCCCACTTTTTGTGTTGGTGCTGAGATTTCAATTCAGATCTGGTGCTCTTGTTTGCACAGAAAGTGCTCCTTGCATCAGAGCCATCACCACAGTTCTTCCACCAGATTTTTCTTGGGATATGAGAGGGAGAATTTACTAATAGCTGCATGACCTTATCTCTAAGTACACATTTTTCTCTTCAGTTCTTTGTTTCTTGGTTAAAATACCACTGTGTTTTCTTTCTTCCTTTTCTTCTTACATTTTCCACTCTCCTTATTTTCTTTATTTCCTTTTAAGAGCTTAATGTCAGGAACCATTTCCTAGAATCCATTTCCTTCTTAGATTTGGTTTTTACTAAATAGCTTGTTTATTTCTCTCTTCAAAATTTTTTTTCCTTTTCTTTTTTTATTAATTTATTCTTTTTAGATCTCTATGGTTATCCCATCCCTTGTATCCTCCCATTCTCCTCTCCCTCCCATTTTCCCCTTATTCCCCTCCCCTATGAATGTTTCTGAGAGGGATTACCTCCCCCTGTATATGCTCATAGGGTATCAAGTCTCTTCTCGGTGACCTGCTGTCCTTCCTCTGAGTGCCACTAGGTCTCCCCCGCCAGGGGACATAGTCAAATGTAAGGCACCAGAGCACATGAGAAAGTCATATCCCTCTCTCCACTCAAGTGTGGAGACTGTCCTGTCCATGGGCTAGATCTGGGTAGGGGTTTAAATTTTACCGCCTGTATTGTCCTTGGCTAGTGCCTTAGTTTGAGCGGGACCCCTGGGCCCAAATCTGCCTATCATAATGTTCTACTTGTAGGTTTCTAGGACCTACTGGATCCTTCTACATTGCTATTCTCACATGGTTCTCTCATCTAGAGTCCCAATAGGATGTCCTCCCCTCTGTCCCAGTTTCCTGGTAAGCAGAAAGACTCAAATGGTATATACTCACTTATATCTGCATACTAGCCCAATGGGCATGTCCCACAAAAGCCTTCTCTCTTCAAAATTTTACATTCTACTTAGCACTTGTAACCAATTGGGATCACACTACAGTCTTTTAAAAAATTTATTAAACATTTTTCAATTTTTACATATATGCTTATATTATTATACATATATACAATAAACTACCTACAGCAAGCAGAACTATAACACAATTAGAATTTATATAAATGTTACACTCAGTGTTTTGGCTATTTGTATTTGACAGAATTGAAGAAAACATCTTTCCTATCTTGGCGTGTCTAAAATTCTGAATTTAAATCAATATCTATTATATCTCATCATTATCAACTTAAAACATCTATCTAGACCTAAAAACATCTTAACCCCTAAATAACTAAGCTTAATTATAAAAATAAACTATCTAGTGTTTAACCCCATCAGATACTTGAGAAGGAATAGAATTGATTACCTGAGTATCCCAGGAGTACAGGTTGGTAGTTTCCCAAATGAGAAGATGACAGAGACAGTTTGCTGCCTGAGCAGTCACCCAAAACTCTCTATAAATTTGAAGCATCATCTTCAGCCTGCTGTCCCAAAATATCTGATAGATATATCTTTATAACTCACTCTTTGTATTCTGTTCACTGTCAGCATCCCTCAAATATCTACTGATAGCAAAGAGGGAAAAACAAGTCTTTCTGGTCAAGCGTAGTGGAATGACTCTCCTCACCTACATAGCCCAGTTGCCTTATATTGGTGCATCACTGAAAAGTGACTTGAGCGAAATTACTGTGAAAAAAGAAGACAAACATTATCATTGAGTTGCTTTATCCATTTAACCTTTTCTCATGAAACCAATTTATGGACAGCATTTCTTCCATTAAGCCTTTGGCTTGCCAATCTACCATGAGTGTCAACTACCATTTTCTGTTTCTATATAGAGGTAGGCAATGGCCACATATTGAAATATAGAAAATAAATGAAAGTAGCAGTGGTGGTACTTTTCATGTAGTTAGTAGAGAAAAATGAAGACATTAAACTGCTGAAGTTGCATTGCCCTTGCTATACCTTCACTTCAGCATTCCAGATTCAAGTCACAAACATACAGCTCATTTTCTTGTAAGGCCTAGATAAGTATGTGTCAGGCAAAGGAGGAAATTGATCAGGTTGGAGTTTTAGGATGTACTTCTTCATGTTTTTGATATGATAATAGTTATCAATCCATAGCTCCTACTGCTCAAACACTGAGACTTTCTTGATGCAAACATGAAAGAGTACAAAGATTGAGTATATATCTGAAGTAACCAAAGTGTCATGATACTAGATCACTGTTTAAAATATGATTTATATGTTTATTTAGGAGATATTTAATATATTTGCTATGTAAGCAATGTATTTGAAATATACTGAACAACTTTAAAAGAAAAATATTCTTTCTCTTATAGTTTTAAAATTTTTTATTAATTAAATGTACTCATTTAGTCATTTTACATCCCGAACGCACCCCCCTTTCAGTCCCACCATCAGTACCTACCCCTCTACCCTTCTCCTTAGAAAACAGGTGCCCTCTTCCCATGCCACAACAACACACCTTGACACATCTAGTCATAGCATCAGGGCTAAGCACATCCTTTTCCACTGAAGCGAGACAAGGTAGTCTAGCTAGGGGCAATAGATCTAAAAGCTAACACCAGTACTCCTCAAACTATTCCACAAAATAGAAACAGAAGAAACTTGGCCAAATGTGTTCGATGAGGCCACAGTCACCATCATACCTAAACCATACAAAGATCCAACAAAGAAAGTATGGGAAGGATTGTAAGCTTTGTCCAGGTGAAAGCAGTCTTGGCAGGCTTTGCCCCTTGCAAACACCAGGGATAGACTGAATGGAGCCATCCTGGGTCTGAAATTCAGGGAGTGGACCAGGGGACTCCAGCCGGGCTATTGTATTTTTAATCAAACATCAATGGGGGCAGGGATCCTGACCCAGACCGGCCATTGTACACCAGAGAGAGATGCAGGCAGAAGAGAGAGGAGAAGAAGGCTGCAGTTTTTGGAGCAGGATCACAAGTGGATTTGGGGAGAGACCAGTTTACAGGCCATATAGCATGGAGGCCAGAGACACCTGGGGATCTGTCCTGTGGAACAGATACCGGAAGGTTTACTCTTGTTTCCATTTAATTCTTTTTCCCTCTTGATTGTTGGATTGTATAATAAAATCTAATTGTTAAGAAACAGAGCCAACAAGAAAGAGTATTTCCAACCAACTGTCCTTATGAACATTGATGCAAAAATACTTAGCAAATACTCACAAACTGAATCCAAGAACACATTAAAGATATTACCTATCAAGACCAAATAGGCTTCATCCTAGGGATGCAGGTTTAGTTCAATATATGGAATTCTGTGAACATAATCCACCATATAAACAAATTTAAGGGAAAAAAACCACACATCACAGTAGATACTAAAAAAGCCTTCCACAAAATCCAACACCTATTCATGTTAAGACCCTGAGAAAGATCAAGGGTAGAAAGGACATAACTAAACATAATAAAGGCAATATACAGCAAGCCTATAGCCAATATCAAATTAAATGGGGAGAAACTTAATGCATTTCTATTAATATCCGGGATAAGACAAGGCCATATATTTTCAGTACAGTATTTGAAATTCTAGTCAGAAGAATAAGACAACTAAAGGCGATTAAGGGGATACAAGTTGAAAAGAGAGAAGTCAAAGTATCACTATTCCCAGACACTGTCAATAGAACAAAGCAACAGACTGGGAAAAAGATCTTCACCAACCGATATTCCAAATGTATAAAGAACTCAAGAAATAAAACACCAACAAACCAAACAATCTAACTGAAAAACAGGGTATAGAGCAAAAGAGAGAATTCTCAACAGATTAATCTCAAATGGCCAAGAAATATTTAAAGAAATGCTCAAAATCTTTAGTCATTGGGGAAATACAAATCAAAATGTCTCTGAGAGTTCATCTTATACCTATCAAAATGGCTAAGACCAAAAATTCAAATGACAGCACATGTTGGTGAAGATGCGGAGCAAGGCAAATGCTCCTCCATTGCTGGTGGGAGTGAAAACTTGTACAACTACTGTGGAAGTCAATCTGGCGCTTTCTTAGAAAAATGGGAGTAGTACTACTACAAGACCCGGCTATACCACTTCTGATTATATACCCAAAAGATGATCCACCTTAACCACAATGACAATTGCTCAACTATGTTCATATCAGTTTTCTTCGTAATAGCCAGAATCAGGAAACAATCTAGATGTCCCTCAACCAAAGAATGGATAAAGAAACTGTGGTATACTTACATAATGGAATACTACTCAGCTGTTAAAAACAAAGAATTCATGAAATTTGAAGGCAAATGGATAGAACTAGAAAAGATCACACTAAGTGAGGCAACCTAGACCGAGAAAGACACCCATGGTATATACTCACTTGTAAGTGGATATTAGCCATATAGTTAGTACAGGATAAACATATTACAACCTACAGACCCCCCAAAATAAGCCAAGGAAAATGAAGGAGAAGATTCTTGACATTCATTCCGAACAGGAAATACAATAGTAGATGGAGGGACAGAACTGGATAAGGGAGTCGTCGGGAGGATACGCGTGTGGGGGATCAGGTTAGAGGAGGGGAATGAGGGAAAGAACTGGGAGAAAGAATAGAAATCAGTGGAGACAAGAATCTTTTGGACAAGGGAGGCTTCTGGGACTCTATGAGGGTGACCCTAGGTGAGACTTCAAGCAACAGGTGTTATGGAGCATGAAGTTGGCACCTCCTGTAGCCAGGTTTGACTCCTGGGGGGGGGGGCACACCAAGTCACACATACAACCTTAATCCCAAACTATGTCTTTTCTACAAGAGGTATAGGGGTAAAGTTGGAACAGAGATTGAGGGAATAGCAATCCAATGACTGGCCCAGTTTGGGAACCATCCCACAGGAGAGGACCAAGCACTGTCATTATTACTGATACTCTAGTATGCTTGCAGAGGGAAGTCTAGCATAACTGTCTTCTGAGAAGCTTCATCAAGCATTTAATGGAGACAAACACAAAGACCCAAGGCCAAGCAAAGGGTCGGGCTCTGGGAGTGCGGTGGAAGAGTGGAAGGAAGAATAGAGGGAGCGGGAGGGGTCAAGGACACCACAAGAAGACCTACAGAGTCAACTAACCTGAGCCCATGGGAGCCTACAGAGACTGAACCACCAACCAAAGAGCATGCATGGACTTAACCTAGAACGCCTACACATATGTAGCAGATATCATCATGTCACTCCCTTAACAATAGGAGTGGAGACTGTCTCTGAATTGGCTGCCTGCTGCTGGTCTACTTTGCCCTAACTTAGCTGTCTTATCACTCCCAGATGGGAGAGGATGTGCTTGGTCCTGCTGTGTCTTAAGATGCCAGAGTTGATTAGTATCAGTTGTGGCCTCCCCTTCTCTGGGAGTAAGGAGAGGGGAGAATGAGAGGAGTTGTGGGTGTGGAACTGAGAGAAGAGGCAGGGGGCTGGGATTGGATGCAAAGTAATTAAATAAATGAAGAGCGAAAAAAGAACTGTCTGCAGGAACCTGGGGAAAGTCTCTTGCCATCTATTTCATGGATGAAACTTCATTACTCTGAAATAACCTTTTAATTGGGGAAAATATTTCTCTTTTAACATAGGACACTTCTTGCAAATACAAAATTTTTGAACTTAGGATTTTGAAATCACACAGAAGAATTGCTATTGGGGCTTAATTGTTCACACCCTAGGCTTGCTCTTTTTACTTTATCCATGTCACATTTTAAAGAGGGTCTCTGTGTGTCACCAGAGTGCTGCAGCAGGGCATTTAAAGCGCTAACATCCAGACAGACACTTATGTGGCATCCCTGTTTAAAACACAACCGTGAAAAATTGCTAACATGATGTTCCGCCAATACCATGAAACAGGAGAGATGCTCTCTAGTCAGCAGGAAGTTTCCAGGAAATGTAGTAGTACTTTTCAGTGCCAAATTTCTTTCTCAGAAGAGCGCCTTTCTGAGGCCTCCTCCTGAGACCCTGAGCATCCTCTCAGACCCTCATGCTCAGATAACTCTGTATCCCAGGTTTTCACTTACTCTAACTTGTGGATGGCTTCAGTATTCAGTTTTAGTCATAGCTGGGCCTTTGGCATCATGGGACAAGAGTTGTCTGTGTTCCAAGGCTGCTTACACTTTACCCTGCCCTTTTTTTCTGCCTAGTTGTTAACCTACTCCACTCTGCTAGTCTCCTGGATTTATTTTCTCATTTATAAGTATATCAGTGTGTGTAGCACCCTGATTCTCATTTGTACATTTGTGCTACTGGTAGAAGTTACTATCTTATCCATACACTCTATGGCATTCTCTTGTAGGCTCAATTTTCTTAACCAATATATTTTATTAACAACTTAGTGACCGAGCATATGTCACTTATAACCCGACTAACCAAAACAATAGGAAATAAGAATTAATGGACACAATAACAAAACCTTAAGGATATCAGTTCTGAGGAATGATTCTCTGGGCGTGAGCTGCAGGATTTCTTCTGCTGGAACCTGGGGTAACTAGAACCCAGAACCTCAGCAGGAACCGGAGCCCCGATGCCTTCACTTGTGTGGTTCTCTCTAGGAGCATCTTGAAGTGCAGCAATGAACAGCCAAATCTATCCCAAGTCTCCAAAAAGCCCCCACCTCCTGTTCTGGGCTCATTTATATATCTCCTCCTAGAGCCTGTTCACGGGATCTTCTCAGCTGACAACAATTAAGCTCCTGCATGAGGTGGTTGCTCTTCTAGTGAATTAACCTCACCTGTTCTCTCATGAGACCATTCCGATCCTGCACTTGGAATCCCAAAAAACAAGTTTATCTCTCCTTCATTCTCTGGGTGTCTGAAGTATGAGCAGGCATCACCATTTTATGAAACTCTAGATTATAACTTGTATTTTTAAAACAAAAACAGCCAAACAATGATGGACACGTGTATAATTCTTGTTTAATTTTTTTATTAATTACTTATTGACTTTAGGTATCCATAGCAACTTCCCCTCCTTCCTCTCCTCTCAATCTCCCCCCGCCATCCCTAACCTGTCTCACCCCCCCTCCCTCCCTTTCTCCTCAGAATGGGGAGGATTCCCATGGATATCAAACCAGCCTTGGCATATCAAGTGGCAAAGATTAAGTTTACATCTTCTTCTATTGAGGGTAGGCAAGGCATCTAGGCACCCATTTAGGGGAAAGGGATCCAATGGCTGGCAATGTAGTTAGAGACAGCTGTTGCTTTAAGAGTTCTACGCAAAGACCCGGATGTACGACTGTTACATATGTGAAGAGGACCTAAGTTCATCCCACGCATGGTCTCTGGTTGGCAGTTCTGTCTTTGTTAGACCCCGTGGGCGCAGTTGATTCTTTAGGTTTTCTTATGCCATCATTGGCTTCTCTGGCTCCTTCAATTTTTCTGGCCCCTCTTCCACAGGATTCCTGAAGCTCTACTTAATGTTTGTCTGTGGGTCTCTGCATTTGTTTCTATCAGTTGCCAGTGAATCCTCACTCATGATAATACTGCTAAGCTCCTGTCTGCCAAGTATAGCAGAATATTATTAATGGTGTCAGAGGTGGTCTCCTTCTCATGGCATGGGTCTCAAGCTAGGCGACTCATTGGTTAGCCATTTCCTCAATTTCTGCTCCATATTTTACCAATGCACATCTTATAGGCAGGATAAATTGTTAATGTCACATTTTATACTCTCTTAATGACTTCTCAAATATTATCAATATTTTATAAGTTAGGTGAGAGTGTTTTTCTTTAAATGAGAACATTCTAGTAACTCTAAAAGGCACATATTTTTTCCTAGTTTGTTGTCTGGTATGGAACTCAGGAAGCCATTTCATTTTAATTGAAAATACAATCATCTTTCATCAGTACATCCTGACCAGTTTCTTCCCTGCCCTCCAGTCCTTCAAGCTCCTCCACACTACATTTCACCCACAGATGAACTCCCCCTCCATTTCCCTTCAGAAAAGAGCAGGTCTCCAAGAGACAATAACCAAACAAAACAGAACAAAATACAATAAGATGAAACAAAAGCCCTCATATCAAGGCTGAACAAGGTGACCTAGTAGGGGCAAGCACAGGGTCTGCAAGTGTCTGCACCATGTGTATATGTTATATGTTATGTGTGTTAGTTTGGTGTTTTTGTGGTACTTCTATCAGTGGGAGTGGGTGTCTCTGACTCTTTTGACTGCTCTTGGAACTCTCTTCCTCCTGTTAAGAAGGCATTTTTAAGAAGCCCTTATTCTGAAGCAGATAACAAAGTAACAGTCATTTTCTTATTCTTTTCATACATTATATGAGAAGATTACGAAAACTAATGATCTCTCTGTGGTTATCAGAACCTTTTATAGCCTACACAATATCCCTAAGAACCTTACAAAAGAAAGAAATATTGAAATCTTGTTCTTATGTGAGTGTGTGTATGTGTGTATGTGTGTGTGTTATGCATGTGCATGAGTGGGTGTAAAAACACATGTCTGTAGTATATATCAGATGATTCATATGCATGCATAGACAAGTGTGTAGGAGCCAGAAGTTTATGCCTGATTTTTTTACAGTTTGCTCTCTACCTTATTTTTTGAAACAGAGTCTCTTCTTGGGATAGGCGGTCCATTGAATATGTTAAATAGGCTGACCAGTAGGATTCCTGGTATTTATCTCTACTTCCCTCACTGGGCTAACAAGTACACACCAGAAGATCGAGCAAAGTAGCTCACATTCAAGTGTAGAGACTGTTCTGACCATTGGCTAGATCTAGGTAGGGGTTTAAAGTTTACTGCCTGTATTGTCCTTGGCTGGTGCCTTAGTTCGAGCAGGACCCCTGGGCCCAAATCTGCATATCATAGTGTTCTACTTGGAGGGGGAGACCTGGTGGCACTCAGAGGAAGGACAGCAGGTTACTGAGAAGAGACTTGATACCCTATGAGCATATACAGGGGGAGGTAATCCCCTTCAGGAACAGTCATGGGGGAGGGGAATAAGGGGAAAATGGGAGGGAGGGAAGGATGGGAGGATACAAGGGATGGGATAACCATTGAGATGTAACAAGAATAAATTAATTTAAAAAAAAGTAGCTCACATTATAGCATGGAAGAAACGGAGGCTCACCAGCTCCATCATATCTAAAGATTTACTGACATTTTTGGTACCTGGTAGAGGAAGACTCAGTTTTCTTTAAGGGTGTGGCTCCTGGTAGATCAACTATGCCCCATTAGATACTGTACAGCATGAATATATGAGCCGCACAATTTGGAGCTTGTGGATTTTTTTTTTAAGTAAGAAAAGAAAGAAGGAAAAATAAGCCATGAAATTTAGGGACATGAGGTGAGTATGGTAGGGGTTAGAGAGAGGAGCAGAAATGAAAATATATTATATTAAATTCTCAAAGAGTTAAATAATATTATATAAAAATCACAGATTCTGGTATGAAACTCAAGTCGTACTGTGCAAAAAGCAAATAGTTTATTACTGAGATATCTCCCCAGTCCTAAAACATCATTATTGAGGCTCAAAATTAATCTGACAAGAATGTCAAGGTTTTGCCTACAAAGTGCTCCCTAGTTCCATTTCTAAAAATGCTCTATACTGGCAGTCTATTTTGTAAAATCTTGTTTAAAAGGTGTATGACTAAACATTTTTTAGTTTATATACTGAATTATTTGTGTTTAAATATTTATATTGAAGCTATAAAAGCTCATTTACTATTAGAAAATGAATACATACACTTAACCTCAGCCTGTGCTGTATTGAACACTACCAAGAAGTTTTGACATCTAAGAATTAACTTGTCACTAGAGAGTTAAATTTTTTAGCTCCTAAGAGATGCGGGTGCCATTGTTATCAGACACTTCATTGCTTTACCTGTACTTTAAAAACACAATTACTTGTAAATAAAATCTCTTTGAACCAAAGATAATTTAATGTTTGCACTAAAGAACTGAGCAATTTGATTAAGCTATAAGACTATTCATAACTCATATATTCATGCTGGACAGACATAAGATATAAGAGGGAATGGATAGTATGAATATATAACATATATGTATGAAATGCCACAGTAAAATGCATATTTTTGCACTTATTATTCATTTGATAACAAACCAAAAACCTGTTTTGTTGATATTCATAACAACAGTGACATTCAAAATATGTGGAACATAGGAGAAAGCTATACATTGGTAGATGGATGAATTATCAGAATAGTAAATATACAATAAAATATTGTTTAACTCTTTAAAGGAATTAAAATCTGACATGTGCCGTAACATGGATAAGACTTGATATTTTGCTGATAGAAACAAACCAAAGATAAAATACAAATAAATTATTTTATTTACATGGGAACCCTAGAATAGGCAAATTCACATATAAAGGTACTATAGAGTTTATCAACAGTGATGGTAGGGCCATTGGGGACTTACTCAATGGGCTTAGAGTTCCCACTTGTAATGAGGAAGAAATTCTGGAAAGAATAGACATGGAAGTATACTTATCTTGTATAGCTTGGACTATACTCATAAAAATTGCTGATGCATTGAATTCTATTATATAGATAGATAATGTAATGGAAATTGATCACATTTGGAGAAAAACATAGTTTATATTTCTATATAATCATTCTTTTCTCCTAGAAAAATAATATAGGACTATTGTGTATATGTGAATTTAGTAATATTATAGTAATGTCTACACAAGAGAAAATGTAATTAAAATTAAAGTTAAGAATAATTTTAAATCATTTACACATTATTTTATTTACTTAATTTTAAGTATTATGTATGTCCATTTTACTAAGTGACACCAATACTAATCCCAGATTTTCTGAATCAGAATGACTCCAACTATATATTTTGAAATACATTTATACTGATATGGATAGAATTTTGCTTACTTTCTTCTACTTGTAGCTTAGTGTTACAAATGTATTAAATTACTAAAAATAAATGTATTAAAATAATTGTAAAACATCACGGAGAACATTATTTTCATCCTCATATTTTAAGAGTTTGATTGACTTAAAGTATTCACTTGTAACTTTGATATTTGTGCCTTTATTGTAACTAAAAGCAATTTTGAAGACATCTGTTAGCTTCCAGAACCTTTTATCATGGAGTCTGACTAAATTGCTCAGGTACAGCACTCTTAAAATTGGGTTCAGCAGCTTTGAGACTCAGCATGTGATGATATAATCAAATTTCATAATAACCACTGATTATTCATGTACATTTACAGCAGTTTATTTTTCTTTTAATTTTTAAACATTTTCTTATATGAATCCATTGGAGCCTCTAGAACTGATCACTAAGTGTGTCCTTTTATAGATGACATTTAAGGGATTGTGTTCTTACTGGCATTTATTAGTTGGAAATATGAAGCCATAACTCTGTAAAATATTAGATGAATGCTTAATCTACCCCAGTCTCTCTTTCTCAATATAACCCACCAGTTGCTCTTCATAGACATTCACAATAACATTAGCTAATTTCTATAATATATAAAATTTGAAAATTACAACAAGAATCTTATTCCTGTTCATATTTAAATGGCAAAGCTGAGGATGCTGAATGGAGGCTATAGACAGTGCGCCCAAGGAGGAACAGCAAGCCACACTGGTTCCATGTTGTGTCACCCTGGTGAATATGTAGAGAAATTGAGTTATTTTCAATAAAATGCTCTATATCAATTGTGTATTTATAAAAAATTTAAATCATGGCTCCAATCTTATATTACACCAAAAAATATGGATTATAGAATTTACGTAGGTGGGCATTAAAAACATGAAAAGTAGTGGTTCTCTCTGCATTGCTTAGAATACAGAAAGTTGTCTTAATGTACAGAAAGTTCCTAGCATAAAACAAGTTTTCAGGGATGACCAGTTGGTATCAAATAAGGGATCAGTTTTCTCCCTGGAGAAAAAGGCTGTTTTTTTCCACTCTCAGCTTTCTTTGGGTGAGTGTAGTTCTTTGTAAAGGGGTGAGGGCTCCTTCCTGGGGGTTCCCCATAGAATTTGGCATTTTTATTGATGTCTTCCTTGTTCAACTCATTTTGGGGCAGTCATTCTTGTGAGACTTTTTGGGTGTGGCTTCTGACATTACCAGAAGACACAATCGAACAGCACTATCCCTGAGTCAAAGTGCAGGAGTATTTTTAGATATATTCCATCCCTGAAAAGATGTGAACAAGTCACATTGTATATATATATAGAGACTATATATAGAATATATAGAGGAATATATATACATATACATATATATGTATATATATATATATAGAGAGAGAGAGAGAGAGAGAGATGCATATAACAACTAATGGAAAAGGAGGCTGTGATCTTGAAAGAGATCAAGGAGGATTATATGAAAGAATTTTCAGGCAGGAAAAGGAGGGGAAATGACATGATTATTATATAGTCTGAAAAATAAAAGAAAGTTAAAAGATAAGTTTGATAGACTGGATATAATAACATCTAAGAAATTTACTTCATCATCAATATCACTAAAACCTTCAATATATTGTTAAAAGTTATAGCTATCAAGGGCTCACATACTAAATATTTTTAAAACCTCCAATAAATGAAAGAAATGAAGATAAACAATTTTATTTTTAAAAAGAACCAACATGTATGGGCAGTGGTTTCACAAAAGATACTAAATGACAAATATGTACAGAAAGTAATTTTAAAAGCTGCACTTGGATGTCACTAAGCATTGAGTAAAATGTCAAAATAGTTGTACAACTGTCCAAGGGTGCATTGTTTATATGTCTTAAAATGTCTTTTAAGTTAAGTGTCCTTCTTCAGAAGAATGGGAGGCTGCTTTGGTCACAACATAAACTGGGGCAAAGCAACTTAAACAGCTGACATTGTTCTGCACATATCACCATGAGGCATATAGCGTCCAATGGGGAAAGAATGACCAACAGCATGACTCTATATGCCAACTGGGATTAGGCATCTATTTTATGGTTATGTGCACTACATGGTCAACTATAAAATGAGCACTTGAATTAACATTTTGGGGCATAAAGAGAGGAATTGAGGTTACGTGTTACCTTTATGGTGTCTTACAGATATAAGAAGAAGAGAAATAATACCAGCAGAAACAAAGTACTTTTAATGATGCTAAATTTTAGAGGTCAGTGTACCCATTGGTTTTAGTAACGTATGTATTGTTGCATTCAATTTTTTATATGTAAAAGCTAAATAAAGAGATCACATTGACAAGATGTAGCAGAACAGGAAGGTATTCTAAAAAAATATTTGAAACTGCCTTTTAGTTAGCTGTGAGCAAAAGATTTTAATTGAAATTATTAGAGTAAATTACACTGAAAAATATGGTTGATTGAGGTACCCAAAATAAATAGACATTTTAGAGAGCCAGTGTTCTGGTGAGGAATAGAGACTGGTTGGGAAGGAACTGAATGTACTGGCACAGATTGTGGCCAGCACAAAAAGGTGAAACTCCAGCTGTTGCCTCAGCATCAATCATATAGCAGGAAGACAGAGAATGGCCCGATTCTTCATTCTATTCCTGACATGTTTGGACTAAGCCAAAGTCTAGATTTATCAGTTTAATATTTTGTTATTGTAAAGTTTAAAAATACAAAATGTAATTTTTAAGATTACAATAAAATTACTAATTTCTAGTAATCCTACATTATGTTCGTAAGTAGTCTGTTTCCGACTATATTGTATAAATATAAACATTTTATATATTCTTCTTAATTTTTTATTGGGCGGTTGTGTATTTCCCATTACCCACCCCAATTCCACTCCTCTTCCTCTCCACTTTTACCTGCCCTTCACCCTTGCAATTACTGCCTCCCCCAACAGAGAGGAAAAAAATCTTACTGTATACTCTGTAGTGTGTCGCAATACACCCTTTTGTTCCTACTTCTTTGCCTGCAAATGTTCGTTGCAATGACTCTTTGGTCTGGTATGAGGGCTCTGGCTTCTGTTTCTCGATCAATACCGGAACTTCACTGCGACTCCCCTTGGATAGCTTGCCCTGTGTCATGGAGATCTTGTAGTTTTGGATCTGTATGACCGGCCCCTTCATACATTTGAGAGGTTCAATGGGATAGATGTTGGGGTGAGACAACTTAAAGCCCTGGTGTAACTGAGCTAGTCAGCTCACTGACTCTCCTGCTCTCACACTCTTAAGGATGGCTCAGCAGCAACCCCTGTAACCACGGCCCCTGTACCCTGCTGCCCAGGAGAACTGCAGGTCTGTTCTCCCTAGTGTTGCAGATGGTGAGGGACATTGACATTTCTCCCATTCTCATGACCATTGGGCCAGCTGTCCTGCCTGCCGTAGGTGAAAGGAATGGAGCAGCACATCTCTCCCTCATGTTAGTATCACATGACAGCAGACAAAGGGCAAGGCTAGCTCTCTTGTACTCATGACCTCTAGGTGGCTCACCCGAGCTCATACTTTTATCTTTCACTGAAGCATATATTTCTCCAAGTTTTAAAATAATAGGATATGTTATCTCAATCAATAATCAAAAGTTAACAGTGCCACTATTCAATATCTCAAATAAAACTGAGTTTATTGTAAAATTTTAAAATATATTTTATTAATTTATTCATATTATATCTCAATTGTTATCCCATCCCTTAAATCCCCCCATTCCTCCCTCCTTCCCTTATTGCCTTTTTTTTTAAGTTGATGTTTTTGACATGTTAGAATACTGATCTTGTAAAAATTCTGGCTGAAGTATAGAATTCTGGTACTGAAGTACTTTTAAAAGTTATGAGAGCCAACCCACCATCATCTGTGACTTTCACCGAGGCAAGACACAGTTGATCAGCCCTCCCTCAGAAATATGTATTTCAGGAAGAATCTAATTCTGATAAACTTACTGTCAGAAGAGGAGTGGGGAGCCGTCAGTATTGCAGGGCCCATTCACAAATATGAGTTTTAGTTAGTTGAACAAGCTTAAAAACTTGTGGGCTTCTTATCATCACAGAAATAGGAAACATAATCTGAGTCAAAATTGATTTTTGTCCTTTTTATTAGTTTTTAAAATTTTTTACATATACATTTATATCAATACACATATATACAATAAACTACCTACAGCAAGAATAACCATGACACATTCAGGATTTACATAAATGTTACATTCTTAGTGTTTTGGTTATTATTTGGCAGCCTTGAAGAAAACATCTTTCTTATCTTGGTGCCTCTAAAATTCTGAATGTAAATCAATATCTATCATATCTCATTATTATCAACTTAAAACATGTATCTAGACTAAAAATATCTTAATCCCTAAACAATTAAGCTTAATTGTAAAACTAAACTCTTTAGTGTTCGACCCCATCAGAGACTTTTGTCTTATCTTCCCTTAAGAGTGTTCATTAACCTGACTTCTAGCAAATTAGGTGTCTCCCTCTCCCCCACTCTCCCTCCCTCCCTCCCTCCATCCCTCCCTCCCTCCCCCCCTCTCTTATTTTTTTGTTCTTTATATTAAATGTTATTGGAGAGTACACATTGATTCTTTTTCTACATCATTTTTTCAACATTAAGAACATTTCCATTTTCATCTCTAATGAAAATTTATAAATATGTAAGTATATACAATACCAATATAATTTGTTTTGTTATGTGGATCTATAATCAATGGAATGTGCTTGCATTCCTTAGTATGTATTAAAAATTAATTTCTAACATGGTTGCACTAATTCCTACACCCATGAGATCCTCCTGATCATTCCAATTTTATCTTGCTTTCACCACCATATGCTATTTATTGCCTGAATCATGTGCTCAGGTTTCATTGTACTTATCTTGCTTTGCCCTGATGTTTACTGAGTTTAGAGACTATTTTCCAGATAATTAATTTCCCAGATCTGCTAAGCTCTTGCACTCTTTTGCTTTGGGAACCAGGTTTGCTCTTTCTATACAAGAGAGATAAAATTTATTGTCTATAAAATCTATTAGAAGATATTTAAATTTATCAATAATGATGATATCCCAAAGAACAATCCTGGCATTTAATTTACAATGAATACATGCTTATCATCTAATCAAGTTTTGAAACCTTGACTCTTAATTATAAGTAGGAAACCAAAATTCATTAAATTTTTTAGAAATTAGCATAAGATAGGAGCTCAAACATAAAATATATATATGGAGAGAGAGAGAGAAAGAGTTGTCTATAGATGGTGAGTGAAGGGTGGAGATAATGTTGTAAAAATCAGGAGTTACCTAAATTTTGTCTTTTAGTTTAGAAACTTAGCATATGATGCTTGATGTTAAAAAGTGAAGAGAAAAACCTTTGTGTCTGGTTGAGTAAGAACAAAAAGATAAATATGTGTAGTGAGAATTACAAGTGGCCACCAGTGGGAAGATAAAACAGTGCTGGAAAGGTGTGAGTGAGCATGGAAGAGCTGGCCCTACAGCTTGTCTGCCAGGTGACAGCTTGGACTAAGGAGAGATACCCTTCCCTAACCTCACCCCTTGCCACCTATGGCACATGGGAGAGCTGGCCCTGTGGTCATGAGAGCAGAACTGTCCCTGTCTCTTACCTGCTGCAGCACTTGAAAGAGTGGGCCCTGAATTTTGCCTGGGCAGCACAGTAGAGCTGGGCCTGGCTGCAGGGTTAGCTCGTAAGCCAGCCCTGAGGGAATTATCATTGCAATCAAAAAGAAAAGTGTGGACAAAAGGGTATGTTGTGGCAAACACTGTTGACACCCTACAGATTCCACAAGATATTTTTTTTTCCTCTGATGAGAGGAAATTTACAAGGGTGGAGGGCAGGTATGAGGGGAGGGTGAAATGAATGGGTTTGGGGTACATGATTTGAAAGTCACAAAGAACCAATAAAAAGATTGAAAAATAAGTATGAGCTCTGAATTAACCCCATTGCCTAAAACAAATAGGAATGAGACAAAATGTAGGAACAAATGAACTTTAGTGTTATACATGAGTAAACAAAAGACTGAGAACCTTAGAGAAAAGTCAGCAACTCTTCCCTGTACTGCCCCAGTTTACTGCCTTGGGACAATGTGCAGGTCACGTCAGAGGCAAAAGCAATTCAGTGGAGCCCAAGGTACCTCCTAGGTTAAAGGAACAAAACTAGTAATTGGATTCTTTTTTATCAACATCCAGAAATTGCTGATCGGTGTGAGGCAATTGCAGTAAAGTTGTGGGAAAGACTGTAAGCTTTGTCACAGGTGAAAGCAGTCTTGGCGGGCTTTACCCTTGGGCACCCCATGGATACCTTGAGATAGACTGAGTGGAGCCATCCTGGGCCTGGAATTCAGGAAGCAGACTTGGGGACTCCACCTGGACTATTTTTTTTTTTCAAATCAACCCTCAGTGGGAGAAGGAGATCGCCCTTCGCACGTAACTCAGTCAGGCGTAACTCAGGCAGGCGGAAGAGGAGAGAGCAGCAGCAGGCTCAGACCAGGCTTGAGTACACGTGGGTCAGCAAACAGGCTGGACCAGCATGCAGACCAGAGACACCTAAGGACCTGTTCCATGGAACAGATACCAGAAGGTTCACTCTTTTTTCCCTTTAACCTTTTTTCCCTCTTGTGTAAGCTAGTTGGGTTGTATAATAAAGTTTAATTGTTAACAAACAGAGCCTACAAGTGGAGAGGAACGCTATATTGATTACATATCACACTCGGGAATGTTTTCAGTCTTGGAGTTGAAGCATGGTGGATTTTACCCCTCCCCCCAACATGGTAAGAACACTTTGGTAGAAACACAAAGTTTTCTGGTCATTTCAGTACCCATTTTGTATACTGGGGAGAATAGTGGCAACTAATTCATGGAGTTTCTTTTTTGTTAACTAATTAACTAATTAATTAATTCACCTTATCCTCTGGCCATCCCTCCTCACCTCCCTGTCACACCAACACTCTCCCTCTCCACCATCTCTCCTCCCCCTTCAGAAAAGGGGACCCACACACACACTCCAGATCATCAAGTCATATCAGAACTGAGTATATCCTCTTCCCCTGTAGCCTGGCAAGGAAGTCTTTCTGGGGGAAGTAATCGAAAAGCTGGCTAGAGAGTCTAAGTCAAGAGGCAGACCTCCTCCCCTTACTAGAGGACTCACATAAAGCCTGAGCTGCCCATTGACTACAGCTTTGTAGGGGTCTATGTCCAGTCCATGCCAGGACCTTGGATGGTGCTTCAGTCTCAGCAGGCCCCTATGGGCCCTAGTTAGTTGGCTCTGTTGGTCTTCTTGTGAGGCTCTGGCCCCTCCAGCTCCTTTTTTCCTTTCACCCACATTTATACAAGACTCCCTTTGCATCACCCAATGTTTGGCTTTGAGTCTCGGCATCATTTTCAAGGAACACCTGGGTGGAGCTTCTCAGAGGACAACTCTGCTAGGTTCCTGTCTATAAGCATAGAAGAGTATCTTTAATAGTGTCAGGGGTTGATTCTATCCCATTGTGTACGGGTGTTGGGTTAAGTCAGGCATTGCTTGGACATTCCCTCAATTTGTGCTCTGTTTACTCTATATTTTTCCCTACATATCTTGTAGGTAGGGTGAATTTTGATTGAAAATTTTGTGGTTGGACTGGTGTTCCCCTCCCTCTACTAGGAGACTTGTCTAGTTAGAGGGTGTCCACTATAGTCTCTACGGCCCCTGCTACTAGAAGAATCTGCTAAAGACCCTATCATATACTCCCAGGAGCCTACCCAGATCAGGTGGAGTGGGAATCCCCCTGAGAAAAGGGAGTCCACCTTATACACTGAGTGCAAAACAAAAACAACTATCCAGACAAGCTAGACTTCAACCTCATCCAGCAGAGTCCCTCAGAAACCTGGGAACCCTTACATTTTCATTGGTTATCTTCTTCCATCATGGAGATACCCAGGCCCTGTTACTTATGGAGTCACCTCACCAGCTCCCTTGGAACCATTTGAATTACATTCTGATATCTCAGCTGATCAGAATGAAATAGTTGGTAGAGAAAGCTACATAGTATTCTTTTCTGAGACTCTAAGTGAATTATAAAATTAAGAATTTCCTAGGACTGTAATATAAACTCCATCAGCACATGAGGAAAAAGCTTTAGATGTAAAATATTTATGGTAGGTTCATTGGAAATCATTACAGTGTATATGTGAATCTAAAAATTAGAGCAGAGCATAAAATACAGTCTTTCCTACTCATCTTTTCATGACAGAAACAGATGGTCATGTAATGCTTTAACCTGATATTGCTGCCACTGGTCAATTGTTTAGATTTTTAATTTGAAGCTGAGCACTAATCCCTCTTGTCAACAGAAGGGATTTTCTTATGTAATTACGTTTCTATATAATCTTCAAATTTATTTATATCTAAAAGTTAAGATCTTCTTAAAATTATTTTAAATACAGCAATTTTTACACATAGAATACAATAATGTTGGAGAGAGAGAGAGAGAGAGAGAGAGAGAGAGAGAGAGAGAGAGAGAG
>OU015744.1:122036577-122053479 GCA_907169655.1 Acomys percivali | reverse complement strand
AGAGAGAGAGAGAGAGAGAGAGAGAGAGAGAGAGAGAGAGAGAGAGATTTGTGGATACATTATATTTCAACTCAGTACTTTTAGGTATATCTTTGCTTTATGCATCTATTTTAATGCACTAGTGTGACCCCCTCCATAATTGTGTTGTGATGTTTTAATGAATTCTGTTAGTTAAAAAAAAGTCTCAGGAGCAGACACAAACCCAGAAGTATTCATCTAATTTCATAGTGATTCTATTTAAAGAAAATGCTAAAGCATGAGCTCAGTACAGATGGTCCCTGCCCTGAATTGATGTGTATTTACAGGAGTCTCAGGGGGAAATACAGTCATCAATGATAAGGATGCTAGGGAAGCAGAATCAAAGCTGTCTCAACAACAGGACTTAGCGTACTCACACTATTCTCAGTCACCCTGTAACAAAATAATAGATGTTCATTTTTAATTCTTCTCCCTTCACCTGCTCTTCTATTCAGAAACTCCTTTTGCCTCAGCCTCTATGAAGAAGGCGTAGCTTTGTGGTGGCTGTTGAGGTGTCTACCTACTGCTGTGTTATACAGCTTCAATTTGTTATCTTTCATTTTCTGGGGAGTATAGCTATCACATCTTTGGAAAGTGTCTTCTTCCCAATGCAGAGCTGTCTACCATTCTGACAATAACTGTTCTGTTTATTTCTCCTATCTCATTAAAAGAGATTTCTTTTCACGCTCTTATTCCCTTATCCACTTACATATAACATATACTTCTATTTCATAACTGTCCTTCAACTATTCTCAGATTTCAAACAATATGAATTAAAATCAAAAGTTTCCCTAGAATCAAATTACTTCACTATTTCTACATCATTTAAGAACATATTAAGTTTAACCTATCTTTTCCATTTGCTATGGTAGGACCTGACTACATACCTAACTTGTGGTCAGTTTTCTTTGGCCTTCTGAGTACTAGATTTCAGGCATGGACCATCACTCTTACCTTACTTGTATTTTTCATTCTCACTGACATAAATTGAAACTTGTTTCTTTTTTAGCAAGTACCATGCCAAGCATTTTCTTTCTTAGATTCCTAATTTCACTCTCCATTAGAACCTGTTAATGTTTGGAATACAATATTTTGTGAATTTTTCAAATTTCTGTGTAGCCTGGGCTTTGTGAGTAGAATATGATTAACCTAGGTTAAATAGTAATAGAACAGTTAAAAATACCCAGGAAATTCCATATAATCTTATACCTGTAAGATCTAATGGTATATATTGTTATACTATGAAGATTGTTTCCCCCAAATTATATATTGAAAAATGATCTCCAGTTAGAATTGTAAAAGTAGGGTTAGGAGGAAAGGAGATAATTTTTGAGCATAGAATGCTCATAAGAGTAATGAAGCCCTCTCAAAACAGAACTGTCAAACACAGGGGGAGGGGAGCTTGTGATTTCCACCAAGCTAGGAGGCATAGGAAGGCACCATGTACAAACAAAGAACCAGCCAACACCACATATTTAATAGGCAGGAACTTTTATCTTTAAAGGACTTCTCAGCCTTCAAAATTAAGAAATTATTTACTGTCACTTACAAATTACTCAATTTAATGCTTTTTTTTTATAGCAGTCCATGTGACTGGAAGATTTCTCAAAATTTTTTGCTTGTATTGTAAAGATTATACAACCCATGTGTTACTTCCTAATAGAGCTGTTCAGGGGATTGAAGACCCTTCACTACATGCAAGCAGTGCTGTTCACAAGAATGGCATGAGATAGTATACAGCATGGCTAAAGTGATCTGTAAATATCTGTCATCAGATATATGTGTATCTTTTCTATTAAAATGAGTGTATTAACTGAATAATAAACATCTTGAGAAATCATTAGAAATTGGTATTTTTTGAATACCCAGTAACACCTACTCATTTATTTCATAGAATGTCTATCTGTAAATATATACTATTATATAAATAAATATTTGGTATGCATATAAATATTCTTTTCACCATTCATCAAAGTCTTCATTGTTCCTCACTGTGATCATATATTGTAGTTTTTCATCTTGATTTTACAAATAAATTATGTATCCTGCTTTTCTGAGACAGTAGGTCTACCTGTTTACTAAGAGATATTGCAATAGTAGAATAGCTTTAAAGAAAAAGACAGACTTTGAAGTGCAACTCATATTGAGATGATAGAAATATATCAGAGAATTAAATGCAAATAATAAAATCTAGGTTAAAAAACATTTATATTCTCAGAGAAGTTATTCTCCTTTAATTCTCTAAATAAATGTACAGAAATTTTTAAAAATATTTTAAACCTTTGTCAAGTCTCTGGCATCTCCCATTTGTCCTTTGTTGACTAATTGTCATTTCCTTTATGTATATTTATCCTTAACTGAAAACATGAGGCAGTTATCTGATACATTGTAAAACTCCTGGATGGGTTTAAGCAGGAAACTCAACTCCAAATAGATCAAGGACCTAAGGCATAGGACAAGATACCCTGAACCTTATAGAAAAGAAAGTGTAGTATAAGTTTGAACTGCCTGGCACAGGAAAGGAATTTCTGAGCAAGATGCATATATCATAGACCTTCAGAACAACAATTTACTAAAGGCCTCATGAAGACATGTTTTTGTCAGCAAAAGACACCATCATTTAAGCAATGCAGCAGCCTAGAGAATGAGGAAAATGTCATTGCCAATTCTATATTTAGAATATTCAAAGGGAAAAAACAAAAACAAAAAAACAAAAACCAAAACCAAACAAACAAATATCCTAGCATAAAAAAAAAAAAAAAAAAAAAAAAAAAAAAGCAAATAACCCAAGTAAAAAATAGGGTATAGGATGAAACAGTGATTCTTAAGACATGAAACGCCAGTGCCTGAGAAGCACTTTTAAATGTTCAACATTCTTTGCCACCAAGGAAATGCAAATTTTAACTACTTTGAAACTTCTTCTTACCAGACTCAGAAGGGCTAAGATCATTAAAACAAATGACAGGATGAGCTGGTGAGGACGTGGAGGAAGGGGAACACATATTCATTGCTGATGGGAGTGGAAACCAGTATGGCCACTTTGGAAATCAGGGGAGAAGTTCCGCAAAAAATATAAAAATCAATCTTTCGCAAGATGTGTTTATACTACATATGCAAAAAGACTTAGGCACATACTCAAAAGACTATATCGTGTTACAGAGACATTCCTCATTCATGTACCTGTTCATAACAATCAGACATGGGAAACATCCTAGATGTTCATCAACTGGTAAATGAACATTGAAAATGTGGTGCATTGAAACAACAGAATCTGGCTTACCTCTTAAGAACAACAAAATGTGCTGGCAAATGGATGAGTATAGAAACAATTGTACTGAGTAAGGTGGCCCAGATCCAAAAAAAAACAAATATGGAAATGTGTTCTTTTATATGTACATCAAAGCGTCTAAGTCTTTGAGATGTGTACCACAATTGAATAGCCACAGAGGATAGATCGTAAGGAAACAAAGCAGAGAAGATGGTCTTCCAAGGAATGGAGCGTGAAGCCTAGTTTATACAGAGATAATGGGAACAAAAGAAGGGCAATTTGCTATATCCACATATCAATGCATCATTCATTTCTTGTCAAAAACCTTCTTCCTGCATTAGATGATAATTAAAGAGGAGGAGGAGGAAGAAGAGGAAGTAGTTTTAGCCTAGTGTCCATGCTCTATCTTATCTCAGGTTCTTGGCCACTTTAATAGTACCATGCTGTAGCATCAGGCAGATGATGGCCATCTGCAGGCAAAGGACCAAGGTCTTAGAATAAAGCAAATCTCAGACACCTTAATCTTTGGATCCTAGCTTCCAAAAGATTGAGAAAACAAGTTTTGTTAGTTCAAACTACCTGGTCTGTGGTATCTCGTTATGGAATTACTATAAAAGTTGTATCCTATGTCTGTGTTAGTTTTGAGACCCGAAGCTCTTGCTTGTCACAACCATATTCATTTTTCAAGTTACATGGTTGAACAAATATTGGTTTGTGGAAGAATGGACCTGCATCAAGGCTGATTATCTGCTACTAGAAGTGGAATAATTCATTTAAAATTTGTGTGAGGGTGTTCCAAGATGGCTGTGAGCAGTGTGGACTGTGTTTAGAAGCTCCAGTAAACAATTCAGGGAATTGCACAGATTTCTGTAGCAGGAACACCGAGATCCCCACAACACGGCAGCAGGAGTGCTCCACGGTTCGAAGGGACCAGGGTACAGAGGACCTGTGTGCCCCTGAACACGAGAGGAGCATGGATTTCCTCTGATTGGAGCAGCAGTGGTGGCGGCGGTGGCGGCAGCAGCAGCAGTAGCTGAGGTTTGCAGCTCGGAACCCTCCAGTGGAGGCGATTGGTGTGAGGGCTGGTGGGAGTTGCTGCTGGAGAGGGGACTCTGGGCAGGATTTGGTTCGCATGGTGCCTTGAGACCCAAACTGGACTCAGTGGACAGTTCAGCCCCTGAGTCTCAAGTTCAGCTCAATGCTCAGTGCCATGGAGACATTAGTTCAGCTCAGCTCAGCAAGCAGTTTTGCCTGAGGCACTAGATCAGCTCAGCCACAGCTCCCCTGCTGTGACCCAGGCTAGGCAGAGCGCTCAGTTCCACCCAAGGCGCTAGCGCAGCTCAGCGAGCAGTTCTGCCCAAGTCATTAGCTCAGCTCAGCGTGAAGTTCTACTGCTCTGACTCAGGCTGAGGTTAGCACGCAGATTTGGCCCAGAGTCCCTAGCTGGACTTGCTGGGCAGGTTGGGCCCAGAGACTAGCAGAGCTTTGCACACAGGCTTGGCAGCCCTGAGACTCTGGTTGGACTCTCCACACAGTTTGGGCCCGGAGTCCCAGGCTGAATTCCACGTGCAGTGTGGATCCAGAGTCCCTGGCTGAGCTCGGTGCACAATTCCGCCCCAGAGACTCGGGCAGAGCTCGGCGTGCAGTTTGGGGCCAGAGTCCCTAACTGTGCTTGGTAGACAGATTGGGTCCAGAGACTCTAGATGAGCTTTTGGCACAGTCCTGGCTCTAAGAATCTGGTTAGACACAGAGCACAGTTTGAATCCAGAATTCCTGGCTGAGCTTAGCAGACGGTTTGGGCCTTGAGTCTCTAGCTGACCATAGCAAGAGTTTTGGGACAAAAGCCCCTAGCTGAGCTTGGTGCACAGTCCCAGCCCAAAAATTCTTGTTGGACTCATTGTGCATTTTGGGGCCAGAGTCCCTAGGGGAGCTCAGTTTGTGGCTCGGGCCCAGTGTCCCTGGGTGGACTTGGCAGGGGACCCAGAAGGCTGTGGGTACTTTGGCCTGACCCAGCGCTCATTCAGAGACCCAGAATGATTGCAGGACCCACAGTACAGGGGAGCTGAGGATCACTGGCTGTGAGAGTCCAAAATGGCAGGGCTAGCCTCCTGCCATCCACACTAGTGAAGCATCAGAGCTTCCAGACTAGGGAAATCGTGAGAAAACAAGTGAATCTATCATCAGACTCCTGCCACCCAAATCTGGAATCTAACCAACGAAAACAGAGATGGAAAGATGTCTAAAGGACAGCGTAAAAGCATATGCAAACAACCCCAAAACAACATGGCATCTCCAGTTTCCAGCTATCCCAAAGAAAACAACCCAGAGAACTCAAACACAATGAAAATACAAGAAAATGACATCAAATCCTTAGTAATGAGGATGATAATGAAGGAAACATAAAATCCGTAATCAAATGCAGGAAGGTGCAGCCAAACAGGTGAGAGACATACAAGAAGCACATAGAGTAGAACTGGAAAAATTTCAGGAAAATGCAAACAACCAGCGAAAGAAATAAACAAAATGGTTGAAGCTCTAAAGACCTCTAAAGAGGCAATGGAAGAAACTCATGAATATACAAACAATCATATGAAAGAAATAAAAAAATCAGTTCAAGATCTGAAGATAAAAATGGATTCTATGATAAACACACAGACAGAAGAAAAACGAGACCGTGAGACCTCAGAGAAGAAGGCGAGTAACACAGAGGTGAGCTTTTCTAACAGAATCCAAGAGATGGAAAAACGAATCTCAGGTCTAGAAGATACAATCACAGATCTTGAAGCAACCATTAAAAAAATGCGAAATCTGGAAAACTCATGACACAAAACATCCAAGAAATCAAGGACACCATGAAAAGAAGAAATCTGAAGAAAGAGACGATATCAGACTCCAAGGCCCAGAAATTGTTCTCAACAATATCATAGAAGAAAATCCCCCCAATCGAAATAAAGAGATGCCTATCAACATACAAGAGGCCTACAGAACACCAAATAGAATTGCCCAGAAAAGAAAAACTGCCCATCACATAATAATCAAAACACAAAACATACAGAATAAAGAAAAAAATATTAAAAGCTGCAAGGGAAAAGGGCCAAATAATATTTAATGGCAAACCTATCAGAATTGCACCCGACTTCGCAGCAGAGACCATCAAAGCCAGAAGGACCTGGACAGAAATCCTGCAAACCCTAAGAGACCACAGATGCCAGACCAGACTACTTTACCCAGCAAAACTATCAATAACCATTGATGGAGAAAACAAAATATTCCATGACAAAAACAAACTCAAACAGTACCTATCCACAAATCCAGCTTTACAGAAGGTACTAGAAGGAAAACTCCATCCCAAAGGGCCAAGCTACAACCAAAACTACTCAGGAAATAGATAACTATACCATGGCGAAACACAACTACACAAACGCTCGACTGGAACCAACATCAATATTAAGATGCTTAACAGTCACTGGTCGTTAATATCTCTCAACGTCAATGGTCTCAATTCTCAAATAAAAAGACACAGACTAACTGAATGGGTGCATAAACAAGATCCAACATTCTTCTGCATTCAAGAAACACATCTCATCCATAACGATAGGCATTACCTCAGGGTAAAAGGTTGGAAAAAATATTCCAAGCAAATGGTCACAAGAAGCAAGCAGGCATAGCCATTTTAATATTGAACAAAATAGAATTTCAATCAAAATTAAATCAAAAGGGATGCAGAAGGACACTTCATACTCATCAAAGGTAAAGTCAACCAAGACGACATCACAATTCTGAACATCTATGCTCCCAATATAAGAGCACCCACATTTGTAAAAGATCTGCTAAAAAAGCTTAAACTACACATCGATCCCCACACAATAATAGTGGGAGACTTCAACACCCCACTCTCACTGAAGGATAAGTCATTGAAACAGAAACTAACCCGAGAAATAACATCATTAACCAATGCCATGGGTCAAATGGATCCAACAGATATCTATAGAACCTTTCACCCAAACAAGAAAGAATATACCTTCTTCTCTGCACCCCATGGAATCTTCTCCAAAATTGATCACATCGTAGGTCACAAAGCAGGCCTCAACAGATACAAGAGGATTGAAATAATACCTTGTATCCTATCAGATCACCATGCTCTTAGGTTGCAATTCAACAACAACAGAAATAACAAAAAGCCTCCATGCACGTGGAAACTAAACCACTCTCTGCTAAAGGACACCTGGGTCAGGGAAGAAATGAAAGAAATCAAGGAGTTTCTGAAATTCAATGAAAATGAGGGAACAACATACCCAAATTTGTGGGATACATTGAAAGCAATGCTAAGAGGAAAATTCATAGCACTAAGTGCCTTTAAAAAGAAATTGGAAACATCGCACATAAGCATCTTAATGACACAACTGGAAGCCCTAGAAAAAAAAGAAGCAGAAACAACCAAAAGAAGTAGATGTCTGGAAATAATCAAAAGCAAGGCTGAAATTAATAAATTAGAAACTAAGAAAACAGTCCAAAGAATCAACAAAACCAAGAGCTGGTTCTTTGAGAAAATCAACAAGATAGACAGACCGTTAGCCAACCTAACTAAAAGGCAGAGAGACAGTATTGAAATCAACAAAATCAGAAATGAAAAGGGAGACATAACAACAGACACTGAAGAAATACAAAAAATCTTAAGATCCTACTTTGAAGGCATATATGCCACAAAATTTGAAAATCTAAGAGAAATGGACGATTTTCTTGATCAATTTCACTTGCCATAGTTGAGTGAAGAACAGATAAACAAGCTAAATAGTCCCATTTCCCCTACAGAAATAGAAGCAATCATTGATAGTCTCCCAACCAAAAAAAAGCCCAGGGCCAGATGGTTTCAGTGCAGAATTCTACCAGACCTTCAAGGGCGAGCAAATACCAATATTCTTCAAGCTACTCCAAAAGATTGAAATGGATGGAACATTACCAAATTCATTCTATGAGGTCATAGTCACATTGATACCTAAACCTCACAAAGACTCAACAAAGAAAGAGAATTTCAGACCAATTTCTCTTATGAACATCGATGCAAAAATACTAAATAAAATTCTTGCCAAACAAATACAAGAACACATCAAAGATATCATTCATCATGACCAAGTAGGCTTCAATCCCGGAATGCAGGGATGGTTTAATATATGGAAATCCATCGATGTAATCCATCATATAAACAAACTGAAAAAAAAAAAACCACATGATCATCTACTTAGATGCAGAGAAAGCATTTGATAAAATCCAACACCCATTCATGTTTAAAGTTTTAGAGAGATCGGGGATACAAGGCACTTTCCTCAACACAATAAAGGCTAAATACAGCAAGCCAAAAGCCAAAATCAAAGTAAATGCTGAGATATTCAAGGAAATTCTCCTAAAATCGGGAACAAGGAAAAGCTGCTCACTTTCTCCATATCTCTTCAATATAGTACTCGAAGATCAAGGGTATCCAAATGGGAAAGGAGGAAGTCAAATTATCCCTATTTGCAGATGATTTGATAATGTACATAAGTGACCTTCAAAATTCCACCAGAGAACTCCTACAGGTGATAAACACCTTCAGCAAATTTGCTGGATAAAAATTTAATTCAAAAAGGTCTGTAGCCTTCCTATACACAAATGACAAGCTTGAAGAGGAAGAAATTAGGAAAACCACACCCTTCACATTAGCCACAAGCAATATAAAATATTTAGGAGTTACTCTAACTAAGTAAGTGAAGGACTTGTTTGAAAAAAAATTCTAAACTCTGAAAAAGAGATTGAAAATGACATGAGAAGATAGAATGATATTCCTTGCTCATGGATTAGGAGAATTAACATAGTAAAAATGGCCATCCTACCAAAAGCAATCTACAGATTCAATGCAATCCCTATTAAAATACCTACACAATTTTTTAAAGACATTGAAAGTTCAATTCTGAACTTGATATGGAAAAACAAAAAACCCAGAATAGCTAAAACAAACTTGTACAATAAAAGGTGCTGTGGAGGAATCTCCATACCTGATCTCAAATTGTACTATAAAGCAATAGTAATTAAAACAGCATGGTACTGGCACAGCAACAGGCTGGTTGATCAGTGGAATCGAATTGAAGACCCAGATATGAATCCACACACATATGATCACTTGATTTTTGACAAAGAAGCCAAATCCATTCAATGGAAAAAGGATAGCATCTTCAACAAATGGTGCTGGTCTAACTGGATGTCTATGTGTAAAAAAAATGCAACTGGACCCATATTTGTCACCTTGCACAAAACTCAAATCCAAGTGGATCAAAGACCTCAACATAAAACCAGACACTAAGTCAGTTAGAAGAAAAAGTGGGGAAGAGCCTGTAACATATTGGCACAGGAGACAACTTCCTGAACAAAACACCAACAGCCCAGGCCTTAATGTCAACAATTAATAAATGGAACCTCATGAGGCTGAGAAGCTTCTGTAAGGCAGGAGACACTGTCAAGAGAACAAAGCGACAGCCTACAGACTGGGAAAAGATCTTCACCAACCCTACATCTGACAAAGTTCTAATATCCAAAATATATAGAGAACTCAAGAAATTAAACACCACCAAACCAAATAACCCAATTGAGAAATGTGCCTTGGAACTAAGCAGAGAATTCTCAACAGAGGAATATGGAATGGCTGAGAAACACTTAAAGAAATACTCAACCTCCTTAGTTATCAGGGAAATGCAAATCGAAACAACTCTGAGATTCCATCTTACATCCATCAGAATAACTAAGATGAAAAATTCAAGTGACACCACATGCTGGCAAGGATATGCAGAGTGAGGAACACTCCTCCATTGCTGGTTGGAATGCAAACTAGTACAGCCACTTTGGAAATCCATCTGGTGCTATCTCAGAAAACTGGGAATAGGGCTTCCTCAAGACCCAGCTATTCCACTCCTTGGAATATACCCAGAAGATACACCAGCACACAACAAGAAAATTTGCTCAACCATGTTCATAGCAGCCTTCTTCATAATAGCCAGAACATGGAAACAGCCTAAGTGTCCCTCAGTAGAAGAATGGATGAAGAAACTGTGGTACATATACACTATGGAATACTACTCAGCTATTAAAAACAAGGAATTCCCGAAATTTGTGGACAAATGAATTGAGCTAGAAATGATCATAATGAGTGAGTTAACCCAGAAGCAGAAAGACTCAAATGGTATATACTCATGGTATATATCTGCATACTAGCCCAAGGGTCATGTCCCATGAAAGCCTTCTCTTACCAGGAAACTGGGACAGAGGGGAGGACACCCTATTGGGAGTCTAGATGAGAGAAGCATGGGAGAATAGCAAAGTAGAAGGATCCAGACGGTCCTAGAAACCTACAAGTAGAACATTACGATAGGCAGATTTGGGCCCAGGGGTCCCGCTCAAACCAAGGCACCAGCCAAGGACAATACAGGTAGTAAACTTTAGACCCCTACCCAGATCTAGCCAATGGGAAGAACATTCTCCACAGTTGACTGGAGAGTGGGGTATTACTTTCACACGAACTCTGGTGCCTCATATTTGACCATCTCCCCTGGAGGGGGAGACCTCGTGGCACTCAGAGGCAGAAAAGTAGGATACCAAGAAGAGACTTGATACCCTATGAGCATATACAGAGGGAGGAAATCCCCCTCAGGAACAGCCATAGGGGAGGGGAATAAGGGGAAATTGGGGGGAGGGAAGAATGGGAGGTTACAAGGGATGGGATAACCATTGAGATGTAACAAGAATAAATCAATAAAAAATTAAAAAAATAAAATTACAATAAATAAATAAATAAATAAATAAATAAATAAATAAATAAATTTGTGTGACAACCATAAAGTGAACTATATGGAATTATTGGTTAATACTTAGTTATGGTCCTAAGTTACTGAAGGGATCCCCAACAGGCTGAGTTTTCCAGAAAAGACATATATCCTATTGTAGCTCATTCATCTCCCATAGATATACAGTGTTACCTGCTCTGATGTGAATTCTTGGCCTTCTTCAAGGTACCTCAAAGGCATCACTTGAATTCATATAACTAACAGCCCTCTTTTTGCTAGATCATTAGAGCATATCATGTTTAGTGTTTGCTTTAACTGTGGTTCATTTTGTCAATATGATGTGGCACCAATTCACTTTCAATATTAAAACACCCTCCTAGGACAAGCCTATCAAGGTTTCTTATTTTATCCAGGAAGCATGATTTCTTTCTTTAGTATAATTCAAAGAGGACAATACAAGGCTGTTCTTTGCATCCTTTTTCTTTTAGAATAGATACTGTTGTTTGATTCATCAAAATTGGTGTGGCATTATGCATTAATCTCTATAGAGTAATAAGAAAATAAATTTAATATTAAAAGTATTATGGACATTACTTGGATTTCTCATAATCATCTATGATCAATTTTGGTTTCTCATTTCAGAAATATAACTACATTTATATTTATTATTTTTCTTTTTTAATTCCTTAATATCCACTTTTCTCTACTTATGTATTTCTGTCTGCAACACTAGCATAGTTTATTTTTCTCAATATGATGATAAAGAAGTCTTCTCTTGCCATCAAACCCTCATGACTGGCAATTATAATCAGAAAATGCACATTATCATTATTATTAATCAGTGTTATCCAAATTCACCTGGATATGTTCTCTAACTGGCTGCCTCATGACACTCTTTGAGAATGATTATGATTTGATAAATTAGAGGAAAGATTGCATTACAATATTTTCTCATTCATAAGAATATGCTCTAGAGTCATTCATAAAAAGGCCACAGCTATTTATTAGGTTGCCTGGTTTTCACATAATTTCTCACGATTTTACATGAAGGGGTTTGGCAAGCAAAATCCTTCACCCAAGGCATTTGAAGCTAAGCATATAAGCTTCTTATTTTCTTGTCCTAAGCCTCTACTGAGCTTTTGTTATAGTCTCTTTTACAACTATTTATTTATTGCTGGCTGTTTCTCTTTCTGAAACTGTCATAATATTCTTCACTTTAACATTTTATTTAAAAACTTTACTCAAAGTAGGTGCTCTTAGGTTAGCCCTCTGGTTAACTTACATTGCCAGTACAATGATACACTGTTCTACTGCAATTCTTATAATCTATTTGCAATTGCAGTCAGTCAAAAAAGATAGGCATATGACAAATGGACTAGTCACTCTCAGTGTATGGATAGGGTAGAGTGACTTCACAAATTCTGTTAGAATACTGGCTGTTATTTCAACTTGATAGACATGGAATTTAACTGTTGACTAATGCCAACTCTTAGTATTACCTTCAGTTCAAGGATTATTGGATTCATCATTAAGAAAGTCTAATGGCAAAATAGGAATATTAAATATGCAATATCCCAAAACCAGCTTCATAATTCTGTCACACAAGTATAATAATTTGTCTAATAGAAATATATTATTTTAATATTGTCTTATGTATATTCATGCCTGTGTTAAAGTTATTTTTATATAACATGTGGTTTTTTTCTCAATTTCTCTCCTAATCCAGCTAAGACAAATAATTGAGATTATATAATATTATTTAATACTAAGCTTCACAACAAAATAACTGAGCAATTATTACCTTATTCTTAATCCTCTATGCTAGTCTGAGTCCTTTTTTGACAAAATCTCTGAGTACTTGCACTTTGTGCTTTCTCTGCTCCAGCTGCATCTTCCTCATCTTTCTTGGACCTGTGGCTGCAGCTGAATCTCCTGTTTCCTCTTCAATGCCTCCCTGGCTGGCAGGAAATCCAGCCCTATTCTTTCCTTTGCTCAGTGATTGGCTATAAACTGTTTTGTTGGCATAGCATGGGATAATTGGGGAAAAGTGATTAGACAGCATTAAGACATAAGATTCTCAGAACAAGGATTACAACCAGATTGGGGGAGGGTATAAAAATCAATATTTCAATTACACAATGACCTTATGCCTACATGCCTGTGTACCACATGGAGGCCTGGTGTCTATAGAGGCCAAAAGAAGCTGTTGGATCCCTAGACCAGGCGATATAGTTATGAGCCCCCATGTGAGTGCTGTGAGTTGAATCTGGGTCCTTGGGGTGAGCAGCTAATGGTCTGAACTGCTGAGTCATACCTTCAGCCCCAAGACATGTATTTTGTGTCTGAAATTAAAGTCATAAACAGCATAAATAAAGCTCTTCCATTAGTTATCAACCTTCATCTGATTCCTATTAATTCATTATTTTGAGAATCACTAAGGGATATGATAATTCTATTGAATGTATTCTTTCTTCATGTATTGCTGCATCATGTGGTAAGTGAAATGAGAGCCCTGGCTTGGTGAAATATGATAGGGTGGTCAAGTCATAGCAGGATCAATATCAGTCAATAGTATTGTAACATCAATCTGGAATGTTTCATTAGATATTGTCAGTATCCCCATGTGTCCACTAAATACACATGTAGGATACACAATCTGTTTTCCAGTTATCTACTAAACTACCGTAGATAACATGCCCCTTTGTGAATTACACACACTGCCCTTCATCTAGGCAATCAGGCCAGTTTATAATAATAGTGTTTGAAGTAACAATCAGTGCTGTGTATCACTGATTTTGTTCATCTCAGAGTGGATTTTCTATGATGTTCACCAATTTTACAGATTCAAAAGATAGAACTGAGTCAATGGTTACATTGATTCAAATATCAAATTGTATCGATTCACTCAAGAACTTAAATATTCCCAATTCAAGTAAACTTTAAATTTCCAGAAAGCAATATCAAATATAAAAATCATTTTGTTATTACCATTATTGTTATATATTAATCTATGGGCTATGTTCTAGTCCAGATTGCAGACATTTTTGAGATCTTGAAAATAACCTCAGAATCATGGAGCCAAAATGAAGCTTCAGTGAAGGTTGCATCTAGTCTTTGTACATTTAAGGGTTTTTTTGTCATTGAATTTGGTTTTTGTTGTTTTCTTTCATTTATTTTTTTCTTCTTTTAAAACATAAGAATCCTCAGAGGAGTCAAGAGAGGTAGCTCAGCATTGCAATGTACATGCTTACCTTGCACGTGAGCCATGTTTGGTTTCCAGAATCTATATTGGGGAGCTCATAGCTTCAGCTTCTGCTCCAGGGGATGCAAAACCCCTGGCATCTAAGTGCACTGCATTCACATATACAGACACAGACACATAGTTAAAAATAATCAAAATAAATCTTTAAAAGTTATATTTCATATCAGCATCCTTAAGATGTCTTCCTTAAATCAACTGAAATTTATCAGTGATGTTCTTCTCAATAAAAAATACTGAAAAACTTTAAGTAACTATAAATTTCCTAGAGATATAGGATATAGTTATAAAAAATTAATTAGTATGACCTGTTTTGACCAAAGACCAGTACCTGGTAATTCTTTATTCAAGTAAAACATTTTCAGGAAAATGTCAGCCTTGCTAGAATTATTATTACCATCCAGCTGTCATATTGTCTTCTTTAAATGTCTCAGTGCACTGACCATGAACTCTAATATATAATGTACCCAATTAGACTATAATAATAACTATAATAAGAAATTTGATTGACACAAACTAAATTTAATGACAATCACTTCAGCATTGACAATGAAGATATAATTTTTATATCTCCCTTCACCCTAGACTGCTTGCTCATTTTGTTTTGTGTGAGTGTTCCTCATTTCATTGTGGATGATGGTAAGAAAATGGTCCTCATCAATAGAGCATAGCACACTTGTTTTAAAATGATTGGGTGCACTACTGCTGATAGCTGCATTTTCATGGATAGACAACTGTTTAGCATTTGGTTTATATTCTCAACAACTTTTCCAGAATAATTGCTTTAAAATTCTTAATAGTGCATACAAAATGATTTAAAACTTTGTTATGAAAGTATCTAAACCTCTGACTGCCATCCATTTGTTCTATTTCTTTTCTTTAAAAATAAAATAAAATAAATAAGTAAAAATACCAGATCCTGACACCAGCCAGGCTAAAAAACAGATCTTCACCTCCACCTCTTTTCCTCCAAATCCAGTGCTTCAGTCTCAGCCTGAACTCTGTAGCAGAACTCCTGCTGCTGGCCTTACTTTACTTTCTGCCCCTATCTCCCGTGGGTCACACAGATCTCTGCCCTCGCCGCAACCCCATGGATTTATCCCAGGCTTCAACTCTACCAGGCATTATCCAGGAGCTCACTGGGTGCTCAGGACAGGAAAGCAAGAAGACTGAAAGAATGGTAGATCTTCACCTCTCTCCTCAGTTCTAAATCCAATTCCCAATCTTGTCCCCACCTCTGCCTCATTCAGAGCTAATCACACACACACACACACACACACACACACACACACACACACACACACACACTCATACAAACTCCTCCAAGCTTCTTCCCTTTGATACTCTTATCCAGCCCCCAACTCCAGCAGGCTTTCTCTTGGAACTTGCCAGCCATGCTTGCCAGAGAAGCAAGTAGGACAGCAATGCAGGCACAAAGGCTTCCGACATTCCCTCTCCTCTCTTTCATATCCAAACTCTGCATCTCATCACCAGTTCTGTAGCAGACTACCATTTGTGACCTCTCTTTATTCTTTGGCCTCATTTTCAGGAGATTAAGCAAACCCTGGTGGAATACCCTGCTTTCTTCCCTACTGTGGACTCCTCCAGTCTCACCTATGCCCAACCCCATTATTAAGGGCTATCTTATAATACCTAGAAACAATTACCTGGAACCCCCAGTGGCCACAATTATCAAGATCACAGAAGAATTTCCTACCAGGTAACACATAGGCACCAAACCCACATAAGAAACAAAGAGTGCAACAGAAACCAAAGAATAGAACACCCAGCAAACAAACACAAGACCACATATCAGTGCCAAGAATTGCAATCTTCCCAAATACAGATTGACCATATACTCAGATATGAGGCAACTATCAACAGAGACACAGGTAAAATTGAAATAGCACCTTACATTCTATATGACTGCCATGGATTAAAATTGGATATCAACAACAACAGAAACAAGAAAATCCTTACAAACTCATAAAAACAGGACAACTCTCTACTGAATGAGCAAATGGACGCAGACAAAAATCTAAGAAATTAAAGACTATCTAAAATGGAATTAAAATGAATACACAATGTACTCAAAATTATGAGACACAATAAAAATAGTTCTTATATTTTTTTATTGTGACCCTAGCCTTTATGGATGAGCCATTTCTCCAGGCTAAAAGTACTTCTAAGAGGCAAATTCATAGCACTATGTTCCTACATAGGAAAAAAGGTAGTAATTTAACAGAACAACTGAAAGCTCTAGAGTAAAAGAAGAAATCACACCCTACAGGGGTAGACACCAAGAAATAATCACACTTGGCTAAAATCAATAAAATGGGGAAAATTACAAAAACCAATGGAACACAGAGTTGCTTGTTCAAGTCCATTGGTTCCTGCCTCACAAATATGTCTGCCAGATATTCTGGGCCAGAAGGCTGAAGATGATGCTTCACCATTTTAAAGAGCTATGGGTGAATGTTAAATCAACAAACTCTCTCTCTCATTATTATTATTATTATTATTATTATTATTATTATTATTATTATTAT
>OU015744.1:121925534-122023665 GCA_907169655.1 Acomys percivali | reverse complement strand
TAATAATAATAATAATAATAATAATAATAATAATAATAATAATAATAATAAATAACTACCTGTTTATCGGTGGTAGGAAAAGGTTCATGGGAGATCTAGAAGAGTTCCTCTAGAGTCTGGACAGGAGTGAAAAGGGTCTGGGGAATGTTCAGGTAAAGTGAAATGCATGAAGGGGTTGAAGGGAGGAATGATGAATTTTCAAATGGAGAAGTTTTCAGTGGTTGAATTCAAAACAGTAGGAAGTATTGGAGTCCTCTGTAAGTTAGGAGTTGAGAGAAAAAGTGGTAGGAATAGATTGATAGGGGGGAATTCCAGAGTTAATTTGTTAGATTTAGGGGTGAGCAGAGAGACAGGGAGGCCAGCCATGGACAGTGTTGTCTAGAATTTTGGAGAGGTAAATGACAGTGGCAAAGGTTGGTGCAGTAAAGAGTTCAAAGACCGCAAGAGCATAATTTTGCGTTTTGGAAGGATAAAAGGGAGAAGTTTGTGTAGATCTGTGAGGAAATAGGCTGGGGTTGAAAGGTGGATTTATTTTTAATTTAAAGAATTGTTTGTAAACTGTAGGAAGAGATTCATGGGATATCTAGAAGCATCTTGATATAGAGGATATGCTAGAACTGAGTACCGAGGGAGCCATGAAAGGAGGAGACATAGGAAGTGAGATACTAGGCTCCTGGAGAGTGTTTGGTGCAGGTTTAGGTGAGTCAATCAATATTATCAGAAATCTGAGACAGATGAAGTATATTAGGAGGTAGAATACAAATGGCCTATGTATCACTTAAAATGGTGTGATTTTTAAGTTACCTAGACAGGTGTCCTAGGCTCCTTTGTTTCAATGGCTGGGCAGGGGTAGTACATCTTTAGCTGTCATACACAGCAGGGGGCCTTTGGCTATCAGACCCAGGTTTGAGAGAATAGTTTCTCTATGGAAACATGGGACATTTGAGGGAAGATGTGGGGCAAGGATGCCTCTGGGTAGGACAAGGACAAACGGCAAGCAACGGGTTTTGTTTTGTTTTTGTTTCCATGAAAGGGTTTTTATGGAATTTGGGGAAATTGACCTTACTTTGAGTAGGCAGAGTAGGGCAATCGACTCAAAAGTATTTACAGTTTGAGCAGACCCCTGGCAGTTTGGTCTAGTGGTTAGTTACCACAATTCAGATGGAGTTGTCATGGCCTATCTGGCTTCTTTAGAGACCACAAGATTTGAGATAAGCATCTTTCTATAAATATCCTTTGTGCTAAGAATTTGGTGTCTGGTGTGTGCTGAGCTGACTCTGAGGTCCACCTCCCCCTACATTGTTTCTGTGACTAAGGTCGTGACTCTGTTCAGTCTACTGGTCTCCTAACTCAGTTCTCACACTTTCCTGACCATCCAGTGCCTAGTGACTTCATCCAACAGTGGCTAGTTCATGAGTTTTCCCTTACTACCCATCCTAGGTATTACTCCAGGACAGAGGGTGGTGACTGCCAAGTGCCCTACATCTCTTCTCTGTTTTGTGGGTTTAAGAATGCACCGAGCCACAGCCTTGAGTACCCATGATGGACTTGCTTGGTTGGCTAATGGGCACATTCTGCTCAGTTCAGCTTGGTTGGCAATTTTCCTTTCCTTTTTCGTGGCCACTCCACCAGATTCAGGTAATAATCCTGTTGACAGGTCCTAGATTTCTTATTAGACTCATTATGTCCTTCTCTTGGTGATGGAGCTGGAATAATGCTCTTTTTCTCCCAGAATCCTCTTTATTGGCTATGGAAGACCCAAGGGGACCCACTTGTCTTTTGACTGTGGCTCCTACCTACTACTAGCAAAGAAGATGTGCTCTCTCCATCCTGACTGAAGACTCCAACTCATACCCAACATTACTCGTGCATCTTAGTATTCAAAATTAGCCCTTATACTCTATAGATATAAAACAAAAGAAAGGTTTGCAATTTTGTGTGGGCACATTGACCAAAGAAAGGAGATAGCCTCTCTCCTCTACCTCCCTGCCTCCCCTCTCTGAAGACATTCCATGCCTCTGCCTGTCCCAGACCACTTCTTTGCTCCAAGCTATTACTTTGCAATTTCTGTTTTCCTATTAACCATCAAAAACTCCACCTTGGCTCCCCAGGAACACCATAACTGACCGATAGACTGGACCTCTGGGTCCAGTCCTTTGGCTGGTAATTGCCCCTCCAATGACACCACCACCTGCATTTAACACCTCCACTGCTGCCATAGCCATTCAATGGGATCTGGGTGCTGCCTCTGTATTAGACAAAGGCAGACACTAACCAGTGCTTTTCTGTTTATAGGGGTTTTTAAGAAGAAAAGGGGTACTTGGATAAGCCCTGATTGGTCAGATTAGCCAGAGTAGCTCAATATTGAAGTTTGATTGCTGGACCTTAGTATTTAAATAATAGGACCCTGGTGTTCAGTCTCAGGGTTGAGTCATTGGCCAAATATGGGACTAGACCATGGGAGATAGCTTAGGAATGTGTTCTAATACTTTAGCAAGGGGGACGGAAGGGGAAAGAGAAAACCTGTTTGTGCCATGGGTGCCATGCTTAAGCCTTTTAGCCCTTCCTTGAGCCCATTATAGATTAAAACAAATCAGGTACAATCTTGTGTGTTATGTGTCTGAAGCTATGAACCATGGACTAAACAAATTACTACAGAACAATGGGAGAAATGCAGTGCGGAAATGCTCGAAGCATTCCTGTGTAGAAGATGTGTGAAAGAAGTTCCAGGTGCAGAAAGAACATGCCATATTTATAATCCTGGATGAATACCTTCATCTGTTTTAGACATAAGCAGATTTTTTTTTGCTATTGTTGGAGGAGTTGAGGAGGGCAAACTAAAGAATCTGAAGAAGAGTGTGATGAAATGTTAGGAGAAAATGAGTTGTAGATAATTGACATGATTGATTCTTGACAACACACAGATGTGAATGAAGTGTTAAGAAGAGCATGGCCCTGAACAGAGTGGCCAAGCAGCATTCCTTAGGACTTTTCTGTTTGTGAATTCAGGAATCCTGTAATTTGCTACCTAGGAGATATGATCAGCACCCCCCCATGCCTTGATAATAAAACCAGAATTGCAGAGTCTCTTTGTTGTCTAATGCTAAGGGAAGTTTTCTGCACATGGATCACCAGTTTTAAGAAACTCCATACCTGTGCATGTTGCTGCCGCTGTAAGTTTAGATAGTTTAAAATATAAACACATACTAAGTACAACAATCTCATAAATGATTTTAGGATCCCAGTGATATTTTACTAAGATTTAATTTTAATATCAAATAAACAAATAGAAAGTACATCAATTTAACATGTATCTACATACACGTAGTTTCTGTTGTATGAACAGCACTCACTACACTGGTACATAGTTCTCTTAGTAAAACTTGGTTTATACACCATCATGGCCAAGTCCAAAGAATGCATCAGAATCTTCTAGATGTTTTATGTCCTATGATCTGAACAATTGTGCATTGGCCTTTATACCCATTTACAGTAGAATACAGACAAGTACCACTGCCCTAAGTGTCTTATGTGCTCAACTCAGCCATCTTTCAATCCTCCCAAACCATCAGGAGCTGCAGGCCTTCTTAATGTTTTCATTTTTTTTTCTTTTCCACATGTCTTAGTAAGAATCACATAATATTAAGACTGTTCATATTTACTTCTAAGCTAACTACAGATCCTCTTAGGGTTTGACAACAAATATATTTCCATAAATAGAATTTCATTCTCTAAATGAGCCCATTTACTTATTCACTTGTCTATTGCAAAGGATTCTTGTTGATTGCAAGTTTTGTCAACAGTCATTAAGCTAGTATAAACATCTGTGTGAAATATGTGTGTTTTTAACCTCATTTAGAATTGTCCTCTTTTCATCTCTTTTTCCCCAAGAATAATAATATTGATATAGAACAGACAATTAAGAAGAATTTGTTCATTAAAACAGAATCAATACAGCATAGGTAAAGTACCTATCAAAGTTACTTGAGAGTGTAAACCTTATAGGTGGAAGAAGAATGTATTGTTTATTTTATATAGTTTGCATGCTAAAACCAGAGAAAAATATTTTTTCTTTTGCTGTCAGTGACACTGTCAAGAGAGTCACTTTATTTATTTTTTCATTTCTTTTAAAAATATTTTTATTTTTTATAGATACACTTACACTGTTATACATATATATAATAATCTACCTACAGAATGAAGAACCATGAAACAATCAGGAATTATACAAATGTTACATTCATAGTGCTTTGACTGTTTGTATTTCGCAACCTTGAAGAAAACATCTTTACTGTTTTGGTGTATTTAAAATTCTGAATGTAAATCAATATCTATCATATCTCACCATTTTCAACTTAAAACATCTCTAGACCTAAAAACATCTTAATCCCTAAAAAGCTAAGCTTAATTGCAAAACTAAACTATCTGGTCTCCAACCCCGTCAGAGACTTGAGAAGGAATAAAATTAATTACCTGAGTAGAGAGGGCATGCAGGTTATTAGCTTCCAGAATGAGAAAATATCAGAGACAGTTTGCTCAGCCTGAACAATCACCCAAAACTCTCTGTAACATTGGAGCATTATGTTCAGCCTTCTGGCCCAATATCTGACAGATACATTTGTGAGGCAGGAACAATTGAGGATATGCTTACCCTGTCTTGGCAGAGTTTGGCCCTCGACTCTGCCTGCATCTAAACTTGCCCATTTTTAGGCAGAATTTTGTCTGTGGCAGAAACAAGGACGTTTTGACCAGTGGCTTGTTTGCCACATTTGAAGCCAACTCCATAAGGAGGTTCTTTGATGCTCATCATCTTCTTGTTATTCTTTTATTAGAATTTACTCTTCCATTCCAAATCTTAGACAGATTTTATTTTGGAGCTGAAAATAAAAGCCTTTTCACTCAACTTTTTCATAAAGGCTTAACTAAATGCCACAAAAGTTTCTAATTCTCATAAGAATAATTCAGATTTACTGAGAAGTTGAGACTGGTTGAAAGTTCTCATTGATGCTAAAATGTGTCTATGGATCTGTGTAGACACATGATACCCTTGTCTATGTCTAAATGTTCATAACCTTTCATTTTAGTAACTCCGTTGGGCATAATACCATTAGATGGACAGTAGATGGAGTGTGAGCTTGCATATTGTGTTACCAGAGCCTCTGTCCCCCACTACAGTAACTGACATAGAATAGAGCTCACATAGACAACCTTCCATCTTCTTTCAGGAAAATACAGGAAAGGAGCTTAAGAACCACTGTATTCCACAATCCAGAAGAAAATAAATTTATGGACCTGAGAAGAGTCACTGTGAGGAAGGAGAAGCAAATTTCCCACTGTATGTTAGAGAACAGTTTCATCAAAATCCCTGATAAGATCTCCAGGAAAAGACAGGATGGAAAGGAGTTTAACACTGAGCCACAGTGCTTATTCTAGTCCCATTCAGACTTCCTGGCTTTATGAAAATAGACAGAATTGAGAGGTTACAATGAATGACAATCACTTGTATTCAAGTGTAAAACATTGTCTCATTTTTTTTTTCATATCCTGAGCAAGTGGGGCTGGAGAGTGGCTCAGTGTGGCTGAGAGAACCAATTCCATGTTCTTTCAGAGAACCTGGGCTCAGCATTCACAGGGGGAAGCTCACAAGCTGGAACTTTAGTTCCAGGGGACTCAACATTCTCTCCTGCATCAGTGAACGCCAGGCCTGCAAGCAGTGCTCAGACACGTGCAGGAAAAAACATTCATATACAATGAAGTTTTAAAACGTAAATCTCAAACAAGTAAACTGCAGGATGGGAAGAAAGTTTAGAGAGTGTCACCATAGCGACTGCGCTGGCGGTGGCAGTGGCAGCAGATGTCCAAGCCGCTGTGCCTCCTGCTGCTTTTGCCTTTCAAGACTACCTTAATTTTTAATTTCCAAAGCCCAGCTGTTCAAGTCCATATTCTAACATCCTTCCTGTAAATTCTCCTTTGCACAAGTCAGTTAGAAATATTTGCACAATAAATGCATCCCTAAGGCCATTTCTAGTAATGCAAGTTAAGCGCTAAACTGCTCAGACTGTGTAGCTCTCAAACACTTGAAGATGTAGACTTGGACCTAAATTTAATTTAAGTTTTAAATGATGGCATATAAAATATCATTTACTAAACTAAAAAAAATTATCTGCCAAGTTTTTGTAATTCACACTTTATTATCAACCATTAGTCATGTCTATCAGTGTATAACTTCTGCCTTAAATTCTATTCCTTTGGTAACTCTCACTTGGGTATGATAATTGTGTTATCTAGAAGGAGAGGCATACAGTACAGTACTGGCAAGGAGATATTCTACCATGGGAAAAGGTATTATTTTAAAACTGGCAGCCTCTTCTCCTTCCAGATGGAAAGCAAAGCATACCTGAGAAGAGATATTTATTTTTACTCTGGAAAAAATGAGACTTAGCAGGCTCGTATTATATTAATGTATTAGGTAGGGAATGAAGTTTTAACTGTATACATTCACAAGTGACCAATTTTCAATACTCTTTGAAGGCAGAGTGGACAGTAGATTTATCATAGGCGGCTGTGAATTTGCAAAAGAGAACAGTGACTGAGAGGACCAGCTTTGGTATCATAGTGTCAATAAAGGATTCTGATGCTAACACACACACACACACACACACACACACACACACACACACACACACGCCCCACTCACTCGCCATACACAAATAGACACACATACATGCTACTTTGTTCATTTTTTTTATAATTCCTCAACCATCAGTTTCATCTCATTTTATGTGTTATAGTTATAGCTGTCAGAGAGGTGTTTAAGCTTTATAGTTTTATAAGATATATGAACAATGTATTAGGATTGTATTGCTCCCCATCACCCTCCCTTATCTTTCCATATCTCCTAATTACCCCTTCTTCTTCTCAAATAGTGACATGTGTGCTTGAAGAGCTGGTGCAGGTAGCTGCAGCTACTGTGCATTCAGGACAACAACTTCAACATTATACACAGAAGACAACATATCACAGCACTCTTCTTCATCTTTTGACGCTCTGTCTTCCCACATCCTCTTCCATAATGTTTTCTGAGCTTGGAGGGGGATGATACAGGTATCCAGTTTAGGGATGAATCTGTATCTGCAGCAGTCATTTATTTTTAGCACGTTATCAGCTACACATTTCTATGTTAACCATCTGTCACTTTGTGTGTGTGTGTGTGTGTGTGTGTGTGTGTGTGAGAGAGAGAGAGAGAGAGAGAGAGAGAGAGAGAGAGACAGAGAGAGAGAGAGAGACAGAGACAGAGACAGAGAAAGGAAAAGGAGAAGAGAAGGAGGAGGAGGAGGAGGAGGGAGAAGCTGCTTTTTGACCAAGATTAGAAGAGTACTTCCTAGAGCTATAAACATAAACTGTTAGAAGGCACTTTGAATATATGTCCATTTAGCAAACAACAGTAATAAACTCTTTATTGGCTTCTTTGATCACTTCAGCCACAGGCTTTTGACTAGGTTCACAGTGGGAAGAATATATTTCCTCCCATAGAGTGGGTCTCAAATATAATCAGAAAGCAATTGGTGATGCCTTAAACTGACATGCCATTGTGATGCCAGAGTCCATATCTTTTTGGTGGGTCAGTAGTGTAGTATATAAAGTTCACTGCTATTTAAGACCATTGATTTTTTTTCCTCCAGCACCCTGCAAAGCACCTCTTGTATAATGAATGAAGTCAGACAGGAGAGAAGCAGCTGAGTTCCACCGTGATTTTTCTGTGTCTTGTATCTAAAATATGTGACATCATCAACAATACAGTCTTACGGTATTTCTGTTAGGCACCAAAATGCATAGGCTTTAGGTAGTATGATTTCAGAGTTTCTCAAAATACCATGGTCAATAACTCATAGGGAAGAAAACCAAAGCTAGCACTGGGCTATGGGCACATACTAATAACAGCCTTTTGATATTTTGATAGTCTGGATTGAAGTTCACTCCTAAGGAAGGAGGTTGATATCTCTAAATGTGAGCATACAGAAGAAAAAAAGGGAGTCACCTGAGTGATGCATAAAAAGTCATTTACTTAGTTAACCATGATTCATAAAACAATGAATTATGAGATATGTATTTTTCAATTCCATATTTGATTTTTATTCATTGGAAGAGATATTGTGGGTGAGAGAAGTGGATCAGAAGTTGAAAGCACTAGCTGCTCTTGCAGGGGTTCTGGGTTCAGTTCTAAGCACCCACAAGGTGGCTAGTAACAATAGTTACTCCAGTTGCAGGGGGTTCAAGTGCTGTCTTCTGGGCTTCAAGAGTATGGCACCCACATGAGCAATGGCATACAGACATTCATAAACATAAAACAAAATAGATCTATTTAAAAATAGGGATCTTGCAGAACAGTTATAATAAAGAGCTGATTATTCAAGAAACAAACTAACTAGGCAGGACCTAGTTTGCACTGGGGTTTGTTAAATTTTTCTTGAAATTTCATGAGGAATAAGACACGTTATTGATAAGACTGAGTCATTTTCCTCAAAACCAATTTCTGATATTTCATGTTTAAAATGGGTTTGAATGACTCATGAAGAAGCATCTTTGGAAAGAACAAAAAGGAGAAAAATGTAAGTTTTAAGACTGAAAACAAAAAAAGATAATAGCTTCTGAAAAAAAGGAAAATATGGGATTTGAAATGTAGACAATTCTCAAATTTAGTAACTTCTTAAACTAAAGCCATTCAATGTAATACATATGATTAAGTTTTAAAAAACCCTAAATCTCTGTAATTTAAATGCTAATTAATATTCTAGTATGTTTACAGTATTTTATTTTTGGGCTGCTTTAGCATTTTTCTACTTGGAAATGAAAAATAAAGAGAACAATAGTACTTTAAATGTCTTTTGACTTGAATTGATTTTGTCAACATGAAGAAAGCATCCTAAGATATTTGGCCATGCTTATTTCCAAAGATATTTTAATACAGTAATAAAGTAGTTAAAGGCCATCTTTGAAGAGTTCTACACCAGAGAATTCTAAAAAAAAAAAAAAAACCCATCGACTTAGCTGGTACAAATATATATATATATATATATATATATATATATATATATATATATATATGCTGTAAAAATTGTGAATCTATTAAAACACCAAAGTGAAATAACCAGAAAATAGCTACGTAAAAAAGAATGGCACTGCAGTCAGATGTGAGGGCACACACCTTTAATTCAAACACTTAGGAGGTAGAAGAAGGTTGATCTCTGTGAATCTGAGGACAGACTGGATACATAGTGAATTTTAGGACAGCAAAGGCTACATAGTGAGAATCTTTCTCAAAATAAAGGGAAGGAATGAAAGAAAGAAGAGGGAGGGAGGAAGGGAGGGAGGGAGGGAGGGAGGGAGGGAGGGAGGGAAGGGGCTGGTAGGGAGGGAGGGGCAGAGAGGGATGAAAGGAAAGAAAATGGAAAGGCAAGGGAAAGGAAAGAAAAAAGAGAAGAACTGAATTGCAATGCTCAGTAAACTGTCTCTGTTGAGTGTGTAATTCCTGGAATTACTAAGATGCACAGAAAACTCCCTGTTTTCCGGATCTTACAATCTTTCTTCTCCTTCTTCTGAAATGTACTCTGAGACTTGTGTGTCAAAGTTGTGTTGTGGACATATCAGTTGGCAGAGGGGTATAAGGGCAACTGATTATTGAAGATAAGTGTGGTCCCCACCTCTCATCAAGGAGATTTCTCTGCAACAGGTTGAGACCATTACAGAAAAACACAACCAATGAAAATGCACAGCTGTGGAATGTCAATAAAATATGTATCTTTTCAAACATGTATGAAACATTCTCTAAGACAGATCAAATGCCTCTCCACATATTGAAATCAATCATTTTTAAGAAGTTGGAATCATTCAAAACTTTTCTATGATCACAACTATAATGAAATTAGAAATAAATACTAGAACGAAATAAAATCTATAGAAATTAAATAGTATATCAAAATAATAGCTCCAAGTTTAAAAAAAATCACAGGAAACTGTAAAATACTTTAAGATGAACAAAGACAAGTACATGGCCTATCAAAGTTAATGGTATATAGCAAGCTCAGTGATAAGGGAAATTTATAGGAGTAAATGCATATACTGAAACAAAGAAGACATGAAATCAAAATTCACATCTTCCACCTTAAAGAACTAGATAGGAAAAGAAAACCAAAGTCACAGAAGGCAAAACAGTAGATGTACTAAAGACCAGAAGAATACAGATGCTGATGCTTACAGAGTTCTCTCTCCTAACACATGAGTATTCCTTAAGCAGAGATCTGGACCACAGATTTTGAGTTATAGTAGTCAATATGCATACATATGTGTGTGTGTGTGTGTGTGTGTGTGTGTGTGTGTGCTAGAACATATAACATAAAATAGAATTTAAATGCCTGTTTCAATATATAGTTGTATAATACAGAATGATAAATTTTACATTTCAAAGATTCATTCATTTATTTTATATGCATATGCTTGACTGAATACATGGATCATATGGGGCCAAGTGTCCACAGAGGCAAGAATAAGGATTCTGACATCCTGGAATGTAGGCTTTAAACTTTTTCAAACCTACTTTATTTGGAGTTCTTTAATGCTTCTACCTCCCTTCCAACCTACATACTGTAGACAGGAGAGAAAAGATGTTAATACAAACAGGAGAAGTAGAACTTTTTACACTCAGTTCCTTGGAGTAGTTCCACTGGCAGAGTTGACAGTAAGTATTCCAGCAGACCTGTTAAACAGAAAACCAGCAATTCAACAAAGGTGACTGAAACTACAGCCACCAGAACCCAGAGCAGTAGCTGGAATCTCTAAGAGTTCGCTGGAGTGATTCTCTCTATGAGTGCCTCAAAGAGGAGTGATAAACTGCCAAACAATAGGAAATTATGCCAATCAAAAAAGTCCAGCCTCTTGTTTTGAGGATATATATATATATGTATATATATATATAGACACATACATATCCTCTCCTAGTCTGTACTAGGATGTGTATCAGTTGGTAAAGACTATGTCTATGCAAGAACCAGTTCCTCTTCTAGTAGACAAATATCACCTGTTCTCTCACAAGTCTGTTTCCAGCATAAACACACACACACACACACACACACCCTCATACAAATCTGTTTCACATCCCACACTTGGGATAAAAACAAAAACATTTACATCCACTACACTGGAACTGGAGTTATAGATTGCTACGAGACACCATGTGTGTTTTGAAAACAAAATTCAGGATCTCAGAAAGAACACCAAGTACTTTTAATCACTGAGCCATCTTTCCAGCCCCTAAACATAATATTAATAAGGAAATAAAACTCTTCAAGTGAAGATGATTCCAAAACTAGAACAATACTAAAGAGACGGTAATAACTGTTATCTGGCAGATAACAAAAATGTCTTTTAGATTATATGGTTGGCTAGTGAAAAAAAACAAAGAGTTCAAATTAAAGTGATGATTCGTTAAACTGTGTATAACAGCGTAACAAGAGAAAAATATTGAAACTTTTATGGCAATAGCTCCAAGCTAGGGTAGGAATGTGTGACCATCTTCCATCTCCAGTCTAGACAGTGGTCTGATTTGGGTGTGCATACGTCTTGTGCAAGGTTTTGTAAGCATTGTGAATTCAGCCATGCTGCTGCCCTTCCGGGCCAGAAGACAGTGTTTCCTTGTACTCATATACGGCTTCTGGCTCACTCTTTTTCTTCTTCTCTTCCACAATGATAGATAAGCCTTGGGAGGGGAGGTGTACTATGAATGCTCCATTAAGGGATGAACATCCTGTTGCCTTTTATTCTCTACTCCTTGGACATTTGTGGGTCTCTATGTTTATCACCTACTGCAAATAGAAGCTTCTCATATTATGGTGAGAGATGCATGGAACTATGGGAATAATGCCAGTGGTTAGCAGTCAGTTCAGTTCTGTGTTTATTTATCAGTACAATAGTTGCTGCCTCAGTTCTAGGTCCTATGACTTGTCTAGCCATAAGTTTGTTGCCTCAACAATGATGTCAGTTATGGGTTTCACCAGAGGAATAATGGAACATGAGGTGTTAAATTGGCCTGGGAGAGTGGGTGCCAAGGTAGAATTTGGAATATGTAAAGAGATAAATAACATTCTTGTCATAAAAAATAGACTAGTCATTGATATGCCTACATTTGATCAACTAACAATAAACTTGTATAACTGAATTATCCTAAACAGCCTGCAATAACACTTTAATGTATTGGAAGTAAACCTGGTATTATAATTTATGTGTATGGGTACAATATTGCATATTAGAGAAGAAACGTATATAATGGGTATAAAGGATAATCTTAAATTTGAGTTCTATACCAATGTGTTGGATATTGGTATGATGTGTTTTGATGCTAATTAATAACAAGACTTCACACCTGGGCAGGACAAATGGGAAAGACGTGGTTAAGGTTCCCGGGATTAGGGAGACAGGGAGATTCTTGGGAAGATGAGAGACCGAAGGAAAAGAGGGAAGAAGGCCACCATGGTTTACATGGAGGAGATGCACATGGCCAGCATGGATAGAGGATTTGGCCCAAATGAAGAACATTAGCAAGTATATGGGATTATGGATGAGAGGTAGCTTGATAGAAATTATTAGAAGCAGATCTCATGAGATTTGGTCAGATATCCTATACCTGTCCCACTATGGGAAGTAGTTTAGGGTATTAATATCTGCCCTGCCCCAGGCTAATTAAGGCTATTTTAAAATATAACAATTGTCTGTGTCTTGATTGATTGCTAGCAGGCTATACTGCCTTAATAAATATAGGCCAAAAATAAATATTGTTAGGCAATAATGATAATTTAACAACAATAAAGTGGTGCCCAACGTGGTAGGCCTAATAATACTGATAATTTAATAACAACACTGATGTATCTAAAATTAAACTTATTTTACATCTCTATACAAAATTCTATACTATTGAAATAAAAATTAACTTGTGAGTAACAATTAAGGTATTAAGTTGTGGAGTAGATTGATTAATCTACTTTTTTTCCTAAAGGCATTTCAACTTCAAACTTATTGCAAAGAGCTGTCTACTAGAGCAGAAAATGGTTCGTAGCATTTGTGGCCTCTGTGTACTAGATACAATAATTTTTTCCTCCTGTTGTGACAATAAAAATGGTCTTTGGGTTTTCTCAGATGTCTCCACGGGACAAAGTAGCTTCCATTTAAAAACTGATCTAAGCTAAACATGGTGGCACACACCTATAATTCTAGTACTGGGGGAGTCAGAGGCATGCCTACAAAGCGAGTCCAGGATAGCCAAAGTTGCCAGAGAAACCATGTCTCAAAAATCAAAATAAAAATAAAAATAAGAAACAGACAAATAAATAAATAAATAAATCCTCACCTAGCTGTTTATAATCAAATTGTTTTCTATTATAACTATAAAGTAGATCCAGATACAGTGTCCTGACAGTTGTATAGTTATCATCAATATTAAGAAATAAGAAGCAGAAGTCAAATCTGGTTAGATAGTATTAATTTTAAAAATGAACATAGATGAGAAACTTGAAATAAATTTAAGGTTTTCTAGGGTCGTAGAGCCAAGCTTAGTAGCTGACATAATCATCAATTAGTTGATAACCATCATCCTGAATCTCAGGAATTGTTTCTTTGTGTAAAAATACGTTACTACAATAATGTAACTAGATAGAAAGAGTTTAAAATCTGAAAATATTACATAATAGGACTAGTAAGAAAAAGTACGTAAAAGTTTGTTTTTATGTTTTTAAAATTAAGAGGTTCAGTCTTAATTTAGTAATAAGTTAGTACCATTGATGTACATTCCATGCTACTTAAAACAAACAGAAATTGCCAAAGTAATTGAACCAACCAAGCCAAATTGGCTATGAGGATTCAAATATTTGGAAACATTTATGTTTCTACCACCTATGGACATTTTAAGTGAGGGATTTTAAGGCTTTACTTTTGGGTAATAAACGTATAAAATAATTAGCATTAAAGAATGTATCAGCATTGTATACCTTTTCACAAAAAAGCCATCAGACCATCATTCCTATGAATATTTCACAGTCCATAGGAATTTTTCAAAGCTATTTAGCATCTCTTTTGTGAAGAAACTAGTTTAACTCTTTATATTTCTCCATTAGCTCTTTTCAATTTTTTCTAGGTAAATATAACTTCATGTCTATTCCACTTGCCTGCCCATGTGTGTCAGCTTTGTGTGTGTGTGTGTGTGTGTGTGTGTGTGTGTGTGTGTGTGTGTGTCAGCTTTTTATTGGGCAAACAAGAGTAAGTTTTTTTAATTTATTTTTTATTAATTTATTCTTGTTACATCTCAATGGTTATCCCATCCCTTGAATCCTCCCATTCTTCCCTCCTTCCCATTTTCCCCTTATTCCCCTCCCCTATGACTGTTCCTGAGGGGGACTTCCTCCCCCTGTATATGCTCATAGGGTATCAAGTCTCATCTCGGTAACCTGCTGTCCTTCCTCTGAGTGCCACCAGGTCTCCCCCTCCAGGGGAGATGGTCAAATGTGAGGCACCAGAGTACATGAGAAAGTCATATCCCACTCTTACTCAAGTGTGGAGAGTGTTCTGACCATTGGCTAGATCTGGGTAGCGGTTTAAAGTTTACCGCCTGTATTGTCCTTGGCTGGTGCCTTAGTTTGAGCTGGACCCCTGAGCCCAAATCTGCCTATCATAATGTTCTACTTGTAGGTTTCTAGGACCCACTGGATCCTTCTACATTGCTATTCTCCCATGGTTCTCTCATCTAGAGTCCCAATAGTATGTCCTCCCCTCTGTCCCAGTTTCCTGGTAAGTGAAGGCTTTCGTGGGACATGCCCCTTGGGCTAGTATGCAGATCAGCCGTTAAAGGCTAGGCTCACAACCATAAATATAAGAGTAAGTTTTTAATTAAGGTAACAAACATCATTTGGGGGTATATGAGGATATATATATATATATATATATATATATATATATATATATATATATATAATACTGACATGAATATCTTGCTTCTAGCAAGATAATATGAGAAAATTATGATAATCATGAGAACATGGCATATAAAAAGAATATGGAGAGGCTAAAGTGGTCAATGTGCATGATATATTTAAAGAAAACTGTATTTATGAACCCTATATAAGGTACAACAAATACAAACAATAACACTATAAAATATTTTTATTAACAAACACAAATATATGACATTCATTTTAATAGTTAAAAAGTATTTCAATGAAAAACATGTTAATCTTCATTTTGTTAATGTGATTTTGATGAGTGTTTTTAATTTTTAACAACAAATTATTCTAGTACACAGTTGCAAGAAACAAGTTTTTATTCTATAGAACATTTGTGTAAATTATACATATATTACCTGCACTATCATTCTTTGCTTTATTTTATAGCATCACATAATTCATCTTTTGGCAATTCATTGCTTAAAAATCAGCTATCCAGTTTGCCTTTATTTAAAGCAGTGAATAGCTCTTCTAGTGTTTAAACTTTATTTTGCATGACTTTATGCTTATGTCCTCTTTCCATATTCCTATTGGCTTTTTGAAAATCCATGGCTCAATATTTAAATATTCTTTCATGTTTCTACTTTGAGGCTGATGGCAGTGTGCAAAGTGCTACGGCATTGCCTCAGGCTCTCAAAAAGGACTAAAGTATTAAGCAGTAACATTTAATTTTTCCCATGTCACTACTAAAATTAACCTAAAAATTAGGTGGGATTAAATGCCTTTCTTCCTGCATCATTTATACATGTAAGTAAGGGTTTGAGTCATGCTAGAGTGAACATGTTGCTAAGGTTAAAATAGGTTGTTAATAATATGTGGTATATATAAAGGTAACCTCTGTAATTAAACACAATGCGCTATAATGACAAATGTCTGCTTTGTCAGTATCAATTATTGTAGTTTTAGAACTAATAAATGCTCCCCTTCCACTTGCATAAATGTATAGCTTTAAAGATTCCCAGTAAAAATTCAGAAACATTTTATCAGTGTGGTGGCTATAGAAGAGGCTTGTTACTAATTATGAACCCTCAGTCAGTCTATGAAACACTTAGAATATCAAGTACAAGATCCCAAGAAGATAATTAGATTAACACTAGTAGAAGTATATTATTAACAGAAAGCAGAAAGCCTTTGCTTGCCAAGGAACATCATATTCATAAGATAACACAATGAATTTTCAAGAATCTAAATCACATTTTCAGAAAGATAGTCTTCTATTTGCAGAATAAATAAAATTCATTGTAAAGTAACATTTCAGACAATTATATGGGATAATTTTCCACGGGTCTAGAAAATTTTATAGAAATTTCTTTTATTTACCATTTTAATCCAGTTACTTAGAAAATTATATTCTACTAATATCTGTGGTTTCCTTATTTATTTATGATTTGTTCTCTGAATTTTATTTATTTATTCTTCTTTCATACATTACATGCCAATGGCCGTTTCTCTAGTCTTTTAATATAGTTAGATGGCTGGTTCTTTATTTAATCCCTGGATATTTGATATCTAATTATCAACATCATTGTAACCATGTAAAATATTGCATAATCAGTTTGTAGTATGTTATTATAATGCATTAAAATATTCTATTTCACATTGGCTTATATAATAATTTAATCAGGCAAGAAAAAACTATGTTCTATGACATACACTGTTAAGTTATAACATAGCGCTATTATTTTAATCCTCTGTATGTGGAATATGCTTTTAGGTAGACATATGCTTGTGGCACACTTGCCTAGTTGTTCCCATGAAAGCTAGAAATCTACCTAGGCATTTTTCTTTGTGACATCCCACTACACTTTTAAATGGTGTCTCTGTCTTGTTTTCTATTGTTGTGATAAGGCTCCATGACTAAGGCAACTTTTAAGTAGTTTAGTTTGTGCCTATAGTTTCAGAGAGTTAGAGTACATGACTGTCATGGTGAGGAACATGGCAACCAACAAACAGGCATGTCCCTTGGACAAAATTTGAGAGCTTACATCTTATTCCCAACCATGAGGGAGAGACACTAACATTGGGATGAGCTTTTGAAACCTAAAACCTGTGCCATACCTCCTCCAATAAGGTCACAACTCCTAATCCTTACCAAACAGTACCACCAACTGGGAACCAAACAGTCAAATATATAAGCCGATAGGATCATTTTTATTCAAACTCCCAAAGTCTTCCACTGAACCTGGGGTTTCCCAACTCACCTAGAATGCCTGGCCCAGCAAGACCCTTAGATACTCCCATCTCCAGCTCCTAGGTATACAGGGATTACAGATGCATACTTTCATGCATGGCTTTTTCAGGAATCTAAAACTAAATTCAGGTCTTGGCAGTAAGCACTTTACCCATTGAGCTAGCTCCCCAGACCCTATGTTCAGATAGTATATTCATAACTAATATCTTTTTATAAAACTAATCCAATTGAAACCTTGTTAAAAAGAAGACAAAACTGGGTTCAAGGCAAGGAGAAATGGTATAATTACACTATAATCTCATTTTTTTTCAAAAATTGAGTTAAATGGGTAGAAAACATAGCTGTACTGAGGCTAATGTTGAATATTAAAGTCTACATAGAAAAATATAAATACAGGGATGCTTCAGTTGCTGCTCTATCATGGAAATAAACTTTTGAGAAAATATGTTTTCTCAAAATATACATTCTATACTCAGGAAATAACATAAGAACACAGGCATCTGGAGCAGGAGAGATGGTTCAAGAGTTAAGAGCATTGGTATCTTTTTCAGAGGACTTGAGTTCAATTCCCAGTTCTCATACCATGGCTCACAATTATTCATGACTTTAGTTTCATGTTATCCAACTCTGTCTTCTTATGTCTGTACATATACAGCGCACATGTCATACACTTAACATATATACATGCAAGCAAAAAATTCACTCACATAAAATACATTTTTAAAAACCACTAAAATTCATTGATCTAAAAATGATAGAGCTGGAAGGACATGCATACTGGCTGCATGCTACTTCACCTTTCGTTGTCAGGAGTCAGGCATTATTTGGGGGGAAGTGTCAGTTACAGCATTTTTTTTTCATTGCACTCACCAAACAACATGGCAATCCTATAGTTTCTCAGTAGGAATAAATTTACTCTGGACTCTGGGTGCAGAATATCTCTCCAAATGAAAAGATTTACTTTGGTTATTCAGGACCAAGCAATCGACACAAACCTTGAGAGTTTAGCCAGCAAAATCCTAATGTGAATAGGTGTTTTAATTTGAACTGTGGCATTTAGGATTGCAACATGCACACTGTCATGAGAGAAGCCTCCCACATTAGAGGTGATGAAGATGAGTGCCCTCCAAGGAGTCTTCACAGTGAGGTACTATTAGAGCCTTGCTAAGGCATATACCTCTACAACTTATTGCCTTGGAATTTTAGAGTGTCTGCTTTTTAAGTCCACTTAAAATTTCAGTGAATCTGTCTAGTGTTTTCTATTTCTCTCTGTTGGAAGTACCTTCAGAGATATTTAAAATTAATAGGAAGGCAAATAGCAGGCCGAGGAGTTAGAGTTGAACTTTCTCTTTTTGTATGCCTTTGATTACTTAGGAATTCTATTTACCTTGCAAATAAAATTTCTTTTGAGGAAGAAAAGTTCACAGAGTTGTACTCACATACCTATTTAGAACTATATCTGGATCTATGCGTATCCCTACCCTTCTTCTCTTTCCTCTTGATGCGCATGCCCCATTTGTTCAGCTTTTTGTTACTTTCCTTCATGTTACGTATGTTCCGTAATGAAGCTACCTCTGCCATCTTTCTTATTTTATGCCACATCAGATTGTTCCATTTCTATTAAGTTGGAGCATAATCAAGTCTCAAAATATTATTAAAACTCTGAAGCTACTAATCCCAGCCTGTAATCATTGGCCAGATCAGAGTTATTATGGAATCAGGAAATCAATAAAACTGTGATAACATCTGTGCTAAGTTCTGCTATTCAGTGAACTCCTAATATATGAATCATAAAATTAGCCATGTATGCTAGGTTTTGTGGCATAAACCATTAATTTAAACACTTGGGAGGCAAAAGTAGGTTGGTCTCTATGCCTTTGAGCCTAGCCTGGTTTACATAGAGAGAGTCATACCACCCAGAGCTATATAATAAAACTCTGTCTCAAAGTGAGAGACAGAAATGCACACACACACACACACACACACACACACACACACATAAACACACACACACACATACACACAGAGACAGAGACAGAGACAGTCAGAGACAGACAGACAGAGAAAGATTCACACAGATAGACACAAGACAGAAAGACAGTGAGAGAGATTAGAATAAGCTGAACAGAGACAATGCTGAATAGTTACATGATGTGTTCCAAACCATGTTCATGGTCCCTTTCAGTTTTAAATAATTCTTGTTTGTGGGATGAATAGGAAGGCATAGTATTGATAGTGTATAAATATAAGAAAAACTATTAAAATATCAATAATTTCACTCTTATTATAAAAATGTGGACCAAATATTAAATTGAGGTTTCTAGAATTTGAGTTTTCATTCATCCAATATTCCTTGCAGACACGTATTCTCATTCATTTTAGTGTATTAATTAACACTTTAAATTTTTTTGAGGATTTCATTCATGATTACTATAGTCACATCACTTCCACCTCTGTTTTGTTCCTTCCAAATCATCCCTGACTCAGCTCTCTTTCAAAATCATAATCTCTCCTTGTTTTTAATATTTTTAAGTTGTATTTTTATTATAATTTATTCAGATTACATCCCTATTGTTATCCCCTCATTTGTATCTTCATATCCCTCCCTCCTCTAGACCTGTGACAGAAGGGGACCTCCTCTCCCACCATATGATCACAGCCTCTCAGGTCTCATCCAGACAGCCTGCTTCCTCTTCCTCTGTGTGCCATCATTTGTACAATATGTATGTGTTTTATGTATATGTACATATACATACAGACATCACACAGGCACACAAACAACAACAGCTGCATTTACCCTATGTTGCTCATATGCACAAGTGATTAAGGTTGACCTCTTGGGATTGGATAACTTATCACGAAACTTGTCCCTGGATAGAGTGCTTCTCCATCTCTCAGCAGCCATTAGTTACCTCAGCCATCCATCTGTGGGTAGAGTATCATAATATTTCCCATAACAGTCTGTATTAATTCAACAAATATTTATGTCCACTTGTGAAGTGCCAAGCAGCTTGATCTTGCTTTGTTGAGCCACATATTATTACACAGCATGTGAACCTCACCGTCTTCAGACTCAGGTGCTCTTCGCCTTCAAATATGAACTTCCGTAGGCCACAGTGAAACACGGATAGATGTAGCCATGCCTTCAGTGACAAGAGCACATCCAGTCTGAGTGTTCATGTGGAACTGGGAGCAACATACATCCATACACACAGAAATTTTACGAGGAGCACTTTGTACTTTCAGCCACAGATTTTATGTGATTTACAGCTTTGACTTTTCAGCTGAATGCTTTGCAACATGTTTGATCTGTTAAACATCTCTGTGTGTGTACATTGCCCATCCTTATAAACAGAATGGCTGTGAGATCTAGCCCATCGTCTCTTCATGTATTTGCTCATATACATGGCAAAAGAGGGGAGAAGACTGAAATGGCAGTTCTATGTGGATTCCCAAGTAACTGGAACGTGCTAGGCAGTGAACACGTTGCTAGGAAGCTGCTGCTGTCCTCTCACTGCAAATTAGCCACTCCTTCCAGCCTATCTGATAAACAACCTTGCTGGGATAGCTAGGGATTTTTCTTTCCTAGGCATATTTTATCAACATACATAGCCTTTATTATCATCCTACCTTATCCTGTTCTATATTTCTGCACTGGGAAGAAATCATCATGTAGAATTATAGAAAGGATGATTTCACAAAGGGAGAAAATCCCTCCCACGTTTTCCTTATTCCTTTTAGCATTGTCTTAGAACAAGCCTTCTTTTTTTTCATCTCAGAATTCATTAGCCAGAAGTATTTTTTCTTTTTTTAATCTCTCACCCAAGAAAGGTGTCTGTAATTGAGTCAAAATTATTCCATTTAAGCCTCAGGGCTTCTCCCCATGTTAAGTGGGTGAATCAGAGAGTGGTCCTCTAACTTTAGCAAGTGGTGGTGTTTGCTGTGTGCTCTGCTTCCACAGCTCATGCTCTGAGGGGAGCATAGAGGAAAGCTTCTGACAAATCCGCAGTACAACAGAAATTGAAGACCCGTGGTGTGCTGTCGGTTGCATGCAGTACAGTCTAAGCCTCAGCACTCATCCATACAGGTTTTGGATGTGATCAGAGGAACTTTCAGAAGTTGGACTACATCCCTCCAAACATGGAACATGTAAGCAAGAAATTTAGCTTTTAAATTTGTTTAATTTTAGCTTACTTAAAATTAAATGTGCACATATAGTTAGAGGCTGCCGTATTATGCAGAAAAGCTCCCCAAGACATTAATTTGTGTACAGTCTTACTCATATTTGCAGATAATCAATCACCAATTAAATATCTCAACTGAATTAATTTGAGTTATGGAGACAAAATCTATACCATTCCAGGATAGACTATGCTCAAAATGGGTCAAAAGAGAAATTTGTTGATATCTATATTGCAAATGACAACATTTTATAACTATAGGTTTTTTTTTATTAACTCTATACAACTTTTTACATAGGACTCACATCACAACAATCCATATCCACTGATCCATCCAATCTATTTATCTGTCCAAATACCACATTCTATTGAGTTCAGTGACTGTGAACTCATTGGGAATAAGAAATCTCAGGAGCCAGATCTTGTCTATGAAGCTTGTTGACTGATCAACCTGTGAGAATAAATTCACTATCAGCATTAGTGAGTCCATCAAAGAGAGTGCTTAACAGCTGTTAACAGAATTACAGCGTGGGCAATCGTTGATGTGAGAGTGCTTCCTTGTCCAAAAAAAAAAAAAAAAAAAAAAAAAAAAATGCAGAGGTTAAAGGATATGATCAGTGTTTTGTAAAGGGTCTGCCATGGTCCTGAAATGCTAATACTCAAAAATATTTTCACACCTACGATGTAAAGATTCAATATGGACTTTTTTATTATACGTACTGCAAGAATCTAACATATGCTAGTAAGCAATGTGTCGACTTGCTCAAGGATCCCTTTATAATCTTTCTCAAATCTGCTTGAGACAAAAACCCATGCACAGTTTATGTATGTGATAACTTATGATAGTAGGTTAGAAATGAAAATGATATGTTGTTAAGAAGTAAAATAGCCTGAGTTGGATCTGGTGGTCCAGGAACACCCCTCAGAGTGTATTGTGATGGGAAACAGGCAACAGGAAGCATCAGAAAACGGGAAGAAATAACAAGTGCTATATGGCGATTGTTTTTTATTGAAAATAGATTCTTCGCTCACAATAAATTCCAACCTACTTTCCCCTCCATTTACTTCTCCCACTTCTGTCTGCCCCCATCTCTCCAATCACCCAGATCCACTTTCCCTCCAATTCTTCTTCAGAAAAGAACAGGACTCCAAGAGACATCAAACAGGACAAAACAAGGTACAATAAGACAAAGTGAAAGCCCTCCTACTCAGGCAGGACGAGGCAACCTAATAGGAAAAGAAAGAGTCTCAAGAGCAGACAAAATGGTCATAGATACATGGGTTCCCACTGTTAGGGGTCTCACAAGAACCCCAAAGTAACCACCATAACAAATACTCAGAGGACTCGGTGCAGACACATGCAGGCCCTGTGCTTGCCATTTCAGTATTATGAGCCCGGTCCCTAATGACAAAATCAGCTTTGTTCACTCATTTTATGTGCATGAAATCCAGGGCAAATTGAGAAAAAGAAAAGGTAAGCAGAGTTAAACAGTGTCCTTATGACACAACTGATTTTGTCTGTCACAAGTATATTATGCCATGACAAATCCATAGAAATAGTTCACAGTGTGCTTCTTTGAGTAACTCCGGAAGTTTAAATTTAATTCTGAAAGAAATGGAGAGTCACTGAGTATATTTAAACAGAAAAGTGGCATTCATTATGCAGAGTCTGTGACTGTGATAAAAGCCAGAAATAGGTGGTTCTGCCCTGAGCTTTGGTTACCTTCGCAGTCAAAAATATAATGTCTTCCAGTTCTGAAGTCGGGTAGGAAGGACATGGTTTTGTTCAAGCCTGCCAGCTTACAAGTCCTATTCTTCACTTTCCCCTTCATTTGTGTCTGTTATGTCTCTGTTCTATCCCTAAGTGGTTTGCAAAGAAGGCTTGTTTGGGCTCTGCGATAGCTCTGTCCTTTACCTAGAGGACGTTAAAATTACTTTCAGAGAATGACTTTTAATTCTTGTGTTTCTTGTAATGCAGACTTGAGTTTTCCATCTGTTTCTCTTTTATATTGCTTCCCAATTTCCTGGAAGCTAAACACAAGCGTTGAAGAGCTGTGACTCTCTGATACGCAGCCTTGGAACTATGTCTCGCCATCTGGTGGAAGAAGAAGGAATCGCTCTTGGTGAGTATAGGGGACATTGCAACCTGCAGCTCTTGATAGCTCACACCATACCCAAGAGGATTTATAAAGGGGTTACTTTACTTTGTTTTGTTGTGAAAATATGATTGTAAAAGTAAAACAGTAATCTTTTAATTATTCAAAGACAATTATATTACTCAGAAATCTGTATCTTCTTTATACAAAAAAGAAAAAAAGAAAAAAAGAAAGAAAGAAAGAACGAAAGAAAAGAAAGAAAAAGAAACAAATTAAATCAGTTCACAGGCAACTTAGAGGTCACATGGTATTTACTTCTCCACATGGTAAAGATACAGAGTCATAATTACTGAATCCTTTCCTTATGAGCTAATTATGAAACAGTTCTCTTCATCTTAATGCACAATTCATAATTTGTGCAGTCATTTTCATCTCAGCATATGCATTGTTTTATGGCATGGATAAATTCTCCTCATTGTATACATTAAAACAGAAGCAATAATTCAGTTATCTGTTTGCCCTGCTTAGCACATTGGTATAGAAAATATATGCAGAAGGAACTGAAAAGTTTTAAAATCCAGACAAGGTGAAAGTTTTCTTTTCGAATCATAGGAAAACAGTGTCTGCCACCTATTATTGAATGTGTGCACGCTGTGAAGCACGGTGTTTTATATTTTGCTATTTTAATCCCAGTGCTCTCTGTTCGTTTTAACCCTTTTAGTGAAGTAGGTGAGGAGGCTGCTGTGCCCAGCTCAGTAAGCATTGTAGCAAGTATACTCAGGGAGGAAGGGAAGCTTCAGACGGTACACACTGTGACACTGGAAGCAGGGAGGAACCCCAGAATCTCACACTCTCTCAAGCACTAATGCATGGTGTGATTGGCAAAGGGCTGCAAAGCATGAGCTCAAGAGTCTCGGCCTAGAAGAAGCTGAAGGAAATCCTGTGCCTGAGAGAAAAGCAATGATGTGTAAAATATAGCTATGATCAACACAGAAATACTGGACTGCAGCATTAAATAGTGTCTAACATTCTGTCAACAGCTAAATGTTGAGGTTTATAGTTATTTTTGAATAAATGGTTTCATTTATCTAAATATATGAAGATGACCTTAGAGGAAATTTCAGAAATAATATGGAATTTCAAGGGAGAATATAGGTCTTACAATCACGGAAAATGTAAATACATGTATAGCCAGTACAAACATTTTTTAAACCCCTATACTCTAGTTAGCTCTTCTACACTCAATAAAGAAATACATATACTGAAAACTCCTTAACTTCTCTTCTTACTCCATGTATAAAGTGGAATTTTCCTGTACAAAGAAGTGGAGGTTCTGCTATGAGAATGGAACAAAAGAGCTCTCTTTTCTAAAGAATTGCTTACTTACAAAATCTTTTTGATAATTCAGACATCTGGACAGCTGTGTTTAATCTGTACTTCGTTTGACTCCACTTGCATTCTAATTTTCTCAAAAAATTCCAAATGTAAACTATGCATATACAATTTCATATATTAAAAACTAAACATTGTAATGATTCAGCTAGTTTAGACATAGAAGCTGGAACCTGGGCCTAACCTCTGAATGTGATCTAGGCACTCCCATGGCTGCTGTGAGAAGAAATATTAACATTCTGCCTATATGTTATACAAGCTACTAGACACTGACACCATGGCTGAGAGGTACTTAAAGGCAGATAGAAAGATCTGTTTTTTGTTTTTTTGTTTTTTTGCTGATATCCTCATGTAATGTAATTTTTTTTTGGTTGTATTTGGCTTTAATCAAGGGCATTGAATATGCAAGGGACACACTCTGCCATTGAATTATATTTTTATAATTCACATCTTTAATACACTTTTATTTTAATTCAGGGTCTTATTAATGTGCCCAGGGTAGTCTTTTTTCTTTTTTTTTTTTTATTAATTTATTCTTGTTACATCTGTATGGTTATCCCATCCCTTGTATCCTCCCATTCTCCCCTCCCTCCCATTTTCCCCTTATTCCCCTCCCCTATGTAATATAATTTTTAAAAAAAGTCTCTCAGTTTATTTTTTATTATTGATCCTTGTATGATGTGTGTGTGTGTGGTTGTTGTGCTGTGTTGTATGTGTGCATGTGGAGTGTGCATGTGCATGCCTGTGTGTGTGCATGTGTGTGTGTGTGTGTGTGTGTGTGTGTGTGTGTGTGTGTTCCTGTGCAAGGGGATTAGAGGAAAGTTTCAGAACTTAGTTATTTAGTTCTTCTTTATTTATTGTGATTTCTGGGAAGCAACACGGGCAATGAGGCTTGAACAACCAGCATTTTTATACCCTTTGAGCCATCTTACTGGCTCACACATAATGTAATTTAAAAGAAAAAACTGTAAAGCATGGGCCCAAGCGATCTTAACTAAAAATATACTATTAATGAGACATTATTTTAGGCAAGTAACATCTCTTATAAGTGTGTGGCTTGATTAGCATGAACACAGTTTATCTGAGCGTCACATTCAACACTGTATAAAGTGCTATAAGCAGATTTTCTCATGTAAGAGTGTCTGCAGATCTGGGAATTTGAAGCAGACTGGATTTGGAGGAGAAGAGGAGGGCTGAAGACCTGCAGTTAGCCTACCCTTCCCTGCCTAAAGTGGTTTAAGTCACTTCAAATCAGATATGCCATTTTCTATTGATTTCACCTTAAGTTATTTAGCTTCAGTTCTACTTACTTATGTCAATTATCATTGGGAGATATAAAGTGCCTAGTAAGCACGCTGAACTGACTTTCTCCCTTCTTCAAAGCAACTGCTTAAAAAAATGACAAGAAAAGAATACTGTATGGCGTCACTTCATGGCTTCTGTTTTACAGTGCTGGTCAGTTACTGTGGCCACATGATACCTTAGGAAATAAGATTGTTTTAACCCACCATAGTAATAGGGAATAGTAAATGGAATTGTTATAACCAATCTTATGCTATTACTATAGGGGCTTTTCCTAGTAGAAAATAATTCACATTTAATTCACAAGAAAATTAGCACTCCTTTCTCATTTTTCCATTCTCTCTCTTCCTCTTAACATGTATAGGCACATTAATAGATGCTTCTTTTTAAGAATAACTAATGGGGAAATGTTGACACAGATAAACAATATACTACTTTATCCCTTAAAAACTTAATGTACTATTCACCTCACAGATTATTAACACCTCACCGTGTATTAAGAAACTTCCTTAAAACTAATAAGTCTTATAGTTCACAATCCACTCTCACATTAAAACCCTTCATGAAAAAATACATATTATCACCTGCATAGACACTTTGTAATTAGTCCAGAGTAGGTCCAGAGCCTGTTTTCCAGAAGGTCCTCCAGTTGGCATGAGTGAGCAGCAAGATCTGAGACTCATTACCCTGGATTCTTGAAGAAGCCACTGCTGGCTTGGACAAGAGGAGTGGCTGAAAAAAGAAATCAATGAACGCCCGAGTCCTAAAGTTACGACTCAACCCTGGGCCATGCTGAGCTATTAAATTGGAAACATTTTTTAAAAAAGATCTGACCCTATTGCAGGGGAACCAGTAATGATGAAGAAACCCTAAGTTGTCTTAATGTTTCACTGTGATTTTAATTAAAATCTGAGGAGGTACAGTAGACTACGCAATTAAAGATGTCAACCTGTTAATAAGACTGCATTGTCATAAATATGTTTTATGTATGAGTTACTGTGGATAACAATAGTTGAATTACAACAGTATCTGAAAGAAATACAAAACTGAATAATTAACAGTATTGCTCAGATTAGATGAATTTAGGAAATATAACTAATTTTTACAATCCAAATCAAATTTAAGCAATATTTATCTACAAATCTAGCCCCATGAAAGCTGTAAGAGAAAAAGCCCAACACAAAAAGGTTAGCTGCCCCCAAGAAAACCCAGAAAATACATAATCCTAGACCAGCAAATCAAGAGAGGAAACACATGCACGCACATGCGCATGCACACACACACACACACACACACATACACACACACACATACACACACACACCACAACAGAAAAATAACAGAAACAAACACTGCTCATTGATATCTCACAACATCAATCGTCTCGATTCCACACTAAAAAGACATAGAGCAACATAATTGATTCAAAAACAATATCTATCCTTCTGCTATATCCAAAACCACATAGTACTATCAAGGATGTAAAAGAATGGAAATGGGCAAAAGAATGGAAAAAGATCCTCAAAGGCATGTACCTAAGAAACAAGCTGCCGTAGACATTTTAATGTCCCACAAAATGACTTTAAACCAACATTAATGAGAACACATAGGGAAGGAAAATACATACTCATTAATAGAAAAATCCAACAGAATGACATTGTAGTTTATCTATGCACCAAAACACAGAGGCATACAGACAAACTAACAAAAGTGCCACTACAGTTTAAACGATGTATTGACCCTCATATACCACTCTCACCAACACATTATCCAAACCAAAAATGAATAGACAAATGTAGAGTTAAATGGTCTATAAGCCAAATGGACCTGAAAATACAAAACTTTTCTCCCCCAAACACAAAAGAATATACTTTCTTCTCATGGAAACTTCTCCAAAATTGGCCACAAACTTAGACACAAAGCAAGTCTCAAAAGGTACAGGAAAAAAAGGTACAGGAAAATTGAAATAAATCTCTGTATACTATCTGATCACTAACAACAAAAAGTTTACAAACACAAGGAAACTGCATCACTCTACTGAATGGAAAATGAGTCAAGACAGAAAGAAAAAAAATAAACACTTTCTAAAATTCAATGAAAATGAATAGCACAGCACACCCAAACTTATGGGACAAAATAAAAATAAGTGCCTACATAAAGAAATTGGAGGTATATCATACCAGCAACAAAACAGCATACCTGAAGGCTCTAAAACAAAAAGAACTAAGGATACCAAAGAGCAGTGAATGGCTGAAAATAATAAAAGAACTGAGGCTAAAATCAGTAAAATAGGAACAAAGGATAAAAAGAATCAATGGAACAAAGTGTTGGATCTTTGAGAAAATCAACAAGATACCCAAACCTTTATCCAGACTAACTGAAAAGCAAAGAGTGAACCCCCAACTGGACAATATTAGAAATTAAAAGAATGCATAAGAACAGACACTGAGGAAATCCAGAGAGTCACAATGACATACTTTTAAGGAAAAAAAAAACCCTGTTCTTCACCAAAAGGAAAAATATACAAATGCATAGTTTTCAATAATACTACTTACCAAAGTTTAATCAAGAACAGACAAACCATTTAAACAGACCTATAGCCCCTACTGGATAGATGTAGTCATTAAAGGAAGGATAGCAGGTTACCAAGAAGAGACTTGATACCCTATGAGCACATACAGGGGGAGGAAATCACCCTCAGGAACAGTCATATGGGAGGGGAATAATGGGAAAATGGGAGGGAGGGAAGAATGGGAGGATACAAGGGATGGAATAACCATTGAGATGTAACAAGAATAAATTAACAAAAAATTAAAAATAAATTAATTAATTAAAAGAAATCACCCAACCAAAAGGGAAAAAACCCAGAGCTAGATGGTTTAGCACAGAATTCAACCAGATTTTTAAAGTAGAGTAAATGCCTATACTCCTTAAATTATTCCATGAAACAGAAGGAATATTTTCAAGTTCATTTTAGGATGCCACTGTTATCCTGATATTCAAAGGACTTAAAGATTCAACAAAGAAAAGGAATTACAGACAAGTTTTCCTTATACACATGGATACAAAAACAATAAAATATCTGCCAACTAAATCCAAGAACGCAACAAAAGATCATCCACCATGATCAATAAGCTTCACCCATAGATACAGGGATGGTTCAATAAACAAATATCAATAAATGTAATACAACATATAAACAAACTGAAAGACATAACTGTATGATCATCTCATTAGATGCAGAAAAGGCCTTTGACTAAATGAAACACCCTTCATGATAAAAATTCCTGGAGAGATTAGTGATACATGGGTCATAAATAAACACAATTTACTGCTAGTCTATAGCCAACATTAATTTAAATGAGGAGTTTATTTGCTTGTTCCACATTAAAATCAGGAACAAGACCAGGTTTCTCACTCTCTCCATACCTACTCAATATAGTATTTGAAGTCTTAGCTAGAGTAACAAGACAATCAAACATAATCAAGGGCATACAGATTGGAAAGGAAGAAGTCAAAATGTCTTTATTTGCAGATGATATGATAATATACATAAGTGACCCTCAAAGTTCCACTGGGAAATGCCTACATACTTCAGCTGATAAATACCTTCAGCAAACTAGCTGGGTACACAATTAACTTACACACACACACACACAAAAAAATCATTAGCCCTCCTATATACAAATGACAGACTGAAAAGGAAATCAGGGAATAATAACCTAAACAATAGCTTCAAATAATATAAAATATATTGGTATAACTCCCAAGCAAGTAAAAGGACTGTATGACAAGAACTTGAAGTCTTTGAAGAAAGAAATTGAAGAAGATATCAGAAGATGGAAAGATCTCCCGTGCTAATGGATTAGTATAATTAAATATAGTAAAAAATAATCATCCTACTAAAAGCATTCTACTGATGCAATGCAATTATCATCAAAGTTGTAACTTTGAATTTGAAAGGAAAATATTCAACTTCATAGGAACACACACACACACACACACACACACACACACACACACCAAACAAACCAGAAGCTCAAAAACAATCCATCTGCATTCATCTCATTTGCAGTAAGTGTCTTTACTATTTTTTGCAAATTATAAAAACACAAGAGGAAGTTTAAAATGAAACTTTCCATTTAATGTTTTTTCTGTGTCTGGATGTCAATGCTTCTTTGTAGAAGAATTTGAATCCAGCAACATAGCTGCTCTAATCATTTCCAAAAACCTCTAGGTTTGTGTGATTTGGATGGAACACAGAAACACTCTTAATCCACACCTCAATCCCAAACAATGGCGGTAAGGCTAGCTTATAGTGTTTGTAAGTAATATTTAATTGAGAGGCACACAAAGCGACAAATCAGAGAAAGATTTAACAGAATAGGATATGGACACTCTCACATGACAGAGAGGAAAGAGAAGTACTTGAGAGAGCAGTGCTGAGAGAGGAAGGAGGAGACATTTTACTGGGACAGTTGTAACGAGACAGGTTGCAGACAGAACATGCTAGACACAGGCGAAGACAGAAGAAGCCAGAGAATGAGGAGCCAGAAGATTATAACAAAGTGCTAGAATGAGTTTGAGGACAAACAGAGAAATTCAGTAAGACGCTGAGAGAAGCCAGTTTGATTCAGTCCATTTGAGCCAGAACAGCTGAGTTGAACCAGCCAGCCTGAGTTTAGAAAGAGATAGAAAGGGTGATCAGTAAATCTCAGAAGCGGAAAATATTCTAGGCCTAGAATAGATTTTATAGAGATTGAATAGATAGTAAAGCTTCCAGGACAAGTCCTAGGTTAGCAGCCAGAGTCAGTAAGCCTCTGAGATGACAATTACATCTGGTGAATAAAAGTTACTTTTACAACTTTCAAAAGTCAATAGGCAGTAAGTGTCATAGTACTAGGGACTGAGTTTAATCAAGGCCAAGGACCATTTACCATTAAGCTTCACTTTAAGGAACTTTCTACACTCACAGTCGTAACTATTCTTAAGTAGGTTTCAGTTTTTCACCTGTGCCATCACTTACGGAAACCTCTAGAAGTGTGTTTATTCTGTATCAAATAGTCCTGAAAGTGGTCCATACTTGTCCTAAGACTGCATAATCAGTTAATGTGTTGAATGATGGAGACTCGCCCATCCTTATTCACCTAATTCTCTTGAGCTTGGCCACAGGCCTTGGGCATGTCTGCTTTAATGCCCTTACATTCTAACAGAAAGTGTCCAACTGCTTCACTCTCCCACTCATTTTAATTAATTTTAAAACTCCACAGTCATCAGTAAGTCATATGCTCAGCATGTTCCTGTGACAGGCCAACTTATCCAATTACCCTCTTCCTCTGGAAAGTGAATACTACACATTGCTAGATTATTTCCTGTCTTTAAGATGCCATGTTTTTCCCCTGTATTCTGCTTGATTTGAGAAACCTAAAGAGTTCATTTTTGGGGGGTTCATATTTTTTAATTAATATTATCAGCATAGTCAATGGCTCTTGCCATTGATGAAACATATTTTTCTCATAATGACCAAATAAAAACACACCACTTACTTAACACTTGACTTGACAGGGATACTATGAAGCCTGTTTCCAGGCTCGTGTTGTATTCATTACTTCCAATTCAGTGTTAGCTGCTTTTGCCTTTATCCTCAAATGAAAGCTCTTCATTCACTATCTACAGATCAAAGGAAATGTGTAATTCTTCATACGCCTAAGAAAAGAATATTGTTGTAAAAAATAAAAATGGTTTAATGATGTAAATACAATTACAGGAGTTTTCATGGATTGTGATGTTATGTGGATTTCACAGTTGATATTTACCATAGTGTTTGCAATGCCATCTTGGTGTTTCTAAGTTTTGTTCTATAATCTGTTAATACAAAATGAAAGCATCAACTATTCTCTTCATCTCTGTAGGATAATGGAGCATGTTGCCTACCATTTAAGTAGGCACTGCATAATGATCTCACACTTTTTCTCACAATGCAGAGATACTACATATAATAGAGCAAACTATATATATTCCTGACTCACTTAGTATTAGCTCTGTTCTGACTCAGAGAAAAATATAGAGAATTATTTTACAGAAATAACCTAATATTACAGTGACAAAGGTTCAGTTTTACTAAGTTAACTTTATTTGTGTTGAATTATGCAGTTGAATTAGTGTTCACGATCCAGTTTGCCCAAATTAACTCAATAATAAGTCTTAAACTGTCAGATTCAAATGAGTCTCTTTTAGTTTGTAATAGTCTTGACTTTGTCATCACAGGATATTTTTGACACCATTTTCATATTTAAACATAATATTCCATTTGGTTGATGACCAAGAAAATGAAGTGTTATTCATCAAAGACAATGCTATTGTTCTCTGTCAGAGGCTTTCAGATTAAGTTTCATCGACAAGTCACAGAAACATCTAGCAGAAAAGAAGTTAAAGGAATAAAATGTAAGGTAAATTTTAGTTTAGTGAAAATTAATCATTTATAAAAAGTTGTATGACATTTTGATATTCTAAAGTAGATATAAGAAGATGGGTGTGGAAGGGCTAATTTTCTCATAAGAAGCACATCTAAATGATTAGTCTAAGAATTATATATTGTTCTACACAAAAATTTATTCAGTTCTGTTTAATAATTAAAAATGGAGTTTGGAACACTTGCAGGAGTCATAGGGAAGTAGTAGTGGATAGAGATAATAAAAATACAATGTCTAAGTGATAGAATCTTCAAAGAACAGAAATACTACTTATAATGATATTGTCTGGATTACGTTGTCCACTGTATTTACTTCTCAGGAGATTTTCTACAGATGAAGGCAAAACCAACAGCTCTTAAATAAGTGATATAAAGCAGCAAGGACTAGGAATGGGGCATGATGTTCCTACAAAGTTTACTTTGGGTTAAATATCACAAGGTTGGAAGCTCAATAGATAAAAACCACAACAGGGAAAAGTCTCTAGTTTTTGCTTCTTCATTCTTCCTTCATCTAAGATTTTTATAAGCTCACACAGATACTTTGATGTTTCTATTGCTTTATTTTTTGTAGAAAATATGTATCAACTTATAAGCTTATATATATATTATATACATAAATATTACTTCTAAACAAATGTTTACATATATTGTTCTGAATCTCATGTGTATCATTTAAATCAACCCATCCATAAAATAATCGTACACACTGAAAGACATATGAACAAAATGAAATATTTTTAAAATTTCTGTATACTTAGTTTCACTCATATTATTGAATATTTTAGTGGCTATAACAACTTCTTGCTCCGATTCATCAATACATTTTAGAGAAATGCTCAAATTTTTCAAAATTTCTTCCTCACCCAAGTCTAAAAATTGAATTCTTAACATCAGTACTCAATTTCCTTCCAGGTAAAGATTATTTTCTTTGCCTTTTGTTGATTATCCTTTTCTAAGGACATATTCATTAACCTGATTCATTTATAGCTAAAGAGATCATAACTGTTAGTAGATCAGGGCCAAAATTGTCTAATATTTATATACTAAATGTACAAATTATTTCAGGTGATCATCTTGCAAGTCAATAATACCACAAGCATAAATGAAGAATAAATGTACCTTTGTCATTCAACAAGTCAGTTAAATTTACAGCTACTGCCAAGAAATATCAAAATAATAAAGACAGGAATGTTTTAATATGGCTAAGAAGTTAAGAACACTGGCTGCTCTTCTAGAGGAACTGGGTTCAATTCACACCACCCACATGGTGGCTCTCTGCCATCTGTAACTCCACTTCTAGAGGATCTGGACTCTGAGGTTACTAGGGTTACATGGTTGCACACATATACATCTCAGCAAAACACTAATACACATAAACTAATGTAATCATTTTAAAACTTTTTAAAGAGATGAGATTTTTTTTTTCTGAGACAGAGCTTCTCTGCATAGTCTTGCCTGTCCTAGACTCACTTTGAAGACCAGACCAGGCTGGCCTCAAACTCATAGTGATCCACCTGCCTCAGCCTCCCGAGTGCTGGGATTAAAGGTGCTCACCATCACACTTGGCCTGAGATGAGATCTTTTGATTTATGATTTTTTTTTACTACTCAATTACTTTAACTGTTCTGTACTTATTTATGTCTGCTTACCTTTCTACATATAATAAAGGATGTTTCATAAGCTCAAAGCATAAATCCTTCTTATTACTTTCTCTGAACCTATAGATCCACCAGATTTAATACAGCCACAACAGTAATATAACTTAAAGCTGTGAAGATCTCCAGATGCCCGTGAATCCTTTCTACTTTAGTTCACATCCTCTGCTCCTTGCTCTGGCTCCTGTCCTTCATACAGTCTCCCCTGAACTATCCAGTGGACATGTTCTCATCTTTAAAAGAGTGCACAGAACTCCTGTAATGTCATTGACTCCATCAGAGTCCAGCAAGAACACAGTATTCTATTTTTCTGTCCAGAGCAACCCATTCCTGGGTCTTCTTTGACTCCCTCTATTTTCAGTGATTCTTCAGAAAATGTGTGCTCAGCTCAACTGTCTTAACTCGCTTGCTAAGTGACAAGGCATGCCCTTTCCCAGGAGCATTATTTCTTGAGCTATTTTCCCCAAATCACTGTTTTGTTTTGTTTTGTTTTTTTTCTTATAGACCATCCTTCCTTGTGGAATCTATATAAGTGACCTGGCTTCTCTCTGCCAGTTATTTATAATGTTCATTTTTATTCTTTAATTATCTCAACACGCAAGGCTCAAATTTCTATATTTTATTAGTTGTTTAACATTTGCCTTCTCGACTCCATGAGAAGATAAGGGTCACCTGATAAATACTACATTAATGAATAGTTTCTAGATCAGCATCCTAGGCGACGTCAGCTCTGAGAAAGCCACATTCTTCCTAATCTCTTTCCTGTTTGTATAACAGCCATGAACACTATTACAGGTGAAACCTGGGGCAACACAAATGAGATTCATTTCCATGCAGTAACACACAAAACTGTGGATTCTTTTTAAGGCTTGTTTCTTAAACTGAACTTGAGCTTATATGGATTGAAAGTCCACAAAGAAGTAAAATTGGAGTTAACTTCCTTTGTTTTATTTTGCCTTTTATGTGTTTGTTTTCTCTTTTTTATCATAGTGTTGGGAAGTTCTAAGGCAATCAATAGTCAGAAGCTAGCAGAAAGACATAAGATCCCCAAAAACAAAAGTATATTTAATGACTAGAGGGAAAAAAAATGAGACTTTGATATGTGAAAGACTCCAAAACGAGTCCTAGATAAGGAACAGCTTGTGCTACCCTGAGTCTTTATTGGAAAAAAGAAGTGGGAAATTGAAAGGAAGACTAGGTAAGAAAAACTAGAGGCAATACTCTGGTTACAGCATGCATGGGAACTCTTTTAAGGGACACACATTGAAAGGAAAACTAGAGGAAATACTGTGGTTACAGCATGCATGCGAACTCTTTTAAGGGACACACATTGAAAGGAAAACTAGAGGCAATACTGTGGTTACAGCATGCATGCAAACTCTTTTAAGGGACACACATGGAAACGGTAAGCGGAAATAATTTTGTACAGCCAGAACTAAGAAAGGGTGAAAATTCTATAACTTAGACATTAAAATTTAATATACATAAGAATATAATATAGCTTAGTAACCTTATCAAAGGGGTTTAATACATGATGCGCGCTGGCTAGAAGCATACCAAAGAATTAATTTTCACCCAGGATGGCCTGATTCCTTTCGTTTGCAATTTTCTAATGTGTGTTGAGCCTTCACTTTCCTTGGTCAATACTTCACTATTTAGTGTCACTTTTCCAGAAAGAACTGCACTGCAAGCTGACTATGAGGCCAACGGCCAGATAGCAGCAGAGTTGCTTGAAATGCAGTGTTTGTTATGAATACTTATGCCTGAGAAAAAAGCCTGCCAGGAGGTCTGTCTACATGTAGATCATTCTGTTTCTGTTGTGTCTGGCAGGCATCTCAATTGAAGTGTTTTCTCATGTTAAATTTACCAAACTTCCTGTGGAAATGAAAAGATCATTACAACCTATATTTAGCTTTCCAAATATGATTTTATAGTATCATCAAAAAAAAAAAAACTGAAGCAAATTAAGTCTTTGTTGAAATTTTACTATGCTCATTAAATTGCTAACTAGTTAGTCTAGGACTAACTGAACCTTCCATAGATGAGACATACCTCACAGGAATCTCAAAGGCAAAAGGCTTTAAGGCCTCTCATAGGCAGTTTTGAAAAGATTTTGACACGAAGGCTAAGAGACAGATTACCCCAGTGAGTGACGTATCGTATTAGAGGTCTTCTAGCTTTCCTAAAGATTTACTTTAAAAATGAGAAACATTTTCCAGTGGTATGATTTTTTAAAAACTCCCCTGAAAGAATATGTGAAGTGTAAATACAATGTAAGCAGATTTATAAGAAATCAGAGATATTAGTGCACTTCATTATACTGGGTGCTGCTAGGCTCAGGGGCATTTATTTTGCTACACTATGTGTCACTTGAGTATGTACTTACGGACATATGCATGTGTCCTTCCCACATGTCTATATTATTTCATAACAAAAGTGAGGATGCAAAGAACAATGCATGTTTTAATTGGAATAATTCATAAATTCAATATCTTGTGCACATAAAAATAGAACTACAGAGAAAATACAGTGACAACATTTGAGCAGCCAGCAATTATCATTCACCACTTTAAACATTTCCCACAGTTGCAAATTCTTTAGAGTACCTTACACACTTCCTTATTTATTTATAACAGAAAAAATAAATCATTACATACATAGCTGTAGACTTTCACCAATCTGTGCACATTTGTGTGTGAGAAACTTGGGTTCTGGGGGCCTGAAAGAATGTGGCATATTACAATCTAATGCTGTAGACAAGCTTACTTCAGTTTCAGTGGACCTACATAGGAATATAACAAAGAAAGCCGTGAACCGAGGAAGGTTCTTTGAATTTAGAGAAAAATGACCTGAAAAAGATGTAAATAAACTCCAGTAAGCACTAAATCATGACAGAGCAGTCCTTTCCTAGAACATTCTTAGGTTAGTCCAATTTAAACATAAGTCTAGCCATGTACTATATAAATTGTATCTGGGAAAACATGAAAGCAAAACAGAAGGCCATATCCAGGTTCAGGCTACACTGATCAGATTGGGTTCTATAGCTATGTTCTGACATCCAACAAGAATAAACATGTCTTATAAACTGACTGTAAATGTTTAACACAGGAGACACAAAAATCACATCCAAGAACAACCCAAGGAACAAAATGCACCTGAAACAAATGGCCCTCTCCTCTGCCTTTTTTCCAGAAGCCTCTCTCACAGTTCCCCAATGAATTGTTCATAATGGCTCTTCTTTTTTTTTTTTTTTTTTTTTTTTTGCTTTGTTTGTTTGTTTGTTTGTTTTGGGAGCTTTTTGTTGGGTTTTTTGTTTTTGTTTCTGTTTTTTTATTTTGTTTTTGTTTTGACCATGTTATGACACGTAGCAAAGGGGGAAAATACTACTTATATACAGCAATCTTTACTCACTTGTTCATGGTGATATTACTCAAAACAGCTGAAAAACTGTAAATATCTGATGTCCCCTTCAGCGAGGAGAGAGTTAAACAAGGTATGAACTCTAATAACAGGATAATACTTTTAAATAAATATAATCAGGCTGGAGTGCATCTCAGTAGTAAAGTGCTTTCATATTATGCTGGAGACCTGGGATTGAGCCCAATAATTGCTAAAATAAATAAATAATAAATAATGCATCTCTTAATGGTATGGTAGGATGATTCTATTTATATAACCAGCCAAGCTCAGAAAAGGCATTACAGGGATGGAAAGCATGCACAGTTGCCTGTGTCTGAGAGGGTCATCTTGACTGTGACAGTGAGCAATTGCAGGAGGGGAAGCTGCCTGGGTGCTCTGTGTCATGGCTGTGGTGATAGTCACACTATTTCACACTCAATATGTGACATAGACACATGTACACACACTGCACTGTTTGCTAATTTCTTGGTCTTAGAATTCTATGATTATGTAAAATTTAAACATTGGAGAAAATTAGATAAAAGGCGCAAGAGTTCCTTATGCTCTGGCATTGCAATGGCCCTGTGTTTTGGTCTGATAGCTGGTAGGAGGAAGAGTCACTTCTTTAGGAGTGTGCTTACTGGGAAGTGCCACACAACCCAGGGAGTGAAGCCATGGACATGTAAATATGGAAACATTAATTGGACTCAGGGGGTTAAAACAAATAAAAATTATAAAAGGACATGAGTTTAGGAAGAAAAAGTGTTGGGGAGCTTAAGAGACACACTATGGAGGGTGAGGTAAAGAGTAATATGTTTTGCCTATAGGACTTAATACATAGACCTTTCAAGAAATATGTTTTAACAAGAGAGAAATTGCAGAATAAGTGATTTTTTTTCTTTCTCCTCTAGTTGTTATTCAATATGAGTGAAATTGAGATCATTTTTAATTTTCATAATGGACCAGTGGGCATAACGGCCCATGCCTTTAATTCCTGCACTTGGAAGACAGAAGCAGGCAGATCACTATGATTTTTCAGCAAAATCATGTACAGCATGAGACACTGTCAAAAATAAAAGATTTTAAAAGTATCATGTTTCTTTGTGCAGTGGACAGAAGTTAACACAAACATTCACAGCTTGTCAACATGCAAAAATGTGTGTGTGTGTGTGTGGTGTGTTGGCAAAAAATAAGATGCCTCTACCACAACCCTCCCACTTAGGGTCAGGGACAGTTATTGAAGAAAATAAAAAAGATAGTAAGAGCCTGAGGTTGTGAGGACAAGTGATATGGTGTGTTCTGGGCATTTCAGGACTCCTGAACTCAGGAAATCACATAGCCATGACAGTATTCCAGTATGGAAGGGAGATGGGGTCATAAGCCCCAAAATCTACCTGAAGATCTATACACAGTTAATGACTGCTAGAGGATGGAGAGCCAGTTTCCTTAAGGATGTGGTCCCTTGTTGGTCAACAATAATACACTGGATGTTATTGTATGTGGGAGTATATATGGACACAAATTAGATTCAATGGGTTATTGAAAAAAAAAAGAGAAAGTGAGTGGGGATGTATCTGGGGGGAGTAAGGGGAAGAAGTGAACAATCAAAATACATTGTATTAATGCATGAAATTCTCTGATAATGAATACAATAATATACTTCTAAAAATTATTATTAGGGCATTAGGCTGACTCAGTGGGTGAAGAGTCTGTTGTTAAGCTTGATGACTTAAGTTTGATCCCAACAGCCTACATGGTAGGAGAAGAAAAACAACTTTGCCGAGTTCTTCTCTGACCTATGCACGTATACTCTCTCAAATGAGTGTGAATTGGGCACATACAGCATTTTGAGTGAGTGTTCACAGACACATACATGCATAAAATAAATAAAAATGCTACAAAATCTATCATGGGATCATTACAATGAAATGTTGCACCATGATAAAGATTAACATTTGTTGACACCCTAGGGGAAAACAGAAACAGTGTGCATTGCATCTGGCATGGAACTAAATTTAAGAGTTACAGTGATAAATAGCACAACTTTGGTTCCTGGTCTCAGAAAGCCTCCTGGGAAACAGACAATAAACTGCAGCCCTGAAATTAAATAAATAACTGAACACATCTGTACCATCAACAAAAGAAATGTAACTGGGATACTAAGTACGAGCGCAGTGTTAGTTACCAGAGGGTGGCCATGGAAGGCCTCCCTGTAGGTGATATTTAAGATGAGATTTGAAGTAGCCAGCTACACTTTAATTAAGGAACTGTCCAGAATACTGAAAGTAATTGTGATTTTTCTGTAGACTGTGGCTTTGCTACAGGCAGGAACAAATCTGTGTTTGGCGTACATTTCTGCAGAGTATTGCTCTGGCTCCCAAGTGCAGAAGCATTGCTGGCACACGGAACATGATTATTCAGTCTATTTGTAAGCTCATCATGACAAAATCCCTTGTAGCCAAGTAAATCTTATTAACTTATGCATTAAATAATTAAAACTTCAAACAGAACATATACTTTACTCTCAAAATTGAAATCTAAAATTAAGAAAATATTTGATATGCCACACAAGTGTTTTTTTAACTTATGTATATTTAAACTATGAAACGCTTTATTTTTTTTAATCTGTACTACATTTCAGTTTTGTTATCATTCTACAACAGAATCACACTATTTTATCTTTGGTTTTATGCTCTAAATAGTTCTCATAAAGAGAGAAAATTAAGTACTATCCATAAGGTAGCAATTGCATGGATTTCAGTGATGTAATCTAAAACCTAAAATTGTCTTCAATATATAAGTGAAATGAATTTTCTACTGTGAGTGATGAGGGAAAAAGTGAGAACTTAGGTCTGCTGCTTCTTGCTTGAGCCCACAGACTTCAGAATGCTGTGGCGATTTGGAATCATCCTTTCTTGGAACTGGACTGTAGCCTTACAATATATCACTAAGGCTCAAAACAGTTGCTGACTCAACTTCTAACTTAAAGTGATAAGGCTCTTAGACTCAGCTTGAATGTCAACATTTAAAAATAATGGGTCCTTGTTCTTCCAACTCCTGGTGGATATTATTTTTGATGAAAAATATAGGCCTATTGTGCAACTGCATCCAACATGAGGAAGAACAGAAGGAGTGCAAAATCAATAAACCTGAAGCAATTCATGAGTAACCATCTGAACATTATTCATAACAAAAATATAAGCTTCACAGTGTCTGAGGGTTTCCATAATGCAGAATCACATATTTTGGGCACTGTGTCTACAGTACATTGCATCTTCTACACAAATACCCCCTCTATTCCCCATACAACCCATGACAAATTATACTGTTTGTAAAAAAAAAAAAAATAGTGCAGAAAATGTGGGAATAAGAAGATAGTGGTGGCCAGGCGTGGTGGCGCATGCCTTTAATCCCAGCACTTGGGAGGCAGAGGCAGGCGGATCGCTGTGAGTTCAAGGCCAGCCTGGACTGCAAAGTGAGTCCAGGACAGTCAAGGCTACACAGAGAAACCCTGTCTCGAAAAACCAAAAAAAAAAAAAAAAAAAGAAGAAGAAGAAGATAGTGGTGGATCCGGGAGAAGTTAAGGGGAAGAATTGAGGGTGAATATGACTACAATATGCGTTATATGACATTTATCAAAGCACTAATAAAATATTTGTTTACAATGTATAATCATGGGGATATATAATGCTAAAAAGTGTGATCCAAATGGATTTATATTTGAGTTTTTGATCTAGTGGAATCAAACTATTTTTTATTTTTGAAATTTTATAGACAAATGATGTCTAAGTAACTATTAAAGATGTTGGAAAGCCAATTTAATACATTCTAAAACACTTATAAAGCATTTTAATTAAACATATATAAGCACCTACTAGGATAAATGTGCCTACTGATGCAATAATGGCTCAACTGTTAATGGTAACTAACCAGTTTCAGATTTAACTTGAGGCTTTCTTCACAGAGGAAATTTCATGCCTTGTGCTATAATAACATACATAATGCAAAGTGCATGCAATTCAACCTCAAAAATCCCCCCATAGACTTTCATAGTTTCAAGACTGTTTAAAAGTCCAAAGTCCAGAGTCTTTTCTCAGACAACAGGTAATTGCTTAATTGTAACCTCCTGTAAAATCAAAATCAAAATGTAAACTACATACTCCCAACATACAATGGCACAGAATATACAGTACCATTCCAAAAGGGAGGTAAGGAGTCATTGTATGTAAATATTACTTTTATTTCCTCTGACAAGGGGATGAGAGCTGCTTGCAAGCCTTTCTACCTCATTCTGAACTCCTTCTTGCTGGCTCAACTCAGGTGTTCTAGCTCAAACTCCTCTCTAAGCTGACTGATTCAAACTGGCTTCTCTTGGCTACTGACAGAATTGCTCTGCCTGTAATTCTGGAAATATCTAATATGTTTAAACTTGTAGCTCCTCATTCTCTGGCTTGTTCTGTTTTCACCTGTGTCTAGTTTGTTCTTTCTGCAACCTGTCTTTGTAAAACTGTCCCAGTTTTTAAAAAAAAAAAATCTCTCTGTAAAATGGATCTCTCTCTGTCTCTCTGTCTCTCTGTGTCTCTCTGTGTCACTCTCTCTCTCTCTCTCTCTCTCTCTCTCTCTCTCTCTCTCTCTCTCTCTCTCTCTCTCTCTCTCCCTGAAATACTCTTAAGTAGCCTCTCTTTTCTGTCTGTTTTATGAGAGTTGGGTATATGCTATATCTGACTCATTCTGTCAAATCTTTTTCTGATTTGTCACTTTTTCTGCTGCTCAATTAGACTTTCAAATGTGGCTGCTTCCTTCTATAAGCTAACCTTACCTTCATTGTTTGGCATTAAATACTTAGGGTATGTTTGTATTCTAGCCAGATTATACAGTAATCCTGAGTGTGTCTGCATTCCAGCCAGATCACATAGCTCTAGAAAGTCTTTGGTTGTGATTCTTCACCAGGACATCCATGCTGCTGGATTAACTGAAATTTAGCAGGGCAACCTCCACATTCTGCAGCTCTGTGTTGAACATCCAATAGTTTAGATGAGTCTTCAGAGCCTCCCCTCCTCCTTGCTTTGCTGGCTGTAGCACACTTCTCTTTTTGAGGATGGTTTCATACTTTGTCTCCAGCTCTGGCAGGTATCCCACAGCTCTGGCATCTCCAACATCTTGGCATTTCCAATGCAATCCAGGGTGCCCCTTCACAGCTTCATGCAATGACCACTCCAAACCTCCATGCAGTGACTATCTTAACACACACACCTGGCTTTACAGACTTTCCTTGGCCACATAAGAAGATTCAGCAATCCCTTTAGTTCTGGTTCTTTCTTGATAAAGACAGAGCCAACTCCTGAGTTTTTTTATTTTCTTAGTCTAGACTCATCCTTGAATGATATCTGCTTTGATTTTTAATACTTTTTAGGTTGAAGAAATTCCACTCTGGGACCCTTTCCTGCCATGTGTCCAGGATCAAATGAGCAAGGTCTTGCCTTGAAGGCATCACCAATTTATTCCATTTAGCAATATAATCTTTCTTTAATTTTATCCTTTTGACCACAAGACTTGGCTCTAACAGAAATTCCCTGGTGCTCTTTTGCTCTTTTTTTTTCTTTTTTTTTTTCACTGTATTTTTTTTTTATTAATTTATTCCTGTTACATCTCTATGGTTATCCCATCCCTTGTATCCTCCCATTCTCCCCTCCCTCCTATTTTCCCCTTATTCCCCTCCCCTATGACTGTTCCTGAGAGGGATTACCTCCCCCTGTATATGCTCATAGGGTATCAAGTCTCTTCTCGGTGACCTGCTGTCCTTCCTCTGAGTGCCACTAGGTCTCCCCCTCCTACCAAAAGCAATCTATAGATTCAACGCAATCCCTATCAAAATACCTACACAAGTTTTTAGAGACATTGAAAGTTCAATTCTGAACTTCATATGGAAAAACAAAAAACCCAGAAAAGCAAAAACGATCTTGTACAATAAAAGGTGCTGTGGAGGAATCTCCATACCTGATCTCAAATTGTACTATAAAGCAATAGTAATTAAAACAGCATGGTACTGGCACAGCAACAGGCTGCTTGATCAGTGGAATCGAATTGAAGACCCAGATATGAATCCACACACATATGGTCACTTGATTTGTGACAAAGAAGCCAAATCCATTCAATGGAAAAAGGATAGCATCTTCAACAAATGGTGCTGGTCTAACTGGAGGTCTATGCGTAAAAAAATGCAACTGGACCCATATTTGTCACCTTGCACAAAACTCAAATCCAAGTGGATTAAGGACCTCAACATAAAACCAGAGACACTAAGTCACTTAGAAGACAAAGTGGGGAAGAGCCTGGAACATATTGGCACAGGAGACAACTTCCTGAACAGAACAGGCCTTAATGTCAACAATTAATAAATGGGACCTCATGAGGCTGAGAAGCTTCTGTAAAGCTAGAGACACTGTCAAGAGAACAAAGCGACAGCCTCTTTTGCTCCTTAAACTGACCATTTTGTATCTCTTTTTGTGACTCTTGTTCTTTTTTTATTGTAGATCTACATAGGAGTGATCACTGATAAGCAAACATCAGACAATATAAATAAGGCTGTCTTGAAATCTCCTGCGCTAATGACATTGGCCCAAAAAATTTTAAGTTTAGCCTCTAGCCAATTTTTAGAACGGGGCCAGAAAGCAGCTACATTCTTTGCCAGCATATCACAGGGATGATCTTTAGACAAGTTGCTCATTATGTTAAGCTTCTAAAACCTCTGGAACCTTCACAGTCCACGTTGTTTTCAGTACTACTGTCTTCCAAACTACTGCCGCCGGAATTCCAGTTGCTTACAGCATGCATCTAACTGCTTGTCTAATCCAAAACCCTCAAAATCAGCATGGTCAGGTGTGTTACACTAAAGCTACTCCTGGTACTAACTTCTGCCTTAGTTACTTCTCTACTGCTGAGAAGAGACACAATGTTCAAGGCAACATTTAAGAAATCATTTAATTGGGAACTGGTTTATAGTTTCAGAGGGTGACTCAGTGGTCACTGTGGCAGCAGGCAGACAGGCTTGGCCCTGGAATGGTAGGTGAGAGTCTATGTTAAAAACTGAAGCATGGGGAGGAATGAGTGACATCTTCTGGACATAACATACTCATGGTAGATATGGTTCACTACCAAAGACCTGCACAACACCGAATCAATTAAATTACCAACATGTATAGGGGAGATGTTTTCCAGGTGCTATTTCTTTTTTTCCTTTTTAAAAATTTTATTAATTCATTAAGATTACAATGCAAGTGTTATCTCATTGACAGCTGATAACTACTACTGGTAGCAGGATGTTCATTCTTCTTTGAGGGTGTAGCCCTAGTAGGTTTGTCATGCTCCAGCGGCTGTCTGCACTGAAATCAAAGAAAACATGATGTTGGAAGAGATGTATTGAGGTAATTAGAAGGGGAGTTTGTGGGTATATTTGATCATATTTTATTGTTTGCATATATATATATACACATATAATTCTCAGGGGATAAAAATTATAAATAAATAAAATATGTAAGTACAAGCAAACTAGGAACACAAAGCTAAGAGTCAAAAGATCACTCATATGTCCTCTTTCTCACCTACTCTATGAACCCTGCAGCCATTTTGATGTTTCTCCAGTGTAGCTGTCTTGCTTGCTTACAATGCATTGCTGCTGTGATATTGGCAGCAGCCTCCCAAAGGAGTAGACTACACTTTCTAAAATTAGCTGCCTTCATAAAATATGCATCTATATATTCTGAAATAACACCATGCCCTTCTATCGTCTGTTTGAAAAAAATTGGTTATGAAATATTATATGCTAGCAGCATTTTATATAAATTAGTATTTAGCAGTGATTTAAAATATAAACCAGGAAAAACAGTTTTTATTTCTTCACTTTTACAGATGACCTGTAGGCTGATAAGCAGACCAATTGAAGTAAAATACCACTCTATGTAGAAAAGGCAGTTAACAAGAATACTTCTAAGGACAAACTGCCAGTCTATCAAGCTCACATTAACACAGATTTGAAGTTCTGCCTCTCCTGGCTCTCCTGCCTCACAGCTAATTAATGAGCAGTTATGGTCAACTTATAGAATATAGTGTAGCTGTACAAAGAGGTGTGTGGACCTGCCATAGACAGCCCTGTTGTATAAGCTTTTAAAACTTGCATTTCAAGGTGAAGACAATTTAAAATCCAGTGAATACAGATCAAAAATAGCCCACTTGAAAAAAGATGTATTGACTCAGTGCAGCATAAGGCAAAAAGAACAGGAAATAGGTCTCAGAATTCTGGTGTGTCTTTTGGGGGCCAGACTGCTCTGGCATTATTCCGAAGAAAGACAAAGAAGAGGATCACAGAAGTCTATCAAAAACTGGGACAGTTCATGTTTATGAGGTGGAAGATGAAGAGAGATAAGGGATGTTGTTTATAAGAAAGATAACAACCTCTCAGAAGGAAATGTTACTCGTTTTATGCTTGGGATGTGGCCTGTTCTCTTTCCCTCAGCTTTGTCCTTTTGGATTCCCTGTTGGTAGACTCTTAAGACTATTATAATCTCTACAATTACCATGTTGCAAAATAGGCCATTTTTATCAAAGCTTTTCTTCACATCCTTCAGGAGTCAGAAAATTGCAGCAAGAAAAATACTGGCAATTACAGGTTACATAAATGGCTTTTGAAAATCAGTAAACAAAGTACTCCTTAATATTAAGTCAACCCTGAGAGTACATCACTTGCACAAAATTCTTTGAAAAAGTTTTTTTATAATAAAACTGTCCAGACTGGAACATAATGACTTTTGTTTCCTTTTCATAAATCTATTAACCTTAGTTGTACTTCTACATTTTTTGAGAATTTCAGAAATATTCTAATTTGTTAAACTGTCTTAGAAAAACAAATCCATAAAAGGCTAAATACATGATAAATAGACTATCTCTTTAAGTATAATTAGTAGCAATGAGTGTTTATAAACAGTTCTTACAACTTTGCATATATTCATTTATTTAGTAGCCACTGTTATTTCATGAAAGACCAAAGAACTTGCAGAGCCATAAGCAAGCATGGTGTTAAACCTGAGAGGCCTGTTCCCTGAGTTCCTGCTTCTTGAAGCAGACATGGATGGTATAAGCACATAAAATTGTTCTGCCATTGTAGTGGATTACGGTGAAATATATGGTACGAGAGCCCAAGATCAAGACTAATTTTTAAACCATGTAGAGAAATCTCCAACTATTTGCACAGACTCAGTTCTATCTACATGTAAAATTATCAGTCAGAGTTTTATCTATGCATGGAACCACGGAGTTGTGGCTTTATTAAAATGTTTTCAAATGTTGCAGGTATAGTATATGAATAGAAGTAAATACTGGTTTTGTTTTAATCATAGTATTCTCTCTATAATATTTTCTATGTAGTTATTTATATAATATTTCTCTTACTAGAATTTTACAAAGGTTATTATAATTACATTTTCTTTTTAAAACTTTTTATTAAATATTTTACATATGCATTTATATTTTACACTTACATACAATAAACTGCCTACAGCAAAAAGAACCAAGAACAATCAGGAATTACATTCATGTTACATTCATAGTGTTTTGGCTATTTGTACTTGGTAGCCTTAAGAAAACATGTTTCCTATCTTAGTGAGTCTAAAATTCTGAATGTAAATCAATATCTATCATATCTCATCAATATCAACTTAAAACATCTCTCTAGACCTAAAAGTATCTTAACCCCTAAACATCTAAGCTTAATTGCAAAACTAAACTATCTGGTCTTCAACTCTATCAGAGACTTGAGAAGGAATAAAATGGTTACCTGAGCATACAGGGAGTGCAGGTTAATAGCTTCCCAAATGAGAAGATGACAGAGACAGTTTGCTCCATGAATAGTCGCCCAAAACTCTCTATGATGTTGGAGCATCATCTTCAGCCTTCTGGCCCAATATATCTGACAGACATATTTGTGAGGCAGGAACTATTGAGAACTTGTTTACCCTGTCTTGGCAGAGTTTGGCCTTTGACGCTGCCTGCATCCAAACCTGCCCATTTTTAGGCAGAATTCTGTCTGTGATATAAATGAGGACATTTTTCTCAGTGACTTGTTTGCCACATTTGAAGCCATCTCCATAAGGAGGTTCTTTGATACTCATTATCTTCTTTGAGGTAGGCTGGGCGTTACCAGGAGTTAATCTGTCTCATTGTAAACTTATCATTGAAATAATAAGAAAATATTTAAATGCCATATTCTGTACATCTCTGAGGTTTTTAAATACCTTATCTAACTATTTTAGCTTATCTTTCTATAGAATCATATCTATCTGTTACACCTAGGATATATATTCTTGTGATAAAAATAGACTATTAACTGATATGACCATGACTTGATGAACCAAGAATTAACTGGTGTAACTTACTTATCCTAAGCAGCCTTCAATAGCACTTTCAACTGGGAATAGGGCTTCTCAAGACCCAGCTATTCCACTCCTTGGAATATACCCAGAAAATGCTCCACCACACAACAGGGGCATATGCTCAACCATGTTCATAACAGCCTTATTCATAATAGCCAGAACCTGGAAACAGCCTAAATGTCCCTCAGTTGAAGAATGAATAAAGAAACTGTGGTACATTTACACTATGGAATACTACTCAGCTATAAAAAACAAGGAAATTCCGAAATTTGTGGACAAATGGACTGAACTAGAAACAATCATACTGAGTGAGTTAACCCAGAAGCAGAAAGAATCACATGGTATATACTCACTTATAATTAGGCACTAGTCCAAAAGTCATGTCCCATGAAAGTCTTCACTTACCAGGAGATCGGGATAGATGTGAGGACATCACACTGAGACTCTTGGTAAGAGAAATATAGGAGGTGGGGAAATAGAAGGATCCAGAGGATCTTAGAAACCTACAAGAAGAACATCGCAATGAGTGGATCAGAGTCCAGGGGCATCTGTTCAAACTATTGCATTAACCAAGGACAATAAAAGTAGTAAACATCAAACTTCTACTCTGATCTAGCCAATGAACAGGACATTCTCCACAGTTATGTGGAAAGCAGAGACTAACTCCTACATGAACTTTGGTGCCCCATATTTGACAACCTCCCCTTGTTGGGGAGCCCTGGTGGCACTCAACAAAAGAATAAGCAGGCTACCAAGATGAGACTTGATAGCCTATGACCATAAAGGGGGGGAGGAGGTCCCCCTTAGTCATAGACCTAGGGAAGTGGAATAGGGTGAAAATGAGAGGGAGGTAGGAATGGGGGGGATACAGGTAATGGGATAACAATTGAGTTGTAATCTGAATAAATTAATTAAATAAAATTTTAAAAATAGCACTTTCAAAGTATTGGAAGTCAACCTTGTATTATAATTGAGTTGTATGAGTATAATACCATATATTAGAGTAGAAATACACATACTGTGTGTAAAGAATAATCTTAAATTTGAGTTCTATGCCAGTGTATTTAAATTTAAACTTATTTTGCATCTATATACAAAACTCTATACCAGTGAATTAAAAATAACCTTATGATTAACAATTAAGGCAATAAGTTGAGGAGTAGATTCACTAATCTACTTTTTGTCCTATCATCCCTATATATTTCTATATTCCCTCTTTTTGTTTGTCATCCCCTATCTCCAAACCTAAGGATGAAAGATAAATGAAAGGAGAGACATCCCTGAGTCCAAACTTGTTTTCTCTCTAAATAAAACCAATAATAACTTTAAATCAACTCCCAATGAAAATAAACATCTATCTCTCAAGAAAGCAACTCAAAACCTACCCAACCCCCCTCAAAAGAAATGGGGAATCATTCTCTTAAGTTTCCTCCAGCTGATTTGAGATGAATAATTCTTTTGTAGGGGCCCAAATAAAATTGGGGGAAATGGTTAAACAAGCTAGGAATCACATTTGTAGTCCAGTTTCTAAATGTTGAGAAATTGCAGGCTTAGTTAGAGTCCTGTGTAGGACAGTCTAAAATGCTGGACCAACTGGGACCAGCAAGCTTTCTTTGAAGCTGTCCTGTTCTGATGAGACACTGCAACTGAAGCACTTGTTTCTGGAACTTGAAGGATGCAGGACGCCAGTGTCCAGCATGCTGAGAGGGATGATGTGATTATATTTTCTTCAACATTATAATGCTAGATAGATTTCCAAAGTGGTTGTACTAGTTTGCATTCCCACCAGCAATGAAGGAGTGTTCCTCTCTCTCCACATCCTCGCCAGCATGTGGTGTCAGTTGAATTATTGATCTTAGCCATTCTGATGGGTGTAAGATGGAATCTCAGTGTCGTTTTGATTTGCATTTCTCTGATGACTAAGGAGGTCGAGCATTTCTTTAAGTGTTTCTCCACCATTTGATGTTCCTCTATTGAGAATTCTCTGTTTAGTTCTGAGCCCCATTTCTCTATTGGGTTATTTGGTTTGATAGTGTTTAATTTCTTGAGTTCTTTATATATTTTGGATATTAGACCTTTGTCAGATGAAGGGTTGGTGAAGATCTTTTCCCAGTCTGTAGGCTGTCGCTTTGTTCTCTTGACAGTGTCACCTGCCTTACAGAAGCTTCTCAGCTTCATGAGGTCCCATTTATTAATTGTTGATGCTAAGGCCTGGGCTGTTGGTGTTCTATTCAGGAAGTTGTCTCCTGTACCTATGTGTTCCAGACTCTTCCCCACTTTTTCCTCTAATTGGGTTAATGTCTCTGGTTTTAGGTTGAGGTCTTTAATCCACTTGGACTTGATTTTTGTGCATGGTGACAAATAGGGGTCTAATTGCATTTTTCTACATGTAGACATCCAGTTAGACCAGCACCATTTGTTGAAGATGCTGTCATTTTTCCATTGAATGGATTTGGCTTCTTTGTCAAAAATCAAGTGACCAAATGTGTGCGGATTCATCTCTCTGGCGCTTTCTCAGAAAAATGGGAATAGGGCTTCCTCAAGACCCAGCTATTCCACTCCTTGGAATATACCCAGAAGATGCACTACCACACAACAGGGACATATGCTCAACCATGTTCATAGCTGCCTTATTCATAATAGCCAGAACATGGAAACAACCTACGTGTCCATCAGTAGAAGAATGGATAAAGAAACTGTGGTATATTTACACTATGGAATACTACTCAGCTATTAAAAACAAGGAATTTCCGAAATTTGTGGACAAATGGATCGATCTAGAAATTATCATAATGAGTGAGTTCACCCAGAAGCAAAAAGAGTCAAATGGTATATACTCACTTATATCGAGACACTAGGCCAAGGGGTATGCCCCCATGATAAACTTTACCTACCAAGAAAGTGGGTCAGAGGGGAGAAAATCCTATTGAGACTTTAGGGGTGAGAAGCCTGGAAGAATGAGGAAATTGAGGGATCCAGTGGGTCCTGGAAAAATACAGGCGGGTCTGGGCCCTCTAGTCCTCCTCAAACTATGGAACCAGCCAAGGAAAATATAGCAGTAAACTTCGAACCCCTACCCAGTCTAGCCGATGGACAGGACATTCTCCACCGTTAAGTGGAGAAGGGGATCTGACTTTCACACAAACTCTGGTGCCCCATATTGGACCATGTCCCTTGGATGGGGAGGCCTGGTGGCACTCAGAGGAAAGATAATAAGTCACCAAGAAGAGACTTGATACCCTAGGAGCATATACAGGAGGAGGAGGTCCCCCTCAGTCACAGACATAGGGGAAGGGAGTAGAGGGGGAAACGGGAGGGAGGAAGGAAGGGGAGGATACAAGGGATGAGCTAACAATTGAGATGTAATATGAATAAATTAATAAATAAATTAATTAATTTAAAAAAAACATTATAATGCTAAACAATGTGTTGAGAAATGTGGTTCTCACTTAACCTTTCATTCACACTCATATTTTAACATAAAAATATCAAAAATTTTGGATAATAGTCACTCTTCCTTAGCAAGTGATTTTTCGATGACCTGTTAAGTGCTCTAGAGTGTTCAAACTTACAGACAGAGTTCAAAGTACACCAATACTCACATGTTATGGGCACATAGAGGTTAGGAGCATGGTAATAACAACCTATATATTATCTATTAAGATGAAAAATAAGGAACACTAGTAATGGTCTAGTGTTTCCGATAGCATATACCTCAGACTAAACACAAAGAAAGCTTCTCTCTCTCTCTCTCTGTCTCTCTCTCTCTCCAAAGTCAACAGGGACCGGAGTCTAGTAAAGGCTCATAGAATAACCAAATTTGCCTTTTCATGGTGGTTATGTCCACGAGTGACAAAAGAAGCAGGAAGACAGCATGGAAAGGCACCATTGAGGAGTAAATAGAAGACACTGGTGACAAGTCTGAAGAGGCAAGCAAACTTGTTCAAGTTAGTTATAAGCAATGTCAGAAACCTACTCTGGATGAGGCCAAGAGGCCTCTGGACTTTGAGTATCAACAATTGGACAGACAAAAGATTGTTGACTAACACATCCCTCTTCTCTGAAAGAGAGTGCAAAATATTCCTACATACCAAAGTGACATTTCCAAGTAACTCTGAGTGTTACAGTCTTAATTCTCTTAAAACTCCAGGTCAGGATGATTTCCAAAGTGATTGTACAAGTGCACTCCCACCAGCAATGGAGGAGTGTTCTCCTCTCTCCACATCCTCACCATCAGGAGCTTGAATTTTTGATCTTAGCCATTCAGTTACGTGTAAGATGGAATCTCAGAATCCTTTGGAACTTCATTTCCCTGAAAACTAAGGACATTGAACATTTTTTTTTAGGTATTTCTCAGCCACTTGATGTTCCTCTGTTGAGAATTCTCTGGTTAGCTCTGTATTCCATTTTTCAATTGGATAATTTGATTTGATGATATTTAATTTCTTGGATTCTTTATATATTTTGGATATTAGCCCTTTGTCAGATAGAGTTGGGGAAGACATTTTCCCAGTCTATAGGGTGTTGTTTTGTTCTGTTGATACTGTCTTTTGCCTTGCAAACCACTTTGGAAACCAATCTGTTGCTTTCTCTGAAAACTGGAAGTAGTGCTACCTTAAGACTCAGCTATACCACTCCTGGTCATATACCCAAAAGATCCTCCACCATACTACAAGGACGTTTGCTCAACTATCATTTGCTAAGCTATGTTCATCATAGCTTTATTCATAATAGCCAGTATCTGAAAACAACCTAGATGTCCCTCAACCAAAGAATGGATTTGAAAAAACTGGTATATTTACACAATGGAATACTACTCAGCTACTAAAAACAAGGACATCTTGAAATTTGCAGGCAAATGGATGGAACTAGAAATGGTTATCCTGAGTGAGGTAACCCAGACTCAGAAAGACACATATAGTGTACACTCACTTATAAGTTGATATTAGTCCAACACTGATGTTCTCTGAGAGACTCCACCCAGCAAGGGGTCAGGACAGACGCTGGGTCTAGAGGCTGGGTCTTGATGCTGAACTCTGGGTGGAGCCCAGAGAATGGTATCGAAGAATGGGGGAAGGAAAGTACCCAGAGAATTCAGGATCCCCACAAGGAAATCTTCAAGTCCAGTGGATCTAGATCCAGGGGGGCCTGCACAAACTGTTGTACCAAGGACAATGCATATAATGAACTTATACCCCCTGTTAAGATCTAGCCAATGGGCAGCTCATTGTCTACAGTTGTGGAGAGAGCAAGGACTGCCTCTGAGATTAATTCTAGTGCCCCCAATTTCATCACTTCCCCTTGGTGGGGAGGCTCAGAGGACACACAGAGGAAGGGGAAGCAAGCTACCCTTATGAGTCCTGATAGTCTGTGGCCATATGGTGGGAGAGGAGATCCCATTCTATCAGAGGTCTAAGGGAGGGGAATAGGCAGAAGAGGGAGGGAGGGTGGGAATGGGAAGATACAAGTGAGAGGATAACAATTGACATGTAATCTGAATAAATTACAATAAATTAATTGTCTAAAAAAGCTCTAGGTCCAGGTCTTAGAAGTCCAGTCTCAGCAACTGTGATTGGCAGCTGAGCATTATTGACAATGTTGACAATAACAGTAAACAATGTTCACAATGGATATTCTAAGTTCTTTTTCTTATATATTTTCATACATAGCACACAAGAAAAGATGTACTGATTTTCATATTTAGTTTAATGTTTGCATTGTCATAAAGATGATAATTTATAAGTTAAACTAAAACATTTTGTAAAATTTTTACAATAAATGCTTATATTTTTGTTGTGAGCCTAGCCTTTAACAGCTGAACCATCTCTCCAGCCCACAATAAAAATCATTTCTAGTCCATAGAATGCTTCAATGTGGGGTTGGGGATTAAGCTCAGTGGTAGAGCACTTGCCTAGCAAGTACAAGGCCCTGGGTTCAGTCCTCATCTCTGGAAAAAAAAAAAAAAAGAATGCTTCAATGTAGCTAGCAACTGCCAAGGTATCATTTCAAGTTCAAATTTTTATCACAAAAAACTTTTAAAAATAATTTATTCAGATCACATCCCAATTGTTATATCCTCACTTGTATCTTCCTGTTCCTCCCTCCCTTCCTCTTCCACCCTATTCCCCTTCTCTACACCTCTAACCGAAGGAGACCTCCTTCTCCACCATATGATCACAGCCTATCAGGTACCATCCAAATAGTCTGCTTCCCTTCTGCTGAGTGCCACCAGGCCTCCCCACCAAGGGGAAGTGGTCAAATAGGGAAACCAGAGTTCATGTCAGAGGCAGTCCCTACTCTCCACACATCTGTGGAGAATATACTGTCCATTGGCTAGATCTGAATAGGGAGACTAGGTTTACTGCATGCCTTGTCCTTGATTGGTACAGCAGTTTGTGACGCCCCCTCACCTTGATCCAGATCTGCCAGCCTTAATGGTCTTCTTGTAGAGTTCTTGGATCCTCTGGGTCCTTCTATTTCCCCCTTCTTCCACACCACTCTCACCTGGAGTCCCAATAAGGAGTCCCAGCATATGTCCCAATCCCCTGCTGAGTGAAGATTCTCAGAGGACATCCACGCTGGGTTAGCAAACCATTATAAGTGAATACATACCGTGTGTGCTTTTCTGGGTCTGGGTTAACTCACACAGGATGATCATTCTAGTTCCATCCATTTGCCTACAAATTTCAAGATGTTCTTGTTTTTAATAGCAGAGTGGTATTCCAGAGTGTAAATGTACCACAGTTTCTTTATCTATTCTTCGACTGAGGGACATCTAGGTTGTTTCCAGATTCTGGTTATTAGGAATAAGGCTCCTATGAACATAATTGAACAAATGTCCTTGTTCTGTGGTACAGCATCTTTTGAGTATATTCCAAGGAGTAAAATAGCTTTTAAATGGTGTAATTTTTTGTGATTTTCACCATGAAGTTAATGGAATTTATTTATCAAAATGTATGAGTTGGTAAATGTTAAATTCAAAAGCAACATGAGGTATGTAAACAAAAATCTATCAAAGGATTAAATAAGATAAAACTCCATTAAAGAAGCCAGTCGGCATAAATTCATATCCTCCAGGGTCAGCGCTTCTTGAATTAAAAATTACTTGCCTAAGGTTGCTTCTTGTTCTCAAAAGTTGTACTTGGCTCATCAGTAGTGTCATTGTCAATTAGGCAACAGCACAAGAATGTGAAACCAATCTCTGACCACTGCAGTGAGGCACAGAACTCCTTTGTGTTAGGAATATGAAAGGGCGGGGGTAGGATCTCTCTGGGTGTGCTTGCAGGTTTGATTTGAGATGGTTATGCAAACTTTCTGTAGAAATTAAAACTATTAGCCTTGCTGAGACACTTTTGGATTGGATTATTATTTTCTTGAAACCTTGAGACTAATTTCTACAAATGTTATCAATAAAATATATTTGTTTGAAAGAGAAATCAACAATGCTTTTTCTGAAATAACCATAAAATAATGCCTGTGTTATATATACATATATTTTATTTTATTACATATAGAAACTTACATATGGACCATAAAAAGAATGCCTAGACATAGCAGACAAGCAGCCCAGCTATGGGAAAGAGATCCAAAGGCAGACAACAAAGTCAGTGACAGTTCCTGCTCCAATTGTTAGGGGGACGCCTATGTTGACCAAGTTGCACATCTGCTACATATGTGTAGGCAGTCTATGTCCAGCCCATGCACGCTCTTTGGTTGGTGTTTCAGTCTCTGTGAGCCCCCATGGGCCCAGGTTATTTGACTCTGTAAGTTTTCATGTGCTGTCCTTGACTCCTGAGGCTCCCTCAATCCTTCCTCCCACTCTTCCACAAGACTCCCTGAGCTCAACTTGCAGTTTGCTTGTGGGTGTCTGGATCTGTTTCCATCAGCTGCTGCATGAAGCCTCTCAGAAGATGCTCATGTTAGGCTCCTGCCTGCAAGCATAGAAGAATATCATTAATAGCATGAGGGATTAGATCTCTTCCATGGGGTGAGTCTCAAGTTGAACAAGTCATTGCTTTGCCATTCCCTCAATTTCTATTCTACTCTTATCCCTACACTTCTTTGAGGCAGGACAATTTGGGGCTGAAGGTTTTGTGGGTGGGTTGGTGCCCTTTAACTCCACTGGAAGCTCTTCCTGTCTACAGAGGGTAACTACTTCGGGCTCCATGGGAGAAATATTTTTATGAATATATACTAATAAAGTATTTGACAACTGATTAAATTATAATGTCTATGTATTGGCTTAGATATGTCAAAAACTCTCTTTATTTAGGGTTCTTAAACCCTTCTACATCCCTTTCAACAAAGGAACAAAGGGAACAAAGGTTAATAGGAACTGGGGATGTGACCCTTTTTAGACATAGACCCCTATGGCAATTCCACTCTGTTGTGTCAGGATACTGGAAGTCCAGTCAAATAGCAAACAACAAACAGCAACAGGCATCAGTAGCAGCAGCATGATCCAACAGAAATGGCAAAATTCTGCCTAATTGGCACAAGACAGAGGGCTCAGTCATTGTGCCATGAGAAGTTATCTGGGGCATTTCTCTCTGTGAAGTGAAGTGCCAAAAAATGAAGAAAAACTAAGGGATATAAACTGCTGCAGGGAGTAGTGATGCAAAAGCATTGTCTCACTGAATTCCTGGGCTTATATATATATATATCTCCTCTCAGAGTCATTACAAGGTGTTTTTTTGTAGCTGGCAAAAACCAAGCCCCTCATATGAAATAACATCACACACCCTCTCACAAGATAGCTTCTAGCAAAACATCACTTATCCTCCCACAGGTCTGTTTTTCCACTAACAAAAGTCACAATGCTGTCTTCCAAGTGCAGTGTTTTCCACCACTGAAGACAGCCTTGTGGAAAAAAAAAAAGCAAACAAACAAAAAAGACATTCACATGATACAAATGAGTCTTCAAAGAAACCAGAAACTTCTACTTCATCTACATGTCTGAATTTATTAAATATGTCTCCATATTTGTTCTTACTTTAGCAAGCAAATATCAAGAGCTGGCTTCCAAAGATTATTAGGTTGCAGCCTGTGATTTTTGCTTTTATTATCAACTTTCCACAAATTAAAATCACCTGAATAAGGAGCCTCAGCAAAGGAATTGCTGTAATAGCCTAATTATTACAGGATGACTGAACCCATCGGTTCATGGCACCTTCTGGTAGGAGCCAGATTTCTAAAGGGTAGGCAATACCAGAAGGAAGATTATTTTTCTTTTGCTAGCTAGCTTAGTGGAATTATATATTGTTGCTGCTGCTGTTGTTGCTGCTGCTGCTGCTGCTGATGATGATGATGATGATGATGATGATGATGACAATGATGATGATGACACCTAGGTCATTGGCATCAAACCAGTGTTTTCAGGCTTCCATCATTGACTAAGGACAAGAAGTTCTCCAATAACCTTCAAGGTTTTTGTCCCCAGATTAGTACTGCAGAGGCACCAAGCCCCATAGGGTGAGCAGCTTCTGGGCTGTGTGAGGCAGCCACTGTAGGACTTCTGTGGCTGTTCAAGGACCAGGCTTCAAGGATATAGAAGCTGTTGGATTCAGTCTCTCTAGTGTGAGATGACTGTTCTTACTATTTCAATATAAGCTGACTTGATAAGGTGTGTGTGTGTGTGTGTGTGTGTGTGTGTGTGTGTTACCCACACTTTCTTATAGTATGTGCTCTTGTCAAGGAAGGTAATTATTTGCATACCAAAGACCCAAATACAATGTGAAGAACTTAATATGTTTAATAAAAACAGCTCCTAGATACAATGTATGTTTACATAAACTTTTCTTTTTAGTCATGAAGAGAATTGATTTCATTAAATATTACCCACATATGTGCCTGTAGAACACTTTTATGCATTTTGTGGAGTTAAATATCATATAAAAGCATCGAATAGGGCTTCCTCAAGACCCAGCTATTCCACTCCTTGGAATATACCCAGAAGATGCACCAGCACACAACAAGAAAATTTGCTCAACCATGTTCATAGCAGCCTTATTCATAATAGCCAGATCATGGAAACAGCCTAAATGTCCCTCAGTAGAAGAATGGATAAAGAAACTGTGGTACATATACATTATGGAATACTACTCAGCTATTAAAAACAAGGAATTCCCGAAATTTGTGGACAAATGGATTGAGCTAGAGATGATCATAATGAGTGAGTTAACCCAGAAGCAGAAAGACTCAAATGGTATATACTCACTTATATCTGCATACTAGCCCAATGGGCATGTCCCATGAAAGCCTTCCCTTACCAGGAAACTGGGATAGAGGGGAGGACATCCTATTGGGACTCTAGATGAGAGAACAATGGGAGAATAGCAATGTAGAAGGATCCACTGGGTCCTAGAAACCTACAAGTAGAACATTATGATAGGCAGATTTGGGTCATGGGGTCCCGCTCAAACTAAGGCCCTAGCCAGGGACAATACAGGCGGTAAAATTTAAACCCCTACCCTGATCTAGCCCATGGACAGGACAGTCTCCACACTTGAGTGGAGAGAGGGATTTGACTTTCTCATGTACTCTGGTGCCTCACATTTGACTATGTCCCCTGGCTGGGGAGACCCAGTGGCACTCAGAGGAAGGACAGCAGGTCACCCACCGAGAAGAGACTTGATACCCTATGAGCATATACAGAGGGAGGTAATCCCTCTGAGGAACAGTCATAGGGGAGGGGAATAAGGGGAAAATGGGAGGGAGGGGAGAATGGGAGGATACAAGGGATGGGATAACCATAGAGATGTAACAAGAATAAATTAATAAAAAATAAATAAAAATAAATAAATAAATAAATAAAAATAACTATTCATGAAAAAAAGTATCAAAATGAAATTATTTAAAATACAATGAATTTTATAGGAATTAATGATACTAATATAGTCATTTTCTGAGAAATCTGATAGAGTAAGAAAAGTTCAATCAATATTGCTAGATGTAAAAAATTACAATAATTATTCTGAACCTAATTAGATGATGATTTTACATTGATTTTTGATGACTATTTGAAATAAGTAAGAGACTTTAGATTCATGAATGTTTTGTAGAAAATTTCACATGCTAGGCCTTTTTTGAAAAGTATCTAATAAAAGAACCTCACAACAATCAGGCATTCTAATGACAAGTATTCAATCAGGCAAAATATCTTGACCAAAGGGAACTCAAGACACCAAAGGCCCCAAGACACTAGTACTCTGCCCATAACTAAATCATGACACACTGTATAGACATTCATAAATGAAAATACTGCTCCTTAAGTGTCAAGGGACTTTGTGTCTCATCTGCCAAGGGTCTAGCCTCCTGTCCATACTTGTATTTACTCCTCACGTTCACATTCATCACTTAAATTGCAAGGACAAAGACATCTGGCAATCATCTTAGATAATGAGTATTGCAGTCACTTGGCTCTCAGCAACCACAGCAGGCACTCCAGGCTTCTTCGACCAGTTTGCCTCAGCATAGGGTATACTTCACAGATAAGTCATTCTAAGCAACCCTGACCTTCCCTTAATCCACGCTCCTCAAAGAAATAATGCTCCTTCTTATAGCTTAAAATATCCTCCCATAAATATTCACATCTTCTATCTGCAAGCCTTGTTTTCTAAATTAGTCTTATTCTATTTTTTTCTGCTTCATCTACGGGTGGTAGGAGAGCCCAGTTTCTTGCTTTAAATTTTTATTTATCCTCTTCTTTTATAGTCCTAGGCTATTCACTCTGATTTTATGACCTTAATAGGAATCAGATCAATTATAACTGCATCTGACAAAATATAATTCTTAAAATAAATTTAAATTAGTTTATTTTGAGATAAACTAAAATTTTAAATTAAAATAGAAAAACACCTAAATATGGAATATAAATTTAATTTTAAAATGTGTCAATTTATTTAAAGTAAATGAAATTAAAATTCATTTTGAAATTATTCAGATATGGGATAAACATTTATTTTATATATAAAATGCAAAAAATTTCATTTCTAACAAGTTGCAATTGGGATCTTCCAGTTTAGTATCAATCTAACAAATGGTTTTACACAAAGCTTAAAGCAGCCACAAAGAACATAATAAAAGTAAGGTGGCCTGCACTAATTGCTTAAGAGAACCTGCAACTGACACCTCTAATTAGATTTTCATTATTTTCAAATGTGAAGTTTTGTGTGTGAAAATAATTCCCTGACAGATTACTCTATAGAATAGTATGATGAGGCTATTCAAGAGGACATCCTCTGGATGTTTGCACTAACTCAACTGCTCCTCCCTGGCATAAACTTTACCTTCCACTACTTTGGGGACTGATGTCTGGTAAACGAATCAAGTGTAACTCCTTTGGGCCCATCCACCTTCATACTACTGGAAGTTTCTCAAGAAAAGTATCATTCAAAGTTTTTGTTAGAGTCCTTTGCTTTCCCCTTTCCAGAGTACCAGAATGTTCTTCCAAGCTTCATGCTTCTATTTGTGTAAGTCACTTCCAGAAAGTCTATCCTCCAGGTTGTCATCCCAGTTTTCCTTCTGATGTTCCTGTATTGCTTTTCTAGGAAGTCTAAAGCCTCAACCTCTCAGTTTCCTAGTCCTTTATGTAAAGTTTGTCCTAAACATAGCAAACAATCAACTACTTCCTTGATACAGAGTTCTTAGTTGCTTTGAGGGAGTCCTAATTTATGGAGCTACAAATATTAAGAGAAGTCCCAGCCTTGGTGACTAAAAGCTATCATGACTTGTAATGGATGGGGATGGGGGATATTAATGGCCTTGATGCTTAATCATCACATCCTGCCTACGATACTAAAGGTTTTTTATTTTCAGTTAAGCAACAGGTGGGACCTCATAGTAAGTAAAGACTTGTCTCCCCAGCATCAGTTTATGTGTTTTTGATGGTGGTGGTGGTGATGGTGGTGGTGGTGGTGGTAGTGGTTGTGGTTAAGAGTGGTGGTGGTGGTAATGATGACAACAGTGAAGATGATACTGTTCATTTCATTTTCAGTGCCATCTTGCAGAGCAGGGAAATTTGATTTTTTGTGCTATTAAAGTTTGCACACATATCCCAAATATTACAAAAGGTCAAGTGTTGTAAACTTGATCTCCAGTATAGAGGGGCTGAAGTGGTGGAATGTTTAAGGGGTTTGGCTAAAAGGTGGTATTGGTGATGGTGCCTTCACCATCACCATCACTATCACCAATGGACCAAGGTCAATTACAACAAGAATGGGTTGTTATACAACAAGGAAGCCTGACCATTGATTCTCTTCATGTATTCCAGCCACACCATGTGATCTCTTCCTTATAAATACCGTTCCTCTAAGGTATTGTCCAGCATGTTTGATGTGGACAGAAGTCTTTTACCAGAACCAAACATGTTCCAGTGCTATACTTTTGAGTCTAAGAAGTGTGAGCTAAATATAAGCCTTTTTTGTCCAGATTAACCAATTTTCTACACCTAGAGTACTCAGGTGTAGTTTTGGCACCAGAAAATGGACTACGTGAGCTGTTTCTCACTCTCATTTTTAAATGAAGAAAAAGCCCTAATAAAGTAATTCCTTTGAGGCTGGGCATAGTGGCAGATGCCTTTAATCCCCATACTAAAGAAGCAGAGGCAGGTGGATCCCTGTGAGTTCAAGGCCAACCCGGTCTACAAAGTGAGTCCAGGACAGCCAAGACTACACAGGGAAACCCTGTCTCAAAACAACAAAAAATAAATAAATAAAAAAGGAGTTCCTTTGAATCACTTCTAGCACACTGCACTATAGCACATTTAATGTTTGTTTGTTTGGATGGCTGTGCTAAACTTTGAACCTAGGCCCTCACTAGCAGACACACGCTTTACCACTGAGCTACATCCTCAGCCTATTGCTTATACAGCAGTCAGTAGACAGTGAAACTGCTTGTAGAAGTCCATAAAGAATATTCAATTCCTTGATCTCATGCCAATGGATTTTTCAAATCTACTTCTACTTCCTTTTTCTATTGTCACAGTCTAGACTTTGTCGTTTCACTTCTCCAGTGCCTCAGTAACTACTCACAGCTCAATTTCAAGCATCACATGCTCCTACCACTGAGTTCTCGCCTTCCAGCTCCATTTTTCCTGGTCTCCCATTACAATCCTGTCTCTTTAAACTGCCCTTGAAAATAAGGTCTGCTTTGGAGCATTCAATTTCCTATCTGTCCTTCCACACTTTCCCTTAGGAGAGAATAGCATGCCCTGTACATCCAATTAAAGAAAAGCTTAACTTTGCCCACATTTCTATTGTCCATTGGCCTGAAAAGAAACATCCCTGATACAAAAGTAGAAACAGACCAAACTAATGTTCCAGTCTAGGAAGCAAAACAACCCCTTCTGATCTGTCTCCCGAAAGGACTAGGTGAGTTTTAGATCCTGCTGGATACAGCTAAAAGGATGATATTATTATTTATTTTTTAAAATGCTATATTTAAAATATGGTGAAAAATATCACATCACATTTAAAATGTCTGATTCACAAACAAAAAAAACATATGGGTCTCATGAACAACGGTTTTGAAGGTTACTAATATACTCCAAGGATCTCATCTAGAAATGTTTCTAAAAATGTACATCAAACATCTTTAAGAAAGACAAATATTAAAAGAAAGATTAGGGTTTATTAGTAACTTATTGTGCATTTAAATTTTAAGCTAAATTTTGTTTTGATTATCAAAACAAGAGGAATATGATTGTAATGAGTACATTATTTCTCCTTTCAGAATATAGAAAAAGGTACCAGGGAATAGCAAGCATACCCAGTGTGCCTGAGCACTAGCTATGAGAATCTCAGCTAGAAAACAAGTCTGTTTGACTCTGTTGTAGATAGACAATTACTCTTTCTGTGTTAAATAATGCAGTAAATTATTGTGGCAACAGTTTTCTTTAGTCAGCTAGTTCACCAATCACTGATGCAGTTTAAGCACTATGCTGGGCAAGTTCTGAGCTACCCTAGTCCTAGTGCCTTTAAATCCCACAGAAAGCCAACCAGATGACTCCAGGGGCATCATCTGCTCCACTGGTCTGTCCTTACTGCCATGTATTCATGGCCATCCTGTGACTCCTCTCTCTGGCTTTCTTCCTCCTGCTGCTCTGCTGATTTCTTCTCCCTTGAACCCAAGGCTAGACACCTAACATTCTGCCATCCGCTTTTCTACACAGCCATAGGCTTCAGCATCATTATTTAGCCAATCAGGGATAACTGGGGAACATTCCTTGTTGTCACATGGTTACGAGAGAGATTTTAGCATTCATAACAATGCCCATGGCAGAGTGGTAACCAGATCTTCGATGCGTTGAAATTAACATTTGAAAGCACAGTTAGACCTTCCTCCAACAAACTCCTTGCCAAATCACGTGCATTAATAATGTTGGGGGTGAGGACTCTCATAAAACACAACCTTGTGTTCTATTGTGGAAATTCAAGTAAGGTAGATAAGACAGGGAAATAAAGCAGGTGCAGATAAAATGTCACATTTACTGCTGATAACACTAGCTGATAGCTGTGAGCCTGCAGGTGCACAATCAGCTGTACATGGTGCAGCCTTAGAGAAGAAAGCACATACCCTTTAGGAAACCAGATTGCTGGGCAATGGGAGGGCATTGTCAATGCGAATGGGTAGGTAACTAATGCCTCAACACATGTTTTGCAGATCAGTTAATTCACTTCTGGAGCAGAGATGAATTAGACTGGCTCTCTCTTTCCAGACAAACCACGACAGGTCAGGGAATTCATTCTGCAGAATACTTGCTCATCGCTCTTCTAAAATTCCCATGCTTTTGATTAGTCTTCAGAGCCTAAGCTAACTTTTTATATGTCTTGTCCAAAGTTCAAAGCTGTTATTTGCCAGAGGATTTATTTTCAGATTCTCACACTGCCATTCAGCTATTTATAGACCGTAAGCTGAGAAGTGATAGTCCTGAGGCAAGCAGAGAGTACTCTATGAGTGGCACGGTTCTTCTATCAAAAAGTGCTTGGTGGGCAAGCGAGAGGACCTGAGTTAATCCCAATGCCACATAGAAAGGCCAGCGAGGTGGTGCTCACTTATAGGTCCAGTATTCAATACTGGGAATGAATTCAGGCAGATCCCTGGGCTCTCAGTAGGTCAGCTTTCTGTAACACATGAGCTGCACATCAGAAAGTGGTCCTTTCTCAAGAACTGAACTCACACTGGATAGCATTTGGAGTCTGACTTCCCATCATCACACAAATGTCACACTACATGCACATAAAAATGTTTCATTTACAGAATGTCATTGGGTATATCAGCCCCTCCAAGGCAGGCCTGGAGTAGCTGAGCAACACAAAAAGAACTCTATCAGGTTTTGTTGTTGCTGTTTTTTTTTGGGTGTGTGTGTGTGTGTGTGTGTGTGTGTGTCTGTGTGTCTGTGTTTTGACACATTCTAGTCATTTTTTTGTGGGGATTTTTTGTTTTTGTTTTTTCTTAGAGAGAGAGAAAGAACATAAAGTTTGGTACGAAGAGAATTAGGGAGGTTTTGAGAGAGCAAAAACATGATCAAAATATATTATGTGAATAAGATTTAAATAAATATATGAAAAATAATGCTCTATTTTTACTATTTGAATTTCTGATCCTTTAAATATTTTCTACTAATTTGGAAACTAAAATTATACATGTGTGATTATATATGTATTTGTGCATTCTATATGTATGTGTTTTTCTAAAAATTTTGTGGTGATTATGAATTTATCTATATATTACATATATATTTGTAGAGAATAGATTCTATTATATTAATCTTTTATTATATAGAATATTTAGGCTCTGCCCCAGTTTTCTTCAAAAACAGTTTTGTATTTAGGGTTAGATCTTTCAGTTGTTAAGGAATGGAAGTAATGTTTATATGGTACAAATATTTCCTAAAATTTGAAGTGATAATTTTTTCTTTAAAAAAATGCTTAATTCTCTCTCTTGACTCAAGGAAGTGATTTTAATCTTCATACTGTTATTAAATTGTATAACACATATAGCAACTTCTTCCTTTGTTTACGGTTTTAAAGGAAATCATTCTAATTTATATTTCTTTGATGGTGATTACTGTGGAGAGCTTTGCTGAGATTTTGCCAGTTTGTGGTATTATGTATGCGTTAGCTTGTTAAATGAATCATATGTGAATGAATGTTTATAGTTTTTTGTTAGGGATTATGCTGTCTGAGTAAATTAGAGGGTATAGATTCTCCTCCAAAAATCATGATGTCACTAGGACTGAGTAGTTATACCTAGGTGTCTAGTACGAAACAAGATTTCTCTCTTGCTAAGTGGGTCTTAAATCTAACTAAAGAGCTGTAGGATCCCAGTCCCCATTCATAGCTCTGCAAAACCTTCCTATACCTAAGGCCCAGAGAACACTGGGGGAGACAGGGCAGAAAAACTGTAGGAACCAGAGGAACAGGGACTTTGCTTTGAGATTGGTGCTCATTAGTAACATCAGATATTACATCCATAAAGCCTCACCAACATGACTGACTGCCCATGAGCTGAACAAGGTTGACATCTGCAGACATACCAAGGTGGGTGGGGGAAAATCCCACATGGTAACAACTCTACACAAAGATCTACAGGAAACTGAGGAAATCTGGGAGCAAGAGAGGTGATCTTCTCTAAGAACCAGATCACCAATTGGTTGTCAGTACCAAATCGTCAGGCCTGAAAAATAACAGATTGACCAGGTTATATTTAGGAAGATATATGTATATACATATTTGTAAATGCATGCAAAAACAATTTTTGGTAAAGAGGAGAATTTGAAGGAGAATTGGAAGAGGCAGATAGGGAAAGGAAAGGAGAAATGTGTTGATTTTATTACAATCTTATTTTTTATTATGAGAAGTTACATGCAAATAATAAACGTTAACTGCAGACAGATCAGCAATATTTACAGTTTATTCATTTTAATTATATAACTAATCCTAAATCTCATAGTTTGGTGGATTATATTAATATAATTTTGATGTTTAATGTTTTCATCCTTTGGGATGCTATCCTTACATTATTTTTGTATCAAGTGTCCTTTAAGCATTAAAGTTCATTCTGTTTATAATCCACTGCTGCTGCTGTATTTTGGTTTGCTGGCATTTTCTCTCCAGATACACTTAAGCACCTGTGCCTCTTGTCTTTCTGTAGGAACTGGCATGGCAGATGACCGGGAAGGGAAAGAAGGCGAAGGGTCAACAGAAGGAATCCATTTGTCCACCTTTTTTTTTTTTAACCATATTTTACTCTAAATTTAAGAAGGAGAACTTTACTCTTCCTAATTCATGAGATCTGTGCAGGATTTTTTTTTTCTACCTTAGAATTCCAAAAGATTGGAGAAAAATTATGCCCTTTTGTTGTTGTTGATGTTCATGTTTTCTGTTTCAACATGCACACAAAATTGAGTGCTGTTGGCCTGAGGGAGATGCCATTCTCGGATAAAAGCTCTGAGTCTATATTCTGATGAAATGCCATGTCCCCATTCCCCTTTAGTTACTCAAGAAAAGAATTTGTGTCCTAGAGCTTAGTGATTTAGGAAAGAGAGTAATCAGGTTGCTAGGAGCGAGTGGTGGGTGGTACTTAGGAACTGTTACTTAAGAGGGCAGTGAACTATGAAACCTGAGGAAAGGTTTTCCCTCCCTGCTCATTTCCTTATGTAAACCAGTGCTTCCTGGGGAAAGATTAGACTGTTTTGTGATGATGATACAACTAGAATTTTAAACAGTCCAACTGAAGGACCAAAGATTTGTGAAGGATGAGGATCTCTACAAAAGACAGAATTCTAAAAGGAGGAGTTGAAGATGGCCTGAGATTCCCTGAGACTGAAGGATACAATATTCACTGGAGACAGGCTAAGCACAAGGTGAATTTGAAGCTGTTCTGTCACTGGAGAACATAATGTCCCCTTGTAATTTAGCAGTACTGCTAAAAGAATTTAAAAATGGACACTGAAGAGAACTTGAGGCTGCTTTTGTTGGAATTCCAGTGAGTAAACAACATGGTAGACAGGCTGAGGATCTCAGCAACTGTCTGGAGAGGGCGGTGGAAAGAGGAGAAAGAAAAGAGTGATTTTGCTTTAGGTGGAATAAAAGTAAAAATATAAACCTTGGAGGACCAGGACAAGAGAACAAACTGAACATGCAAGCCTTCGTTCCTTATAAGACTTTCAAGTAATAAGATGACTTCATCCAATACTTGTGACAAATGATGTTCCCATATCTTGTTTGTTTCCACTAAAGGGTGAAGGGTTAACCTACTCCAGGGTGATGTTGTCTTCAGCTGGGGATACTACACTGCACCCTCTGAAGCAACCCAGGAGGATATAGTCAACTGTAGTATCATTCAGATTAACCTTGTAGTCAGCTGAGAGAGACTGTGCACCCTCAAATGTCTAAGGTGAGAAGGAATGGTAGCTGAAGTCTTTATTGTTGCCGGTTACCTTTTAGCTGTGTTAGCTCTCGACATGATGGTAACAGCTAATTCCATTAACTACTATCATTAAGCCTTTAGTTGTGTGCATAGTTTAAAGCCCTTGCCACATGTGCATTTCCAGCCTTCCAATTAACTCCAAGTATTTTGGGAATTTTATCACTAACCGAAAGGGCAGACATGTTTTGCTTTTTTTTGGTTTGTTGTTGTTGTTGTTTTGTTTTGTTTTGTTTTCTTTAGCCACAGAAGAGCAGCCCTTGGAAATGTGATACAAACATCTTAGAGATTTTTCATTATAGTACTTGCAATCTTCCTCTTTTTCTTTAAGTTTCCTGTTTGCTGGAGTGCACTGACCATTGACAAAGCCTTTTGTCTCCGGGAAGTCAAAAGGTAGATGGTATGTCTCATATGATGCCTAGAAAGCATGTAGGTGCATGGGCTCTTTCATTCCTTCTCTTGTCTAGTATCTCCTAGCATAGATAGCCTGAGCTGTACGTTTGGAGGAAAGAGGATGACAGGGGCTAACCAGTAGTGGCATATTGCCAAGTGGTAAGGCTAAGATTTTGCTAGCAATTTCCCAAAAAAACTGTATTCTTTTAAATGTATTTTTAAAGAATTTAATCCTCCAACCAAAATTTCAAATGAAAGAATGTTTCTAGGAAAAACATCTAAAGGAAAAGGAAAAGATAATGGGCATGACCTCCTGGAATCTAAAATGTAAGTCAAAAAATTCAGTGGAAATTAATTGCTTTTGTTTGTTTTAGTGGGAAATTATGGAAGTAGCATAATAGCCCCACACAGCAAACCAGTAGGAACCTATAATCGGAGAAACACAGGCATTTACAGTGAGACTTAGCTAAGCAAGCCAAACACTCCTCAGCCAAAGAGAGATCTCCAAGTGTTGGCGTGACCTTTGTTACCTCCTGGCACTGAAGTTATTATATCAGAAATGATGTCATAAAACTAAATGACTTGTTGGCATTTGACTTAAGTTTTGTTTCCCTTCCTCCTCTTTTCTGTGCTGATGTTAGAATCTATGTCTTTGCACATGCAAAGGTAACATGGATACCCAGACCCTTTTGCTTCTCTTAACTTATATTTAAGTCTTACTTTATTGTATTCTGACTACCTATCAGTTTGACAAAGATTTCTTTTTGACTATAAATTAATGGTACATGACAATAAATATACTGTAGTATAGATAACCATGGGAATTTAATAGTTGGTTATAATTCTTATAATCCTCCTCTCACATCTGCTATGTCTAAAACTTTATAAGTTATAACATACTAGATTTTTCTTTAAGAATAATCTGTTAGGTGTGATGTTACATGCCTTTAATCTCAACACTTAGGAGGCAGAGACAGATGGATCATTGAGTTAGAAGCCAGCCTAGTCTGCAGAGTGAGTTCTAGGACAGCTGGGACCACACAGAGAAGCCCTGTCTCAACCCTACAAAATTATCTCCTGATACTGGCTTATGGTAAATTATGGTGAATTTCTGTCCTACTATCATTTCTGTGTGTTTTACATGGAAATTGTATTGAATAAGTGATTCCCATTGAATTGAAATATTCTCTTCCTGCGGGGGGAGAGGAGGATTGCTTAAGACTCAGAAAGTAAGCAAGATTCCTATGGCTCAGGGAGTAAATAAAATTCACTAGTCTCAGGATGTTCTTTAAACTGAAAAGATTCACAAGGCCCTTCTCGGAGGTTGTGTAAGCTGAAATAATTACTGGGAATAGTAATTACTCTGACTTGTTCACTGTCTGTAAGTTTTGCAGGAAGAACCAGTCATATACTGTGAATATACTGGAGTGGGATTGGGAATAATATAGCTGCCCTTAAAATATCCGTGCTTCCTAATAAAAAAAAAATATCCGTGCTTCTATATATAACCCCTTACCCATGTTCCTGTAGTAACCCCAGTAACTCAATGGTTCCCTAACCTAGACTTGGATAGAATAATTTTTTAAGTCTGGCATTAATGCCCTATCTGGGGTGAACAGTCATTTGGTCACATCTCCTTAAGAAAAGTTAATGCAGCAATTTCAAGTAATAAGAATTTTCCATCCAATGCTTGTGACAAATTCCATTCCCATATCAGTGAAAAAATATTTATGTTTATTTACATTATGTTATTTATTATTTTTTTGGAAGTCAATTTTTACAACTGTCCCCTAATAGTGAAAGGAATTTGTGAAGGAAGATCAATGATCAACAAATGTAAAGTTATCAAATCAGTGCAGGGAAGATTGAATCAGAATTGACTACTATGTCTGTTATCCTCTTCTCCTATTTCTGAAAGGGGATATAAATGAGATTAAAAATTCATTGGGTGATTTGTTTTCAACAGAACATTTCTAGGTCATGCTTTTGTGTTTGAAGTCTAGTTGTGTAAGGAGTGCTTGCTCCTTTGATATTTACATAATTGGATCATCATTATCTAGATTCCCTGCACTCGGAAGACCAGACATTGGCAGTATCAGGGAGTCAATTAGATGTGCAGCATTGCAGACCCAAACCACAACTATGGAGTCAGAATTTACATGTTTAAAAGGAAAGAAAAGCGAAGCAAACAATTCATGGCCAACACTGCTGCAGACAATTCACTTGTCGGATTTTATTTTCAGGATTGAGTTCCTTCAGTTCTTTGTACTTTACCTTGATATTAAAACTGTTTGACTCATAATCCCTCAAGTGTGGATATCCTTTGCTTGGGTGTTCATCTGCTGAGTCACACATATTCACATCCCAATGCCTTGTTTGCTCATGAAGACAAAGTGTTCTGAGAACATGGGCAAGGCCAGTCTTACTTTGTCTTCAGCCTTCGGGGTAGCTTCAGATCTTTATTGTAAAGACTATTGTCTTTAGTCTTTAAATGATTCCAAGGATGCTGAACTACTTGTAAATATGGGAGATTTAAGAACATTCTATGAATCCTTTATTGAGTGGGAGTAACATAACCTTGAATAATTTCAATCAATATTTAACTTGAGCTCTTTTATACTGGAAAAAAAGCATTGAGCAGGATGCAGTTCCTGATGTGTGTGCTTTCTTTTGCTTGCTCACATTTCTCTGTGTTTTGTGTTGAATGTAAGTGTATTATCTGATAAGAATTCTGAATCAAAGGGAATGTAAAGTTTACCACACAGAAGATAGAAATATAGATATAGAAGATAGCTCAAAACCTTTATGAACATTGATTCAGTACAGACTTATCAGGGAGATCTACAATGAGCTGCCATATAATTACTCCCATTGATCCTGAAGTCTAGTCATATACTCATGACGTACTGTCTTTCTTTTGGCTCTGTGACCTCACTCCCCAGCACCTGGCTGGAGAAGTGAAGGAATCCACATTTCAGCTTCATGAGATCTACAAACTATGTAATTAACCTTCATCTGTGCATAAGCAACCAGAGGTCATCTAAGTCTCTTCTATAATACCTCTAAATACAAAATGTCCTTCCCTGTCTTATTAATGCAGCTTGATGATGGTTTCCCAATGATATAAGAGATGTGTACAGGCTCCAGGGTCTCCTTTTGTGTCAAAGCAATGCAATACAATTAATAGGTCCTGAATGGCTGTGGAACAGCAGGAGCTGGATCATGTCAGTGGCCTGCCATTAGATTTCACTAAACTAAGATCAGCAATTGTATCCTTTACTGATTATTTCAGTTGTCTTCAACCTAAACAAAGGTCTGGTCCTCTCACACAAGGGAGCTTTAGTGAGATCTTCCTTCATTTTGACTATGGAGCAGATAGACAGGCCAGAGCTTCACCTAGATATTTGTGTTCCTCTTATCACAGAGGCTCTGAATGCTTTGGTAAAGAACGTGTTTCCTAAGTCCTCTCATGGAAAATGAATGGGCATTGATGAGCAAGCTAATGTCATCGATCTGGTCAACCAGTCCTAGAGTCCTGATTACTAGAATTCCTTTAAAACATCCTCAGAAACTTCCATCACCTAAATTTTATTGATGGAAACCATGCTATGTTCAGACTCTAAATAACTAACACAACAGATAACAGATACTTCAGGCCACTTTTATGCAAACTAGCAAGCACATTAAATTTTACCTTTAGGATGAATATATCCACATTATTAAGTATAGTATATATACCTTTTATTTTCCTTTTTCTTCTTCTTGTTATGTTCTCAGAATGCATTTCTACTGTTTTTTCCAGTTCTTAATACAGATGCAAGATTGATTATAAAAACTGAGAGTAGAATAATGGTTTCCAGATGTTGAAGAGAGTAAGCAGGAAAGAAGGATGAGGAAATATTGGTTAACAGGTACTAAGTAACAGGTAAATGTTACAAAGAAATTGTTATTGCATCGTAGAATGATTCCACATACTATGTATGTTAACAAAGCAGAAGAAAGGATTTTCTGTGCCTTCACCATGAAAAATACCCTATATCCATTGATTTTTTTTTTTAAGAAGAAGCCAAATCTGTCCAATGGAAAAATATATTATCTTCAACAAATGATGCTGGTCTAACTGGATGTCTACATGTAGAAAAATTCAAGTAGACTCATATTTATCACCATACACAAAACTCAAGTACAAGTGGATTAAAGACCTCAACATAACACCAGAGACACTAAATTTTTTAGAAGAAAAAGTAGTGAAGAGCCTGGAATAAAATGGCACAGGATACAACTTCCTGAACAGAACTCCAACAGCTCAAGCCTTAAGGTCAACAATTAATAAATGGGACCACATGAGGCTGAGCTTCTGTAAGGCAAAAGACACTGTCAACAGAATAAAATGACAGCCTACAGACTGGGAAAAGATCTTCACCAACCCTACATCTGACAAAGGTCTAATTTCCCAAATACATAAAGAGCTCAAGAAATTAAACACCACCAAACCAAATAACCTAATTAAGAAATGGGGCTCATAATTAAACAGAGAATTCTCAACAGAGGAATATTGAATGGCTGAGAAACACTTAAAGAAATGCTACACATCCTTAGTTGTCAGAGAAATGCAAATCAAAATGACTCTGAGATTCCATCTTACACCCATCAAAATAGCTAAGATCAAAAACTCAAGTGACAGTACATTGCTAGTGGAAATACCATCTTGTACAACCACTTTGGAAATCAATCTGACACTTTCTCAGAAAACTGGGTATAGGGCTACCTCAATATCCAGCTACTCACTCCTTGGAATATACCCAGAAGAAGCGACACCACACAACAAGGTCATATGCTCAACCATGTTCATAGCAGCCTTATTCATAATAGCCAGAACCTGGAAACAATCTAAATGTCCCCCAGTCTAAGAATGGATAAAGAAACTGTGTACATTTGCACTATGGAATACTACTCAGCTATTAAAAACAAAGAAATCCTGAAATTCATGGGCAAATGGATGGAACTAGAAATGATCATCATCAGTGAGTTAACGCAGATCCAGAAAGACTCACATGGTATATACTCACTTATAATTGGACACTAGGCCAAGAGGGATGTTCCATGAAAGTCTGCACTTACCAGGAGATCAGGAGAGATGTGGGGACTTCCTTTTGGGACTCTAGATGACAGAAATATAAAGATCTAGAGGGTCATAGAAACCCACAAGAAAACATCATGATGAGTGGATCTGAACTCAGGGGTGTCTGCTCAACCTACTGCACCAACCAAGGACAATGCATGCAGTAAACATTGAACCCAAATTCAGATCTAACCAATGAACAGGACATTCTCCACAGCTGTGTGGAAAGCAAGGACTGCCTCTGGCATGAACTCTGGTGTCCCCCATTTGACCACGTCCCCTTGGTGGGGCGGTCTGGTGGTATTCAGAAAAAAGATAAGCAGGCTACCAGTATGAGACTTGATAGGTTGTGACCTCATAGTGGGGAAAAAGGTCTCCTTCTGTCACAGACCTAGGGGAGGGGAAAAGGGTAAAAGAGGGAGGGAGGGTGGAATGGGCAGATACAAGTGAAGGTGTAACAATTGAGATGTAATTTGAGTAAATTAATAAAATAAATTTTAAAAAAAGAAAGAAAAAACCCTAAATCTGCTGGTACTGATTTTAACATTATATAATGAATAAATGTATGAAAAGGTCACAGGGCACCCCATAAATAGATGTGATATTTGTGTGTGCATTTAAATATTTTAATTAAAAAAGGAAGATGATGTAGACTAGTAAGATGTATTTTGCATTTATTCTCTTACTTTTCTTGAAGGAAAATTCAGTCTTACTTTTGTCAACAGTACTGGAAGCTAACACCTGAGGTATGACTTTGGGAAACAAGTGTTATTTGGATACATAACTGGGAGAAGCCTGCTGCTGAAGCGCATGGTTGCCCTTTGAGATTCGGCCCTCTTTCTTGCCAGTTGACTGTTATTTAAGACTGTCGTTACAACGAATCCTCTGTGTCATTACATCTCTTGACCTGCTTCCTCATATATCTCAGGGGCTTTCCTTCCCATCTAGTGTCCTATATTAATACCATAATTCTCAAACTTTCTGTCTAGTTAGTTACTTTACTACTTTAAAAGTTACAGGCAACCACAAAGATTTTTAATTGCATACAACATGCAGTTTGTCTGTTTTTCAACCTTAAAGCTGAGAAAAAACAAACGTAGGAAGGTATCACCATAAGGGGAAAATGGGAGGGAGGGAAGAATGGGAGGATACAAGGGATAGGATAACCATTGAGATGTATCAAGAATAAGTTAATAAAACACACAAAAAAAACCACACCATTAACTCCTAGAGTAATTACTTTGTCTCATTTCATGTTATGTTCACAAAATTCCACTAAAGACTTACCTAGAGGGCTAGAAACCTCATGCTGGATAGCCCAAAGACTTAGCCCAAAGAACCAAACATGAATGACAAAAATAATCTATGAAATGATTCCTAATGATATTCTGTGGTACTCATAGATTGGAGCCTCACCTAACTATCCTCAGAGAGGTTTTACCTAGCAGCTTATGGAAACAAATACAAAGACACACAGCCAACTGTTAGGCAGGGCTTGGAGAATCCCATGGAAGAGGTTGAGGAAAGATTATTGATGCCAGAGGAGTCCAGGACACCACAAGAAAACCCACAGAATCAATTAACTTGGCCTCATAGGGGCTCACAGAGACTGAACTGCCAATCTGAGAGTTCATATGGGACTGACCTAGGCTCTCTTTGCATATATTACTAATGTGTAGATTGGTCTTCCTTTGGACACCTAACAGTGGGAGCAGGAGCTGTCTCTGACTCAGTTGCCTGCCTTTGGGACTCTTTCCTCCTACTGTGTTACCTGTTTATTAGCCTTAACAGAAGAGGGGGTACCTAGCTTTACTCTAACTTGATATGCTATGACTGGTTGATATCCATGGGTTACCTACTCTTTTCTGATGAGAAAGGGGATAGAGAGTAGAAGGAAGCTGAGGAGGTGAAGGACTGCAAGGGAAAGAGAGAGTGGAAACTGAGGTCGTGATATTACATAAATGAAAATTTAAAAATACAATGCTTTTAAAAAATTAAAAGAAAATGACAGTGCAAAAGCAAATACTGTCTCTGTTTTAGTATAAAAATAACTGGGTCTGGAGAGATAGCTCAGAGGTTAAGAGCACTGACTGCTCTTCCAAAAGTTCTGATTTCAGTTCCCAGGAACTGCATGGTGGCTCACAACCATCTATAATGAGATCTGGTGCCTTCCTCTGGTGTTCAGGTGTACATGCAGGCAGAACACTGTATACATAATAAATATTTTTTTAAAAATAACTTTGGGGGAAAGGGTCACTTTGGTAACCTGTATGTTGCAGTAATTTTTTTTGGAGATGAAGGAAACTTGAACAGGGAAGAAGTCATTGGGCTGCCCAGGAATGCTGAACTCCAGGCTGCCACTCTTATTTTTGGCATCGATCACTGGCAGGAACCACTCTAAGGTATTTCGCCGACTGTCATGCCAATATTCCCCATCAATTTCACCAATCACAGGTGCACCATAGGGAATATAACATTCCAATGTACACAACAAAAGCAAATTCTTTAATCAAATAAAAGAGTATTATAAAATGAAAAAAAATAACTTTGATGTGAAGGTCCTTTAATATACCTTAGAGTTCATTAGAGACCCCAGAGCACACTTTCAAAAATAATATCTGAACACAGAAGCTATGACAAGATTGCCTATAAAGCTGATATGGCAAAGATACAGGAAATACAATTGAGTTTAGGCACAGGATCTTTGAAATTCATTAATCTTAAGTCAATAGATTCTTGGCACTATGGAATTCTGAAGCTCCCCCTGTGCTTCAAATTGGACCCCTGGGGCACTAAAATTACATTGTCTTCCTCAAATGTGACCTTAGTAATCCCATCCCATTTTCTTTGCAGTTGTCACTTTCCCCTCAGCAGTCAAGCATCTTGACCTTTACATTGAAACACACTGATACTGGGTAGGAGCACTCCCTCCTGCCTTTGATGAGTTGTGCCTCTGGTTCTATGACATACTGTGCAGCTCCATCTCTCCTGAAAGATGATACATTCATTAACAGATAATACACCCATACCAGAATCCCAATAATGGTGATTTTTTGGGGGCCCATTCCAGATACGGGGCCAGGCAGCATCCTAATTTAGAAAGAGCAGGTACCGTCTGACTGTTTAACTGAAGCACAGATGGGGTTCCAGAAGTGTGGAAAGAGTTAAAGGAAACAGCTGCAGTGCCCCCCCTCCTCTCTCTTACACAGATTTGCTTTTTCCCAAATGACAGCCACTGGACACCCACAATTTACCATCCTACATATCTCTTGGGGAGAGGTATGTTCAATACCAATACAGTAGGAAAAAATTTTTTAAAAACTCTGTATGACAAAAAACAACAGCCCATGACAAGTGCAGTTCAAATCTTAAACAGTCATCAGAATGCACAGTCATCCATTCTCATATGTATTCAAAAGAGCAATTATCAACTTAGTCACTTCTGGGATACAGGGGAGTGGGGAGAGAGAGACTCCGCATGCCTTTTGAAATAAAACATGAAGCTAAGCTCCTTAAAAACTAGTGACTGAAAAGGAAGTGCTGATTCTTAGTGTTACTTCCCAGCTGTAGGGCTAAGACAAAAATAGGCAGCTTCCCATCACTACATGTGCATCTGCTCTTCTTTCGCATGAAAGACAGTTCTTTGGATATCTTCTCTAATTATAGTATGACTTTTCTATCTCCCTGCCAAAAATCTTCCTGCTTTTCCTGTTTGCTTCTGTGTGGGAGTACTATTGTTACTATTTTGCCCGCTTTCCTTAACAAGAGACATCAGAGTTGTATTGGATTTTATCTATCCATCACACTGAAACTCAATCACCTCTAAATCCTGTTCATTCTACATGGATCTCATTGCTGCCACACCATTACAGGCTCCAGTCATCTCTGCCCTACATTTTTGCATGGCCTCTTCTAACCCATCTTCAAATCTCCATCAATCAAACCATCATCATTCCTACTGAAAACATTAGTCTGCTTGTCTTCACTCTTTCAATAAAACAAAGTGCAATCTCCTTGGTGCCATTTTTGTTGTTCTTTTAATTAATTCAGTAAATTAATTCAGGCCTGAGTGTATGCAAAGTAACTGTTCCGTGACTGAACTACTCACATGTTTTATCTTATCAACTGCCTTTTTTTCTCTCTGCCATTGGCTCTCATGTGCTCCAAGTATCACACATGAGTTTCCCTATTGCTGGAACTAGCTGAACTTTCAAAGAACTCGACCAACTATGGTTTTGCATGTATTTTTATGACCAGTTCAGCACAAATTGTCTTGTACATAATTGTTTAAAACTTCTAATTTTTAGAGTGGAAAGGTAATGGGCTTCTTCATGGTATCCTACGGCATGCATGTCCTTATGTTCTGTGATCATCTTTCCCTCCTCTGTTATCCTCCTCCATGGCTTTCTGAACCTCCTCCTCTATGCTCTCTCTCTGAAATAAGCACATATATTTGCTCTTACTCTGACTCACTTCACCATATCACAAAGAAGTGGCTTTAAACCCTCCATCATACATGACGATCACCCTCACATAATTTTGCAATATGGAACTTTGATTTGAAGTCCTTGGTACTTTGTCCTCATTATCTTCATTTATACCAATGATTATTTCTTCTTTGTTTTGTATAAAGACACATTTCACTCTGGAAAAAAAAAAGGCAATAAATGTAGTAATGGAGAATGAGCAGTCATTGAAAAAAACTGCATCTTGGGTGTGCCTTGGCATCAGGCTTGGGTTCTTTGTTCACCGTAAGGCAGTTGTAGGTTCTGGGGTCAAGTTACATAACTTCAAAACCCAATTCCAAGATCTATAATTATTTTACTTGAACACATTATTTGAAGCATCAGTTCCTCATTTAAAAATCTGGGGCTATCTAGCACATTAGAAATACTTCATATGTACCAGGACCTATTCTAAGTGTTGTGCATAGACTCATAAAAGTGACAGACAAATTCTAAGATCTGGATATTTCACTCTTTTGTAGCTTTCTCAAAAAACATATTACTAGAATTAATACTGTGCATATAAAATTCTTAGCATAGTGCTTTGTACATTTGAATATAAAGTAAATGTTATCAATAATTCTTAGGTTTTATTGGTACTATTTGGAAGTTGATATGCATGTGTTTTGCAGCAACAATACACCAATTGGTTCTTCTAGTTTCACCCAACTGTTCCCATTTTTTGAGATACTGCCAACTCTTTAATGGAGGTGGCTGTATGTGGTAATTGTTCCTTACTCATGGAGTAGTTTCCTTGATAATGAAGTGGTGAGAAACTTTGAGCAGACAAATGAGTACTGTTCCAAAGGAGTTGCCTTGGTGTTTAATCAATGTATCTGTGGTCCTCTTGATTCCTTTATGGAATCATTTCTGATTCCACACATGGCTGTCCTTAACTTCCAGTGTCTCAATTTTAGATTCTTCTTTACCTAGTATCATTCTCTCAACGGATGCTACCCTTCACTGTCATATGAGTTAGTCTTGCCTTGATTGCAAAACATACTTTTGCTGCCAATTAACTATTACAAGTGTTAAAACATTGAATAACCAAGTAAATAACTGTGGAGTCAATTAAACTCAATTGACCATTATCCTCCTATCATAAGGTGAGATATGCATTCTAATTTTGTGTATTCCTTAGTTTGAATAGTAAATTAAATAAGAATGTGTTAAATATTATACGTATGACAACATAAATAGTTATTGCTATGTCCTTTGGCTGTCATTATTACATGTCTCATTTACAAATAAATGGTATATAGAGAAAGTAAACAATTTGCCACAGTTTTACAATTCTTAAAATACAGAACAAAGCTTGAGTTCCTTCTATCTGACTTTCTAGTCTATGCCATAAAGTCATAGGAAATACTGCTTCTCACCTGAAATAAGTATGGCATAATAGCCTTACAGTGTAACATATATGTGTAATACAAATATACATACATACATACATACACACATACATACATACATACCACATATGGAGAAGGTAGCATGCTTTCAAGTTAGAGGTTATTGATGTTGTGAGATAGATACATTTCAATTGGCGTCATACAGTTTTCCTTGCTGCTTCCCAGAAGCACCATGTGATTCTCTTGGTGGAAGTATGTGCTATCTTAATAGGACCATGTAGCCACACTCAGCCTCCATTTCAGAGCCTGGAAAGGTAGTAAGACTTTCTTTCATGATCTTTTTTTTAATTTTTTTTTTTGATTTTTTTTCTTTCATGATCTTTTTGTCTGCTTAATTGACATAGCCAAGGCGTGCTCATCTGACCTACACTTCTCCAAGTTAATTCCACTCTTTGAGATTCCACAATTTGAGAGTTGAACAAAATGCCATAAATTGTGGAAAATGCAAAAGAAAAAAACAATCCTGCTCCCTCTGTATTCAGGCTAGCTATGGTTCTAGAGACCATCTAGCACCCTTGTTATAGAGATTTGCTCCAGAACAAAAGTCCTTTTTCTATCCAGTCTAATTTTTCACCCTTTCTTTTAATTCTCTGTACATTTGTTATGTCTTTCAGATAAATAATATCACTATTCAAGTTATCCAGTGTTATAATTTAAACATGAACCTCCATCCCCAAACCAGGCCCATGTTTTTAACACTATCCATACCTGGCACGCTATTTTAGAGCCTATGGAGGCTTTAGGATTTGGAGTTTAGTTGCCAGAAATAAATAACTAAGGATGGACTTGGAAGGCTACCTGGGCTTCTGGTTCTTGCATTGATCTCTGATTCCTGGTAGTCTACGATGTCAACAGACACTGACACATCTTCCTACTACCTGGAGCCAAACCATTCCTTTGTGCCTTCCTCCAGGATCAACTGAAACCCTCCCAAACTAGAACCAAAATAAACCTCCCATGCTTTACATTGTTTCTGTTAGATATTGTGGTCACAGTGATGAAAAATTAGTAATCTCAGAGGGAGTTATTGTTGTGAGTTATTATTGTTATTGTTAATTTTCTCTCCAGCCACTGAATATTATAACTGAAGAATAACTAGTAAATGCAGAAAGAGGTCACAATTTCACATAGTATTTTTCCTTTGCTGATTTTTTTTTCTTTGTTCTGTTTCAAAGTCCCACATGGTTTTCATTTTGAAGACTAAAATTGCTAAGAAAATGATGCCAAGTAAGAAGAAATGTTAATATAGAAAATTTGTCAACGGATATGCTAGACACTGAAGAGTTTTAAAAGATAAGAAAATAAAGCTGCTTCCGCGGTTATTTAGAAACTACAATAGTGCCTCAGACAGTGCCAAATAGGAAATTCAGCAGAATCCAATTAAGATAGTATAACTCAGACCTGGGTCTATATATGTACTGAAGAGTGGGAGTTAAAATGGCTTTCATTGCTAGAATGTGAACTCCAAATTTCACACTTGAAAGCAAATTAGAAATGTTCAGACTATAATTAGAAGAACCTCTCATGACAGAATTTGTCAGGAGGAAGTCCTAGCATTCACAGCAGTCTCGTTCCTGCACCCTCTTCAAACATGCATCATTCAAGTTAAACACTGAGTGGCCTCTATTGCCTGTCTACTAATGTTTTCACTTGCTACCAGGAAAATGCACTGCATTTCTTTCAGGCTGTGGGAGCAGCCAGGTGCCCAGCACCACGCTCCCCCTGCCCCATTCCTGACAGGTAGTCAATCTCAGGTACAGTTGATAGTTGTTTTAATCAACTTTGAAGGGGAGGTTGTAAGAATTGAGTTAGCACTGACTAGTTCTCTGTCAACTATTTGACCTTATATCTCTGGGCCTATAAAGTCATCTTTAGGTGAAATAAAGAATATTTTAACCTAATACTTCAGAGTTTTCTTCACGAGGGAATGATTCACTAATTTAGAGTTTAAGTGATAGAAAATGACATTATTACCTCATTTGTTCAGGTTTTTCTAAATCCCTAGGAATGAGAGACAGCACTTCATTCATGCCCAGATTTTTATAATCAGGTATCACCTCTCTTGAGCAGTGGAGGAATACTTGCTAAATAGAGTACTAAATAGTTTTTATTTTATAATACAGCAAAAGCTATAACTATAATACATATAAAACCTAATGACCCAAACTCAAAATTTCTTAGCTTTAAATCCTGAACTCAAAGTAAATCTATCTGCATGAATTTTTAGAAAAATATTCAATTATATTTATGCAGCAACTATTTTTATAGTATGCAATATAAGCCAAACTGACATTTCTCTGAAAAATTAGAGTATATGCAGCTTATAGTCTAATATATTAAATATTATATTATTGTCTAATATATTAAACCAAAAACTAGTAATCCAAAGTTCATAAAAGGGAAATTTAAATGTATAGCTTTAGTATACATTATATTATATTACATAATATTAAGTTCGTTAACATAAGTCATTTTATGTTTGCAATATTAAGTTATAAACTTATTGATCTAAACTTTTAATTAAATTGTAGAGATCATTGATTTGTAGGTCACAAATGGCTAAATACAAATAATCTAATCAATATAAGACATTTCTTGCTGTGGAAGAAAAGAATAACAGGACTACTAATGGATTTTTTTTTTTTTTTTTTTTTGCCGAGACAGGGTTTCTCTGTGTAGCCTTGGTCTTGGTTGTCCTGGACTTGCCTGTAGACCAGGCTGGCCTTGAACTCACAGAGATCCACCTGCCTCTGCCTCTGCCTCTCAAGTGCTGGGATTAAAGGCACCTGTCACCATGCCCTGCGGGAAATGTCTTAATAGAAGATTCGTTTACTCTTTTTATTCAATAAGCATAGTTTCAGCGCTGTGCAAAAGAGAACTCAAAAGCATAAAGAGATACAAATACAACACAAGAATTCTCCAGAAACAGTCCAACAAGGAAGGTAATTATTCACATGTACATAAACAAGCACAGCACGCAGCACATTATGGCACAGTGTGGGCAGTCTCGGTAAGAAAGCAAAGCAAAATCTCATAATTGAGAAGACAGAAAAATCCTTGGGCCAGCACCATAATATAAATCAAAGAATGTTATCTTCTGGAACTAGAGGGTGAAATAGTGCTAAGCTGAATAGTAGGAAAAGTGATGCTGTCATCTCCTCTTCGTGTAGATGACCTGTGTACAGGCCAGCGGTATAAGCAGGGTCCAGTGCTCAGAGTCTGCCTTCTTTGCCGACAGATGAACAGAGTTCTCATGGGTGTGAGACTTTATCTTGGAAAAGGATGATGATGGATTTAACAGAGCTGAGTCACTGGCTGGCTCTGCATAGCAGCACCCCCGCCCCTCCCGGTGCCAGTCACAAGGCACTCTGGAACGGCTTTCTGGTTCATGCCCTTTCTATTATAGCTGGGGAAATAAGCAGTTCATTACAGAGCCCACTCACTTGAAAAATTCACAGCCAGATCTACTGATTAAATCAGAGCAAAAGCGGCTGTTCTCATTCCTGGACTCATCTCTTTCTCAGTTGTATTTTTATTTCAAAATCAAACCGTCTGCTAATGAAAAAAAATGTGGCATATTTATCAGAGGACTTGAAATATCTATTTTAAAACCCTAAAAAGTAAAACATTTCTAAAGAGGGAAAGCTGCCCCAGTAGCTTGCTCTTACACAACACTTATTAACAACCATCCACCCTGATGGTTGTTCTGTGCAGGCTGCTCTGTGTGCAGGTATCTTTAGAATCTGCTTGTAATTTTAACTCACAAGTGTGTATCAGACTTGGATTAAACTTCTTGTAATTCCTTTTCCAAGGCTATAAATGGAAGCACTCTGAATAAAAGTGCATGGTTGCTTCATCTGGTGAAAGCTCATAGGCAAGGCTGTCATAAGCAGAGAAAGGCCACATTTTACTCAGCTGCTCCTGAATGGCATCAGTTTTCATGGAGTCTAACCTGGGGCTATGCAGATTAGATTGGCTTTAATTTTCCCTTTTTAACTTTCAGCACATCTCTGAACCTTGCTAAGCCAATATCTTCATATGTAGAATGAGTGGTAAATGTCATATCTCTTGGAGTTTCTGGGAATGTCAAATGTTATAACTGGATTATGGAGCCTTGCTCATTGTGCTAACTAACCCCTGAAAATAAATGTACTCTTCCAATAGTACCCCTTCACTATACAGAAGACTGTGTCTACCAAACCTTATAAGATAATTGAATTACTCAGCATCTAATTTTAAAAACTGACAATTCCCTGAGCAATGACCACTCTACTAGAAGTTGCCGGTCCCCTGCCTCTTGAAGGGATTATAAGAATTCTTTTAATGCTGCTCTGCTATGCCTACAGACAGGAGCCTAGATAACGCCTCTCAGAGGCTTCACTCAGGGCTGATGGAAATGCTACAGAGACCCACAGCCAAATATTAGAGAGAGCTGGGGAGTCCTGTGGAAGAGTTGGGAGAACAACTGAGGGAGCTGGAGGCATGAAGACTCCACAGGAATATCTACAGAGTCAACTAACCTGGACCCATGGGCACTCACAGAGACTGAACCCCCAACCAAAGAGCATTCATGGTCTGGTCCTACTCCCCATGGACATATGTAGGAGATGTACAACTTGGTCTTAATGAAGGTCCCCTCAAATGAAGCAGAAGCCCTCTCTGACTTTGATGCATCCTGTTGGATCCCATTCCCCTAATGAGGCTGCTTTGTCTTACCTCAGTAGGAAAGGATGAGCCTAGGTCTCTAGTGAGTTATGTGCCAAGGACAAGTTGGTACCTATAGGGGACCTCCACCTTCTCTGAGGAGAAGGAGAGAGGAGAATGAGGGAAGGGGTGTGAGGGATGGATTTGGAGGAGAGGAGTACAGATTGCAATCATGATGTAAAGTGGATAAATAAATAAATAAATAAAAAAGAAAACTGGGGGTCTTAATAAAATACTGAGGGGAATAAATAAGTTACTATGGTGGTAACATACAAACAAAACAAAAATCAAAGCATTTCTTTTTAGGCCAAATTCTACATAAATACGTAGCTGACACCAAAGGATGATATTAGAACTTTCCAAAGCAAGTTCTGTTTTCAGAAGATGTCACTGTTGTAAATGTAATTTTTGTTTCCTCAGATGAGGGCATAAGATTAGAGCTGCATCCAAGCATTATGAGTACATGACTTGGGATGAGCCAAGAGTGTTTTTATCTGACTATCCCTAGGCTTAGGCCTGGAAGCTTCTAGCCTCCATACAATCTAATCTATTACACTGGACCTTGAAGGCTTCAGCTTCCAGCCTCCATCTGCTAACCTAGGCCTAGAGGGATTGCAGCCTCCGAGACTTACTTCTGAATATACTCACCTTTTATAGGTCTTTCTGAACTCTGGCTGGCTGTTTCAACTCAGCTGTTCTGGCTCAAACTCCTCTCCAAGTTGACTGATTAAACTGGCTTCTCTCAGCTTCTCACTGAGTTTCTCTGTTTGGAAAAACTGCCTCTGAACTCCATGAGCTCAACTGCACTGATTGTAGAAACTGAATAGAAATGAATGTAACTGAATGAACATAACTGAGCTCAATTGTATTCAATTGCTTGGAATTTAGCTGCATTCAACTAAATTGCAGTAAATTACACTGCTCTTAAGTAGCCTGTCTTTCCCTTCTGTTCTCATGAGAGTTGGGTATATCCTATTTCTGACTCATTTTGTCAAATCTTTTTCTAATTTGTTACTTTCTCTGCTCCTCAATTAGACATCATTGTTTGGGACTAAAGGTGTGTATTAAAGTCATGTTTATATTCCAGCCAGAAGGATTAAAGGTGTGTATTAAAGGCATGTTTTATTTCAGCCAGATCAAATAAACCTAGAAGTTCTTTGGAAATGATCCTTTGCCAGAGCAGCCATGTTGCTGGATTAAAATTTGTCACAAATCAGTTAAGCTCAGTGCAGAAGAGAAAGACAGACTGTACTCAAGAGAAAGACATGTTGTATTCATATTCCTATGGACTTTTAGTGGAATACACTGGATCAGAGTTAATGTGGGGCTCAGTCTGGGGCCAGAGCTGGTGTTAGACCATGTTCCCACATTGATTCTAAACATTCCTCTTGATTCATGGTTTAATTTGGGGCAGTGAATTTTTAGGATATGCTTAAGGAGTCTTCAAAATGCTTCATGAAGAATATCAGTTAAATTCAGAACAATGGAAACTTCAGACATGGAGGGTTACACAAGTATAATTTTATGTATTTTTTAAAGAAAGTTAAAAAATGAAGAATATGGACTGGTGCTGTGGCCTTGCTATGCTTCTGAATCCCAGACTGGGATACCTAAGAAGAATTACAATGTTCAATGATCATTGTCTCAAAGAATTAAGATAATAATAAAAGAGAAAACAGAGACTTCTTTCTGCCATGTTGAATGTGGCTAGTAGATTGAGAGGCAAGGTATAAAAAAAATGTACATGTCCCTTCCATTGTGAGAAGCAATTTTCCAAGAACTACATATGTGTTTAAATAATATTCCTGAGTGTGACTAAAATCTAAGTGCAAGGCTTATGAGGTAATTTTTCAATGTTGCATTATCAGAAGAGACCTTGAAGTGTGTAGTAACTATGAGACAAAATAAACCCTTCTTTCATTCAGAAATAGAAAAGAACAACTAATGCACATGGATAATTAAAAAAAAAACTGTGGGTGGAAGAGCCCATATACTATAGGGATGAATCGGAAACGGTTGTCCTAGAAATTATCTCTACTGTTGACCTGGCCAGATAAGTAAAGGCACTTGCTACAAAGCCTGGTGACCTGAGTTCAATTCCTTGAACATGGTGGAAGGAGAAAAGTAAGTCCTGAAGGTTGTTTCTAACCTCCATGTTTATGTTATGACATGCATGTGAACTGTGAACACATTTACACACGTAATATTTTTAATACTAATTGAAACTATGTATAATTTAAAAAAATCAAGTACCACACAAGGTGGACAAAGGCATAATGGTTTAAATGATAATCAATTCAATAAGTACAAAAACAAACAAACAAAACAAAAAACAAAACAAAACAAAACTCCATGAATTCAAGAAAAGTATCAGAAGTCATTGCACTCTACATGGAAAGAAGATGAAGGAAGGCACAGGGAGCAGAGACAGTTAACTGAAGAGTCAACAGAGTACTTCAAGTAGAATGAGCAGTCTGAGCCCTTAGTAAGGGACATAGTCAAGCCCTAAAGTAACTTAGCAAATGTGATTCAGAAAGTGAAGAAACCTTTATTTTGAGAAAATAAAAATTTTGATGTGATGGCATCCTAACTTTAAAAAAAAAATACTCTGAAAAATGGATGGGCTGTGTAAGGTGTGGTTTAGTTATAAAATCACTGTATGGTTCATAGTTAATATAATAACACAGGATCTCTGAGTCTTCTCATGTACTTTGGGCTCCAATTTGTGAGAGAACTGGATAGGAGATAGTACGTGGTCATCTGAGACCAATCAGTAGTGTCCAAAAGGGATTGTGACTAACTTGAAAAGATGTCAAAGTCATTTCCTCACACTAAATTATAATCACAGCTATTTTTTAAAATAATATTTTGTGGGGCCATAATGGCCCAGGATTAATGGAGGAAGCGTCCAGGACAGCTTCAGCCCCAGATAACTCAGATGAAAATGGGAGTTCATTCCCTCACCCTTCCCAACCTGTATCCATAAAGTCATCTGCCCTGCCATTAACCTTAGTAGAATTATTAGCCTGATGCCTTTTAAAGTCACTCCTTGTTTGACCTTATAAGATCTCTCCCTCCCCCTGCAGCCCATGAGTATGCAGATGAAGTATATTCCAACACCCCTGTCCTGGCCAGTTATACACGGCCATACGATTCTTGCCCCAGAGACCCTGGCCACGTCCCAGTGACATAAATACTATCCCCAATAAAGGAACCAGTTCTCTAACTCTGTTCCTGGGGCTGTGTTCTTTGTCCATGCATTCACTGCACCAACCAACAATCTACCTGCATCCACCCAACCCCAACTAATCTTCCCTCCCTCCAGACCAGATCACTGTGAAATGAAGCTGGGTACTCTAAGGCAGAAGCAGAAACAGGAGGCAATATTTATATCTAGGACCTTGTAGAGCCAAAGATCCTGTTACTGAAAATAGTGAAGAAACCACTTTCCACAAAATATTAGTATATTTGAATCTGCATCTTGTGACACATCAGGAAATGAAGATAGCATGTTAGTTTTTGTCACTGTAACAAAACGTGCGGCATGAGCAACTTGAGGAATGAAAGGTTTATTGGGTATTATTAAGTATAGTGTGGCCACATGGTGACAGGGGTATTTGGCAGATGCTGCTCACCTCAGAGTGAATAAGATGAGAGGGAGAGAGAGAGAGAGGGAGAGGGAGAAGGAGGGAGGGAGGGAGGGAGAGAGAGAGAGAGGGAGAGGGAGAGGGAGGGAGGGAGGGAGGGAGAGAGAGAGAGAGAGAGATGTCAAGATGACTCAGCAGGCAAAGGTGATTGCCTTTAGGTCTGACAACCTGATTTTGATCTATTGACACCAGGTAAGGGCAAAAGTAAGGAAACTGATTCCACAAGCTTGTCCTTTTACTTCCACATGCACAGAATTAGCATGCGACCCCTCCCACATTGTGCATACATATACACAAAACAAACTATTTAAAATATTAAGAAGAAACTATAAGACATATTTTGAGGCCAGACAGTATTAATTTACATAATCTCCTCCCCTTCTGGCCTTGTGTTTCCGACTTGATACCCCCAAGCCCAGGAAGTAAAGCTTTGTCTACTTCTCTTCTGCCTAGTTATGGGCTCTCCAGCCTTCTTTTTTAACCAATCAGAGATAATTGGGGAACAAAGTTAACACAACAAAGACCAGTGTATATGGGAATGCACTCATTTGCACTGTGGCCAGAACTTGGGGCCCAGAATTTAGCCTTTTTGTATGGAGCACCAGATTAACCCCCAAAAGGTACGTAGCATCAAATATAGAAGAGATAATGCAGATATATCTCTTGCCATGTTTATGGTGTTTGCTTTGTTCTATACAAAGAATGAAGACTTTGGAAATTTTGTTGGTAGAGTACTTTGTGATACATTTTGAAAAAGTTGCATTTATTAAATAATTATCTTCTGTAAAACATCCATTTACTGACAGCATAATCATCTTACTTTCTACTCATCTGTCTGCATTGTCTATATTACAAAGGTTGACAGAATATTGATATTAAAAGCCAGAATTAAGACAGTCTCATGGTACAGAGATTGTTTTAATATGGCAGCTTTACACTGAATCAAATACAGCTATCTTCCACATTTCTGCCTTAAAGGATAAAGAGACACATGCAGCTTCTTAAGGAGAGATTTCACCAATAAAGTGTCTCAGTCTTTATTTATGGATTTTATAAAAAATACTCTATAGTATTTTCCCTGAAACAACAAGGTATATCATAAAATACAGCTAAAGGAAAGCAGTTTCAACGTGCTCTGTTTAGAAATGCTTCTACTGCTAGCCTCCATACAGACACGGCAAACTGGAATAAACAAAGTCACGGTCTTCTGATGCATGTCTTCTTCAAATAGAATTAATTAGCACAAGAAATGAGACATTCTCACATTTAAAAATAAACTCCAAGCTAATTTTCAAACCACTACCAAGAATATATCTGCTATATCACTCCTGAGAGTAAAAATGACACAGTAAATTGCTGCAGGTGTGCTATTGTAAGATAATATTTTATTGGACAGAATCTCACATTTTCCTGAGTAGAGTCTAAAGTATACACTTGAAAATTTGTATCTAAATTTTTATGTCTAGTTTACTTTTGCTTATTCCAAAGGACACATTTTCCTTTGTTTCTTTTTATTTAATTAAAAATATCTTTTTAGAATGCTATACATTAGTACTATACTTGCATCATTTCCACCCTTCCCTCTTCTCCTTTTTAACTCTTCCTATAGCTTGTTTCCATTATCCTCCAAATTTATGACATCTTCTTCTTTAATTATTATTTTTATATATGTATATATGAGCATATATTGTATTATAAACACACACACACATACACACAAACCTACTTTTATTTATATGTGTTTATAAGGTCTGACCACTTGGGATTCAGTACCTATCAAGGAGCTGATCTCTAGTAAAGACTGAGTCTTGTTCTCTCTCTCTCTCTCTCTCTCTCTCTCTCTCTCTCTCTCATACACACATGCATACACACACACGCACACACGCACACACGCACACACGCACACATGCACACACATACACATGGTAGCTTTTTATCCAGGACTTGGGTCTTATGAGATTTTCCACTATTTCCCTTATTCACATTTTATGTAAATAACCATACTGTTGAGCTCTCATAGGTGCAGCTTTCCTGTCATACACAGAAGAACTCATCTTGCAGCAGATGTCCTGGTCCTCTGGCTCTTTCAAACTTTCCCACTCTCTCTTCTACTTAGGCCATAGGTATAGAGTTTGCATAGTAGATGTATCAATTGCGATTAAACACCCAAGGTCACTTGTTTTCTGCATTTTAGCCAGTTGTGATTTTATTTACTGGTTTCAGTCTGCTGCAAGGAAACGTTTTGATGAGGGATGTGATCTACATTTATTTGTAGGTATAAATATAAGATTTAGAACTCCGGACAGAGAAATAGGTAGGCTAACTGCAGATTTTCACTTCTCTTTCCTCCTCTTAAAATCCAGTTCCCATCTTATCCATGGCAGACCTCCTTCTGAGGCCTCACTTCCTTCACTGACCCCATCTCGAGCAAATCACATGGTATTTACCCTCCAATATTCCTTCCTGTCACTCATCACTTCCAACTCCAGCAGGCATTCCCTGTGAACACATAGAACACTCCAGGTAGGGAAGTAGATAACCCAACTACAGATCTTTCTTGATCAGTCCCTCCACTCATACAGTTTTCCCAGCCCCAGAGGACAGTAAACTTTCCCTGGTAAACCCAAGATAAGACTGACACAAAGCATGTATACCTGTGAATCTAAATGGAATCCTATAGAGATAATAGATTTAAGGAAGTGAATGTTTTATATGGTATGCATTCACCATATGTGAAGCACATTATTGAATTCATGAGCAACTCAGAACAGAGTTGTCCCACAAGACTGGAGCATTATTAGAAGCTAGTCCTTAGTTACAATGGTGAACATGGTGGAAAGAGAAAGCTAGGGCAATAGAACAAGGAAATAGAGTTAAAGGTATTACTATTTACCAAGATCAATTGCTAGGTGAGTGTCAATATACTTAGTTACAAAGACAACTTGAATTTGGTGATCACACCTTGATGGTATGTCATTTATCAGCTTTAAATGCATTGGATAAGGTTGAAAAATCAGGACTCGGTCCTGAGTTATTTACTAAAATTATTCAATGCCTTAAAAATGCTTCACTGATTTTTTTTTTGCACATATGAATCACTTGTATGCAGAGTTGGATTATAATTTGGTTATTTTTCCTTCTACTCATTCTCCCATAAGAATTCTTATGCAGCAAGACTATAACATCTTAGAATGGGTATTTTTATCATATAAACAGAGTAAAAATGAAAGAGCTATGTAGAAAGAGTTTCTGAATTGATTCTGAAAGGAAAATGAGATTTCATTAATTAACAGAAATAGACACAACAGAAATTGTGGTACCTTTTACTAATGATAAAATTGTCTTATTATGGGAAGAAAATGAACATTGCCAAAGAGCTTGTAGTAATTTTGTGGGGAGAGATTAGTAAGAAATATCCTCAAAACAAGAGACTTCAGTTTACAAAAAGAAAGAACTAACTGGATTCTCTCTCATATAGTAAAAGGGACATCAATTTTTGGAGCCCCTATATTCTATACTGATGCAAATAAGTCAGGAAAGGCAGGCTATAACTCAAGAAAAATAAATAAAGTGGCTCAAAGCCCTTATGATTCAGTTTTAAAACCAGAGATATATTCCTTTCTTATGGTATTATTAGATCTTCTTGAATCTCTTAATACAGTTACTGCCTCTCAATAGGCAGAAAGAGTTGTTTTACATATTAAAACCACTAAACTTATTCTGCATGATTCAGAATTAACTTTGCTACTTATCCAACTACAACAAGTAATCTGAAATAAAAACCATCAATTGTATAAAACAAATATCAGATCCTGTATAGGTCTACCAGGTTTTCTAGCATAAGGAAATGATGGAATTGATCAGCTATTAATAGTAAATGTGCTAGAAGCCTCAGAATTTAATAAGAAATACCATGCTAACCATAAATGTTTGAAGAAAGACTTTTCTATCACTTGGAAGTAACCCAAAAAGTACCCAAAGAAATGAAATTTGGCAGTTGGTATGTTTCATTTTACAGGATTTGGAAAACTAAATTATTTTCACCAAACAATAGATAACATTCAGGATTTCAATGGGCAAATGCTTTAGGTTCTGAAAAAGCTGATTCTGTAATTACACATTTATTAGAAGTTAGGGCTATTGTGGGGATACCTGTACAAATTAAGATGGACAATACTCCACCCTATGTCTTAAGTAAAATGAAATAATTTTTGCATATTACAACATAAAACATATTATAGACATACCACACAATTCTAAAGGACAAAGTAGTTATAAAAGATGCAATCACACCTTTAAAATATGCTTAATATTTTTAAGGGGAAATAAAAAGGATAATAAAGATACTCATAGATAGATTTTACAGTGTTATATTAATATTAAATTTTAAAATGCTAATGAGAAAGGAAAACAGCTTCAGGGAGACATGAATAGTAGGGAAAAAATTGTGAATTAAATCAGCCCATATATTTTACAAATGTGTTGACCTCAGAATGGAAACTGGGATATGTGCTATATTTGGACAGTCTTTCCTTCTTTTCCACAGGAGAAGAAAAGCTGAGGACACAACCAAGAGTGATAAAAACTGGATTTGAACATGATTATTCTTTGGAATAAGGTGAAGTGATAGTTCATCTGACAGCTTGGTCATTCAGTCCAAACTAACTTATAAGACTAACAAATACCTTTTAATATTGAGATTGCACAGTGTAATACTGAGATCACCAGATCGCGAGATCCCCCAAAAGACCACTAGGACTCAATACCAACACAACATACACAGGATCCTGTATTACAGGCTCAGAGCTTCAGATCACAGCCCTTCCTGACTCAGCAGGATAGAAGAGTGACCATGAGCTTCAAGGGCAATAGGCTTATAAAGGGAAGAGAGGGTGGTGGGTCACAGGAATGTCGACCTTTAGGCAAATTGGGTGGAAGCTGGATCTTCAGGGAAGTTGTAGGACACAGGAATGTTGACCTTCAGGCAGGTTGGGTGAAGGCTGAGTCTGAAAGGGAAGTCTTTTTATCTCAGAGGAGCATTGGGAGCTAATTGTATGTAATCTCTCCAGTGGAGTTTCTGGGGAATGCTGGCAGATGTCATTCCCAGAACACAAGGACAAGTTCTCGTACAGAACATCATTAATTGCAGAATATAGAATATGGCATTAATTTTGCCCTTACAGCTTTTAATTTGGTCAGGCATTAAAGAATAAAAAAACTGAGATTTTCAAGTGATAATTTACCAAAGGCATATCTTACTGTCATGAAATACGAAATGAATTTTCTTAAATCACATGTCTTTTTTTATTTTATTAATTTATTCATATTACACCTCAATGGTTATCCCATCCCTTGTATACTCCCATTCCTCCCTCCTCCCATTTTCCCCTTACTCCTCTCCCCTATGACTGTGACTGAGGGGGATTTCCTCCCCCTGTATATGCTCATAGGGTATCAAGTCTCTTCTTGGTAGCCTGCTATCCTTCCTCTGAGTGCCACCAGGTCTCCCCATTCAGGGCATGTGGTCAAATATGAGGCACCAGAGTATGTGTGAAAGTCAGTCCCCACCCCCTACTCAACTGTGGAGAAAGTCTTCACTAACCAGGAAACTGGGACAGAGGGGAGGACATCCTATTGGGACTCTAGATGAGAGAAGCGTGGGAAAATGGCAAAGTTGAAGGATCCAGAGGATCCTAAAAACCTAAATCACATGTCTTAATTCCATGTTAGAATGTTAGACTGTAGACTGCCATGTGGCCAACACAATCTTGGATATCACATTTTAGTTTTGTTTTTAAATAAAAAGCATATAATTTTGTTTATTATTTAAAACACATTTAAGAGATTTAAAATGTTTTAAGTTAAATTCAAAGGGTTACTACAGCCCAAACTTGTTTTCTATGGAGAGATTTGGAACTAGGATAAAATGTTTGAGCAGGAGTACGGTAGCCCAGGCCTTTAATTCCAGCAGATACAGGCAGATCGCTATAAGTTAGTTGTTATCTCAATTCTAGAGTTACAGTGAACAAGGTGGTAGGTAGTGGCACAAATCTTTAATACCAGCAAAACTTAGATACAGCTCCTAATTGTTATGTTTGCACACTAGGGACATCACAAACCATTATTTATTGATTATTATTATTTAAAAAAAAAGCCTCTACAGGGTTAGTGGAAAGGCAGCTCATTTCCAACTGGGACAGGTACAAAGAACGGCTTTTGCAACTGCTGATAAGCTCATCTCTGTGCCTGCAAACCTGAACAATTTTGAATCAGATGATGCTCTAACTATAGATATATTTATCAGAAAATTGACAACTAGGGACTCTTCATGAAGCAAAAAGGAGTCCACCAACATTTGCCTGTTGGATTTTATTACAAACGTTTTCCATAGACAGAGGATAGATATTCTTTGAGAAACAAATCTAGACATTTTACGAGGAATGGAGAACCTTATACTCAGTCATTGCCAACCTCCCTATGGTCATAAGGGCACCACCACCACTTACAATAATGTATTGTATTCATTCAAAGGCAGAGTCCTTTACCGGCTTAGCCATGGAAGGAAATGTATTTCAGTGGAAGTGTTAGCTATCTGAATTCCTTCATGACCAGCATGTGGTAGCAAAGGGGATTCTGCCTTCCCACAATAAGGAAATAGTTTAGGCACCTAAAAGATAAATATCTAAACCACTCACCCCTTCCCCAAAAGAAGCACCTATTGAGCCGGGCATGGTGGCCCATGCCTTTAATCCCAGCACTTGGGAGGCAGAGGCAGGTGGATCGCTGTGAGTTCGAGGCCAGCCTGGTCTACAAAGCGAGTCCAGGACAGCCAAGGCTATACAGAGAAACCCTGTCTCAAAAAACCAAAACCAAAACCAAAAACAAAAACAAAAATAAACAAACAAAAAAGAGGCACCTATTGAACTGAGGGAGAGACACCAGACACTAGTTTAGGCTTTTGAACCCTCAAAGCCCAGTGACAAACTTCCTCAAAGGCCACACTTCCTAATTCTTCTCAAGTAGTGCTACTCCCTGATGACTAAGCATCAAAAATAAGCCTAAGGCACCCATTCTTATTCAAACCACCATCTGCTGCTCCCTGACACCCATAGAAGTATAGCCATATCACAATGTAAAAATGTCTTTAGTCCAGCTTCAAATATCCCCATAAGTCTATCACAGTTTCAACACTGTTAAAAACTTCAAAGTTCAAAATTTCTTCTCAGACTCCTGGCACTCTCTCAACCATATCCTCCTGTAAAAATAAATATAACAAAGCAGATTACATACTTCCAAGATACAATGGCACAGAATAGTCACTCTTATTCCAAAAAGGAGAAAAGGTAGTGTAGTGAAAAGATACTGGATCAAAGCAAGACTGAAACCAAGCAGGGCATACTCCAAACTCTACATATCTATGTCTGATGTCAAAGTGTTCTTCAGATGTTCAACTCTTTTCATCTTTATTTAACTGCAACACACTTTCCTCTCTTGGCCTTGTTCCACAATTAGTCTGTAGATTTCTTTGGCAGATATTGCAAGACTCTGGCATTTGAAATATTTTGATATGTCCAAGGCCATCCAGGCTTCACCTTCACAGCTTTATACAGTGGCCTCTCTGGGCCACTATGCATGGACACTCCTGACACCCACCTGGCCTCAGCAGCTTCCTTAGTTGTGGAAAGATATTCCACAAGCCCTTTCTTCTATCGTTCATATTAAAGCCAGAACGAGATGGCAGAAGCTTCCAAGTTCTGCTTGCTGACTATGGCTGAAACATGGCTTCTCCTTTAATTACATCTGCATCAGCTTTCTGTTGTTAATGGTTTCCTTCATTGCTTAAATTTCTTCTTACAAGTCACCACTCTCTTTATTTCATTTAGCATCAGGCTTTTATATACCCACCCCTTGCTTTTTTTTTAACCATAGATTTTTTTCTTATACAGTATAACCTGAATATAGTTTCCTCTTCCTCTACTTTTCCCAGTTCTTCCCCAATGCCCCTTCCACAGTGGATCCACTCCCTTTCTGACTTTCAATAGAAAAGGCCAGGCTTCCAAGAGATAATAACAAAATTAACAAAATAATATATACTGAAATCATTATATAGAAGTTGGACATGGCAAACCAGCAAAAAACTGGAAGATGCCCACCTCCACTCCCCAGGCAGCATAGTAGAGCTGGCCCCAGGGCATGAACTCAGGAGAACTGGCTCTACCCATATTTGGCATGCTGTGGCAAAGGTGAGAGAGAGATGGCACCTTACTACCTGCATCAGGCTGGAGAGCTGTTCCTAAGTTCAAGAAAGCTGGCCCAATCCCTCATAGGCTGTAGCACTCTGGAGAGTGGGCCCTAAACCTGGCATGGGCACCACAGTAGAGCTGACCCTGGTGGCATGAAAGCAGGTAAACTGGCCCTAAGAGCACAGGATCAGCAGAGCTGGACCTGTTTCTTGTTGGTTACCACATTGGATGAGCTAGTAGGGACACTTTTGGAGAGCTTGCCTGGCAGTGTGAGTGCAGTAAAGCTGGTGCTCTGATAAACTCAGCTAACACCCAGGCCCAGATTACGGGTTTTGAGTTGGCCAACTCCAACACCTGCCCCATCTACAAGCTGCTTGAGCATGTGGAGGGGCTGGTCCTGCAGATGTAAAGCTGCAGGATCTCCATGACATAGGACACCAATAAGATATCTGAGAGGACTCCTAGTGAGGATACAGTACTGATAGTGTAGCAGAAGCCAGAGGCCTCAAACCAGACCAATGACTCATCACAATAAACATTTGCAAGTAAAGATGCTTGTACAAAAGGGTATGTTGTGTGACACATCATGACACAATGAATCTTCCATGTCAAGATATTTTTTATTTGTTTGTTAGGTTTTTTTTTAAGTGTCTTAAGGAGGGATTAGAAGGAAAGGCTTGGACTAAAGGAGGGGAGGAGAGAGGATGTGACCTGGAGGAGAGGAGAGAGAACTTCCATAGGGATGTAAAGTAAATAAAAAAGGAATTAATAAAAATTGTGAAAAGACCCATATTAGCTTGAAATAAAATACTCACACTTCATCTGTTTTGATAATTTTAGGAGAGGTTAGAATTAAGGGAAGTAATTTATGGTATGTTATACTTAAGAGAATTAAAAATTATGAGGTGAGATTAAAGGTAAAACTAAAACTATGAGAAAGAAGAGAAGTATAAGTGAGAGAGAAAATACATTTGTTAGTATAGTATTATGAGAAATAGAGGAACTATTACAGAATAAATGCAGAAAATAAGAGAACCATAAAATGCTATTCAAGTAAGATATACACTGGAACGCAATGACCAAACAATTGAACTACAAAAATAATGTGTTCAAGTGTAATACAAATGTAAAATTAAAAACATAAAAAAAAATTATTAGAAAAAAAAAAAAACAGAAAGTGCCCTAAACTAGAAAGCATTGTGTTAAGTAAGACAAGATCAGGAAGAAAAGCATGGTCTACTTTGCCATATGTAGAGCACAGGATTAAAAGCATATGTACACATATATTAAAAGGTCATGAAATCAGAGCAGGGACTATGATGTAGAGAACGTGATTTTAAGAGAGGTCAGAGACATGGTAATGGAATACTCAAAATAGAAAGAGAGAGGGAAGATTAACTAGGGAAAGGGAACCAACTGAAGTGGAGAAGGGCATCTGGGCAAACGCAATCCTGAAGAATGAACAAGAACAGAACATATTCTCACCCTGCTGAGACTGCCCACCATCATTCAATACCACCATGCTGGATGGGCAGATGAAAGACACCAAGATGCCCACACAGAGAGCCACTACAGTGTGCATCTATGAAATGGAGAGATGGGTCAAAGAGAAGTGGAATGGTTCTAGAGGCACAAGATTGGAGAGCAATAGCCTGATTTGAGTAGCCAGCCCTATCACCCAAGGCCATTGTGAAATAATAGACCATGCTACCATTGAGGGCCAGGTCTGGCTTCATGACTATGCAGAGGCCGGGGTCTGTGTTGATGTCCATGGCTCATAGTACCACCAAAATCCATGCAGGCATCCCTGGTCTGGCCCTGCTGGTGGGCGAGCAGGTGAGCTGTGTCTCTGAAAGCATGAAAGCTGGAGAGCTGGCCTTACCATTCACAGTCTATAGTATATTGGGTGAGTTAGCCAAAGCAATGCTGGAGAGCTCACCCTAGTGGGGTGAGTGCAGCCGAGCTAGAAGGCTGAGAAACCACTGCTACCACACTTGCCCAGACCCAGGGCTTTGAGTTGGCCCACCCCAACTCCTACCCCAAGTATAAACTGCTGGAGTACATGAAGGGGACAGTTCTGCAGATCCAAGGCTGCATGATCTCCATGACACAGAGCAAAGCAGGATGTCTGAGAGGAGTCCCAGATTAGATCCAGTATTGATAGTGTAGCAGAAGCCTCAAAACAGATCAATGTTTTATTGCAATGATCATTTGCAAGTAAAGATATGTGGATAAAAAGGTATACTGACACATTACAGTGAGACCTACTCATTCACACCTTCAAGAGTATCATAAAAATACTAACTGAAAGCTATTGTATAAAAGTGGAAGATCTATTGCAGACCTATGTAGGCCCGGTAATTACTGACTCAGTCTCTGTGAGTCCATATGAGCATTACTCAGTTGTTTTAGAACTTCTCCTCCTCCTCCTCCACCTTCTTCTTCTTCTTCTTCTTCTTCTTCTTCTTCTTCTTCTTCTTCTTCTTCTTCTTCTTCTTCTTCTTCTTCTTCTTCTTCTTCTTCT
>OU015744.1:121886285-121925524 GCA_907169655.1 Acomys percivali | reverse complement strand
CTTCTTCTTCTTCTTCTTCTTCTTCTTCTTCTTCTTCTTCTTCTTCTGGGGTTCTTCACAACCTATCCCCTGTGTTTCCTCTACTCTTTTCTGCCTCCTGCTATATGGGGCTCTCTGACTTCTGAGGGAAAGGATTTGGTGACAACATCTCATGTACTTCAAGGTCTCTGTCTCTCCTCTGCATAAATGTCAGGCTGTGGATCCTGTACTTGTTCCCATCTGCTGCAGGAGGAAGCCTCTCTGGTGATGGCTGAATAAGACACTGATATATGAGTGTTGCAAAAATATGACTGGGTAATTATTATTATTGTTGTTGTTATCATCATCATCACTATTATTTATTGTTATTATTATTTTATTTTATTATTATTATTCAGTAGTATTTGGTGTTAGCTTAGGTCTCTGAGCTCTTATCTAGTCTTTGTTTCTTAGACACCCAAGCAATGTTGAGTATAGTCTAATCTACTGGAATGAGCACTAAGTTAAATCAAGCACCGATTAGTTATTCCCACAAGTTTTGTGCCATCACTGCCAAGTATATTTTACCAGCAGGACAGATTGTAGCTAAATGGTTTTGTGGCTGTGTTGGTATGTAGATTTCTCTTTTGGTAGCCTGCATAATACCTTTCCATACCAAAGACAGTAGAAGATAAGGGTGAAGGTTCTATGCAGACACCAGCTCGAGATCTCCATGTGCATATTGTTTACATTAATGGGGGCCTTACTATCAGCTTATGGAAAGCTACCTATTGTCTTGGAAACTGCTTGGTTTGTTTCGGGATTTCCATGGGACCCTTTTGGAAAAGCCTATTGAATGAATCCCAGTCCTAGAATTCTTAGCTTCATTTCTTGACAAGACAGGGACACTTAGAACTCCATCTTTCTCATTATGTGGAGATTTCATTAGGAACACTTTGATAATTCCACTATACTATATTTCAATACCACCCTTCAAATACCCTATCAATAGCTATCTCTCTTCTCATTTCCTCAAAGAATCACATCTCTCCTCCTACTTCCTATCTAATCCTCCTGATCTTGTCCCCTTCTCCTGATCCAGCCCATCCATAAAATATATTGAATTTTACCCTCCCTGGTAGATACATGATTTTCTCCCAGTCTTTTCTCCATGCCTAACCTCTCAAGGTCTATTTTTCTGGGTCTTACTTCACTCAGGATGATTTTTTCCTAGTTCAATCCATTCGTCTGAAAGTTTTATGATGTCATTTTCTTAACAGCTGAATAATACTCCATTGTGTAAACCTACCACACTTTATTAATCAATTCTTCTGTTGAGGGACATCTAGGTTGTCCCCAATTTCTGGCTCTTATGAAAGAACATGGTTGAGCAGGTGTACCTTTGTTAGGATGAAGGATCCTTTGGGTATATGCCCAAGAGTGGTGTAGCTATATGTAGAAGTAGATAAATTATCGTCTTTCTGAGGAACTACCATGATGATTTAAATAGTCACTGTCCAACTCTGCACTCTCAGCAGCAATAAAGGAGTATTCTTCTTGCTCCATATCCTCATCAGTATGAGTTGTCACTTATATTATGATGATCTTAGTCATTTTGACAGGTGTAAGATGGAATCTTAAAGAAGATTTGATTAGAATTTCCCTGATGACTAAAAATGTTAAACATTTCTGTAAGTATTTCTAAGCTGTTTTTTGAAATTCTTCTATTGAGAATTTTCTGTTTAGAGCTATACCTCACTTTTTGTTTGGTCTTTTAAAATATGTTGTCTCTTGAACCTTTATATATTTTGGATATTAGCTCTCTAATGGATGTGGAGTTGGTAAAAAAAATATCAGTTCTCATTCTAGAGTCTGCTGCTTATGTCCTTTGCTATGCAGAAACTTTTCAGTTTCACAAAGTCCCTTATATTAATTGTTGATCTAAGTGTTTATGCCATAAGTGTTCTGTTCAGAAAGTTACAATCACACCTGTTTCTCCCCACTATCTTTTTTTATCAGGTTCATTGTACCTGGTTTTATGTTGAAGTCTTTGATCCACTTGGACATGAGAATTATGCAGCCTGTCAGCTATGGATCTACTTACAGTCTTCTACATGCAGACATCCAGTTAAATCAGCACTATTTGTTTGAGACGCTGCTGCAGACAAACTTGTCTTGTTTCTGATGTTAGTAAAATGGGTTTGAGTTTCTCTTTGTTTAAGTTGATGTTGGCTATAGTCTTGTTGTACACTACTTTTATTATATTTAGGTATGTCTCTTCTGTCCCTAATCTCTTCAGGACTTTTGTCATGAAGAAGTGTTGGGTTTTTCTGAAAGGCCATTTCTGCTTCTAATAAGATGATTGTGTGTTTTTCTTTTAGTTTGCTTATGTGGTAGATTATATTTATTGGTTTGTTGCATATTGAAGCACCCCAGCCAGTTGGTACAATTTGCTGAAGGAAGAAGAGGCAAAAGGATGAGGAGTTTGAGGAAAGCCAGGCTTTTCTTTAAACTTTTAATCTCTTTAAGCACTGGCCTTTGCTCTATTACACTTCCCAGTGCTCCTTTTCTCCTCAAACTCTATATTTTATATTTCTGCTTGCTTAGCTTGCTTCTTTTGATTATAAATCTGCTAAAGACCACTAATAATCACGATATAGAGTCAAGACTAGGCTGTCTTGAGATTTCCTATTCTAATGCCATTAATCCAAAACTCTCCAATTAGCCTCAGGAGGATTCTTTCTTTCTTTTTTAAACAAGGACAGAAAGCAGCCACATTTTTATCTAAATATTATGAGAATGGTCTCTAAATCACTAGCTAATATTTCTCTCTTCTAAAATTTTGAGCAGGGCCCTCAAATTCTACATTACTTCCATTGTGACTCTCATTCATTCTGCTAATAGGACGGAATCACTTAAAATTACAGCCTAGTTTCTTTTTTTAAAAAAAAATTTATTTATTATAATTTATTCACATTAAATCTAGATTTTTATTCCCCCGACTTCAGGTGGGGGTGTGAGGGAGCTTCTCCCTCATCATATGACCACAGCCTATGAGAGTACACCTGGATAGCCTGCATTCCCTTCGTCTATGTGCCTACAAGGCTGACCACCAAGGGGAAGAGATCAAATCACAGGCACCAGAGTTCATGTCATAGACATTTTCCCAATGTCCCCTCAGCCATGACTAGAATGAACTGTCCAACAGCTTCATATGAATAGGGCAGTTTAGATTCTTTATATGCGAACAACTCTCAGCTCTCTTCTGGGTGGAGTCTCTCAGAGGACATCTATGTTAGGCTAATATCCACTTATAAGTGAGGATATACAATGCCTGTCTTTCTGGGTCACTTAGAATGATCTTTCCTAGTTCCATCCATTTGCCTGCAAATTTCAATATTTCCTTTTTTTTAATAGCTGAATAGTATTCCATTGTGCAAATGTACCACAGTTTTTTTTTTTTTTTTAATCCATCCTTCGACTGAGGGACATTTAAATTGTTTCTAGATTCTGGCTATTATGAATAAAGCTGCTATGAACACAGATGAGCAAATGTCCTTGTTGTATGGTGGAGCATATTTCAGATATATCCCCAGGAGTGGTGTAGCTGGGTCTTCCAGTAGCCGTATTGCCAATTTTCTGAGAAAGATCCAGATTGATTTCCAAAGTGGTTGTACAAGCAGCTGGTGGTCCCACCAGCAATGGAGGAGTGTTCCTCTTTCTCCACATCCTCATCAGCATGTGATGTCACTTGAGTTTTGATCTTAGCCATTCTGATAGGTGTAAGATGGAATCTTAGAGTCATTTTGATTTGCATTCCCCTGATGGCTAAGGATGTTGAGCATTTCTTTAAGTGTTTCTTGTCCATTCATTATTCCTCTGTTGAGAATTCTCTGTTTAGCTCTGTATCCCATTTTTTAATTCGATAATTTTGTTATTGGTTTTTAGTATCTTTATAAAATTTTTTATTTTAATTTAAAAAATTTTATATACATTTATTTTATTGCACATGCATAAAGCAAACTACATACATACAGCAGGGAGAACCATGTGCAATCATGAGTTCTATAAATGTTACAGTCATAGTGATTTGGCTATTTGCATTTGTAAAACTTGAAGTAAACATCTTTCTTATCTTGTTGGGTCTAAAATTCTGAATGAAATTCAATATCTATCCTATCTCATCTCTATTAACTTAACTCCTTTATCTTGATCTAAAAAGATATTATCCCCTCACCAACTAAACTTGATTATAAAACTAAACTATCTGGTCTTCAATACCCCTCAGAGTGAACCAGCAGAGTGCACGTTAGCAGCTTCCGAAATGAACAAAATGACTGAGAGAGTTTACTGCCTGAATAGCCACCCAACACTCTATAATTTTGGAGCATCATCTTCAGCCTTCTGGCACAATATCTCTGCCAGACTTATTTGCAAGGCAGGAACTATTGAGGACTTACTTACCATTTCTTGGCAGAGTTCGGCCATTGACTCTGCCTGCATCTAAGCTGCCCCTTTTAGGCAGAATTCTGTTTGTGGCAGGAACAAGGACTTTTTGCCCAGTGGCTGGTTTGCCACATTTGAAGCCTTCTCCATAAGGAGATTCTTTGATGCTCATCATCTTCTTTGAGGTCGGCTGGGTATTGTCAGGAGTTAACTTGTCTTGTTGTCAAAGAAACTTCAGAATAATAAAAACATCTTCAAATGCCATCTTCTGTGTGTCTCTGAGGCTTTTGACGACCTGATTTAACTATCTTACCTCATATATCTATAGATTCATATCTATCTGTTAGACTTAGGATATATACTCTTGTGCTAGAATCTGACAAGTATTTGACGTTTCCATGTTTTGTATCAATATACTAAATTGTATACCAAGGACGTAAACATAACCTTCGTTATGAGTAACAATTAAGGCCCTGAGTTAAGGAGTAGGTTCAATCATCTACCTTTTGTTCTATCCTCCCACTGTATTTGGAGTAGGTTCAATCATCTACCTTTTGCTCTATCCTCCCACTGTATTTCTCTATCTCCTTTCTTTCTTTTCAGCTCCTATCTCCTTACCTATGGATGAAAGATAAAGGAAAAGAGAGATGTCCCTGAGTTTTGCCTAGTTTTTTCTCTATAAAACCAATAATAACTTATAACCACCTCCCAATGAAAATAAGCATTTGTAGAAGAGAGCAAACAGAAACCTACCCGACCACCCCTAAGAGAGAATGGGATGTCATTCTCTTGAGGTTTCTTTGGACTGAATTTGGGCAAATAATACCTTAGAAGAGACCCAAAAATGGGGGAAATGGCTAAGCAAGCCAGGGAATGCATTTGTTTTCCAGTTTCTAAATGTTGAGAAGTTCTAGGCTTAATAGGAGATTGAAATGCTGGTCCAAATTAGATCAGAAGCTTTCTACAGTGCTGTCCAGGAAGCTGGAAAGATGTGATGGGTAACAGCAACAGAGGCGTCTGGGGCTGGAGCAAGGAGGATGCAGGATGTCAGCATACAGCGTGCTGTGAGGAATGGGTCCTGTCAGGTCTGATCCAGCATCAGTGTCTGGTTCTTTTGTTCTGTAAACATAATTTCTCACAAGTATTATACAGTTCTAACATAATTGTGTGAGGTGTGCGGGATGCACAGAACAATTAAGGCTAGTTCTCTGCTCATTGGATGAGCCGATATAAGGCGTCTGTAAATCTTCCTTTATGCCTACTAAGAATGGCTTCTAGTAATGAGACACAGAGAGTCTTGGCCAAGATGAAGCCTCTCTATGCATTTACATTTGTATCTCTGCCAGTCTCAGAGCTATTCCCATGTAGTGGGATTAGGCATATGAATTGCCTGTTTGTTCTGCCATTTGAATTGTTTACATCCCAATTGCAGCCACTTCCCTCAACCCCTGCCAATTACACCCCACCCCTCCCTCATCAACTCCTGATCCCATCCCCTTCCTCATCCCCTTTCCTTCCCTTTCCTAGTCCTTAGGAAGGAGAACCCTCCTCTTCTAATGTCTGACCTTAGCTTATCTAGTGTCCCCTGTACAACATATGACCTCTTCCTCTGTGGCCTGGCAGGACCACCCTACACTCTCTGCACTGTGTCCAGTGTCCAGCTTTGAGTCTCTGTATCTGTCCCTATGCCCTGGTGGGTGGAGTCTCTCAGAGTACATCTATATTGGGCTAAAATCCACATATAAGTGAGTATATACCATGTGTGTCTTTTTTCGGTCTGGGTTATCTCAATTAGTATGATCATTTCTAATTCCATCCATTTGCCTGCAAATTTCATGGTTTCCTTGTTTTTAATAGCTGAGTAGTATTCTATTGTGTTGATGTACCACAATTTCTTTATCCATTCTTCAGTTGAAGGACATATCAGTTGTTTCCAGGTTGAAGTTATATTGCTTTCCAGAGTGCTTGTATAAGTTTGCACTCCCATCAACATAGGAGGAGTGTTCCCCTATCTCCACATACTCCCCAGCATCTGTTGTCATTCGAGTTATTGGTCTTCACCATTCAGACAGGTATAAGATAGAACCTCAAGGTCATTTTGATTTGCATTTCCCCTATGGCTAGGGATGTTGATCATTTCTGGAAGGGTTTCTTAGCCATTCAATACTCCTCTATTGAGAATTCTGTTTAATTCTGTACCCCATTTTTAATTGGATTATTTGGTTTGTTATTTAATTTCTTGAGTTCTTTATTTATTTTAGATATTAGCCCTTTGTCAGATGTAGGGTTAGTAAAGATCTTTTCCCAATCTGTGGGCTGTTACTTTGTTCTGTTGACAGTGTCTCCTGCGTTAAAGAAGCTTCTCAGCCTCATGAGGTCCCCTTTATTAATTGTTGATCTTAGAGCCTGAGCTGTTGGTGTTCGGTTCAGGATGTTGTCTCCTGTGCCAATGAGTTCTAGGCTCTTCCTCCACTTTTTCTTTTAATAGATTTAGTGTATCTGGTTTTATGTTGAGGTCTTTAATCCACTTGGACTTTAGTTTCATACAGGGTGATAAATATGGATCTATTTGCATTGTTTTACAAGTAGACATCCAGTTGGACCAGCACCGTTTGTTAAAGATGTTGTCTTTTTTCCATTGTATACTTTTGGCTTCTTTGTCAAAAATCAAATGACCATAAGTGTGTGGATGAATATTTGGATCTTCAATTCTATTCCATTGGTCAAATGAACTATTTTTATGCCAGTACCATGTTGTTTTTAATACTGTTGCTCTATAGCACAGCTTGTGATCAGGGATGGAGATTCCTATGGAAAATCTTTTATTGTATAGAATTATTTTAGCTATCTTGGGATTTTGTTTTTCCATATGAAGTTGAGAATTGGTTTTTCCAGTTCTGTAAAATATTGTGTAGGTATTTTGAAAGGGATTGCCTTGAATCTGTAGATTGCTTTTGGTAGGATGGCCATTTCTACTACGTTGATTCTCCCAATCCATGAGCATGGGAGATCTTTCCATTTTCTGATATCCTTTCCAGTTTCTTTCTGCAGGGACTTGAAATTTTTTCATATAGGTCTTTCACTTGCTTGGTTAGATTACATCAAGATACTTAATATTGTTTGTGGGCTATTGTGAAAGGAGTGGTTTCTCTAATTTCTTTCTCTACTTATTTTTCATCTGTATACAGGAGGGCTGCTGACTTTTTGTCTTAATTTTATATCTTGCCACTTTGCTGAAGTTGTTTATCAGCTGTAGGTCTTCCACTTGCTTGGTTAGAGTTATATCAAAATATTTAATATTTTTTGTGGCTAATGTGAAGGGTGCTATTTCTCTAATTTCTCTCTCAGCCCATTTGTCTTTTATATTACAGGAAGACTAATGGGTTTTCTTTTTTCTTTTTTTAGTTAATTTTGTATCCAGCCACTTCGAGGAAGGTGTTTATCAGCTTCAGAGTTCTCTTTTGGAATTTTGGCAGTCAGTTATGTGTACTATCATATCATCTGCAAATAATGAAACTTTAACTTCTTCTTTTCCTATATGTATCCCCTTGATCTTTATCTGTCTTATTGCTCTAGCTCAGACTTCAAGTACTATACTGAGGAGAAATGGAGAGAGTGGACAGCCTTGTTGTGTCCCTGATTTCAGTGGGATTGATTTAAGTTTCTCCCCATTTAATTTGATATTGGCTATACACTTGTTGTATATTACCTTTACTATGTTAAGGTAGGTGCCTCATATCGCTACTCTCTCTAAGACTTTTAACATGAAAGGGTGTTGGATTTTATTGAATGCTATTTCTTCATCTAAAGAGATGATCATGTGGTTTTTTTCCTTCAGCTTGTTTATATGGTTGATTGCACTGATGAATTTCCATATATTGAACTACCCCTCATGCCTGGGATGAAGCCTATTTGGTCATGATGGATGAGATTTTTGATGTGATCTTGGATTCGGTTTGCCAGAATATTATTGAATTTTTTGCATCTATGTTCATAAGGGAGATTGGTCTAAACTTCTCTTTCTTTGTTGGGTCTTTGTGTGTCTTAGGTATTAAGGTGACTGTAGCTTCATTTAATGAGTTTGTTAGTGTTCCTTTTGTTTCTATTTTGTGGAATAGTTTGAGGAGTATTGGTGAAAATGGAATGTTGAGGTCTCCTACTATTATTGTGTCAGTATCAAGGAGTGATTTCAACTTTAAAAGTATTTATTTTACAAATACAGGTGCCCTAATACTTGGGGCATAAATACTCAGGATAGTAATGTCCTCTTGGTGTATTTTTCCTTTGATTAGAACAAAATGTCCTTCCTGATTTTTCTTTATCAATTTTAGTTTAAAGTCTATTTTATCAGATATTAGAATGGCTACTCTCATTTGCTTTTGAGTCCATTTGCTTGGGAAATCTTTTTCTATCCCTTTACTCTCAGGTAATGTCTATATTTGTTTTTGAGATGTGTTTCTTGAATGCAGCAGACTGATGGATCTTGTTTTTGCATCCATTTCATTAGCCTGTGTCTTTTTACTGGGGAGGTGAGTTCATCGATGTTGACAGATATTAGTGACCAGTGGTTACTAGATCCTTTTCGTTGTGGATTTAGTGGTGATTGTGTGTGGCAGTGTCTGGTTTGGTTTTGCCGATGTGAGATTATCTGTATACTGCATTTTCTTGGGTGTAGTTGACCTCGTTGCGATGAAGTTTTCCTTCTCCTATTTTCTGATCTATAGGCCTCTTGTATGTTTAAGTCTCTCTCTTTCTTTATTTTGGGAAATTTTTCTTCTATGATTTGCTTAAAGACATTTTCTGGACTTTGGGACTTTGCAACCTCCTTTTCATCTACTCCTATAATCCTGAGGTTACACCTTCTCATAGTGTCTTTGGTTTCTTGGATGCTTTGTGTCACCAATTTTCCTCTTTTAATATTTTCTTTGAGAGATATATCACTTTCTTCTATTGTATCTTCAACCCCTGGGATTCTTTCCTCCATATGTTGGATTCTGTTGGTTATACTTGTCTGTTGGATTCCTGATTGTTTCTTTAATTGTTCGATTTCACAGTTTTTCTCAATTTGTGATTTTTTAAAAAATATTGTCTATTTCTGTTTTCATGTCTTTAACTCTTTTATTTAATTCCTTCACCTATTTGCTTGTGGTTTCTTGGTTCTCTTGGATGGCCTCTATTCATTTCTTTATATTTTCCTGGAATTCTTGGAAGGATCTATTCATTTCCTCTTTATAATTCTCAAATAACTGTATAAGCCTAGCTTTGTGTCATTTTCCTGTGATTGCACTGTATTAAGGTATCTGTTGGTGTCTGAGCTTTCTGGTGGAGCCATAATGTCCTGCTGAGAGGGCTTGGCCTTTCTGAGCTGGTAGTCACAGGGATGAGCTCCTTTGGGAGACAGTTGCTTCTTATATTGGCTTGGCCGACTCTATCTTCCTGTATCTATATTCGTCTAAGCTCTGCCACCTAGGATCCGTGATTTTGTAAGGTTCCTCTGGTTACTTGTTCTCCTCTGAGGAGTCAACCACACAGTAGACCTGTTGCTTGGATGCCAGATGCTGTGTGCTTTACACTGTGCTAAACATTTGTTCCGCAGAAGGACCACACTGCTTCAGTTCTCTAGCGTGCCGTGTGCTCAGAGCTTGCGATTCTCAATCCTGTGGGACGATCAGCCAGGTTGGGGAGGTGGGGTGGGGTTTCTTTTTATCTTCATTATCTGTTTAGACAGAGGAGCCCCCAGTTCTGTGTTTTGGAAAGAGGCCACTTCATTCTCTCAACTGTTTTGCTATGCTGAGTAATCCAGCCAGTAGCCACTACTTGCCATTCATTTCTCTCCGCTTATGGCAGCCTGCAGCTGAGTTGCCTTGTGAGTCTCTAGTCTCCTCCACTCACTGCTGCAGCCCCTGTAGATCACTACTGTTCACTGCAGTCCAAGCCAGCCCGCCAATCACCACTGCCTGCAGCTCACTGCTCTTCCCAGCTGCCCTCTACAGCTAACACAGCCGTGGATGCTCTAGGGGAGGTTCTCAGTCTCAATGGATAAGTTGGGGGGGGGGGGGGGAGGTGGAAAATGAGTTTTCCACTGAGTGTTACTGTTAGCTCTATTAGAATGAGATTCCTGGTATCAGATGGCAGTGGAAACTCCAGAGCTCCACAGCCCATGATGATCCCAAAAGTGTTACAGCCCTTTGTTAAGATGCCGTAGTAAGCAAAGCAGAGGATGCAGGCAGCTGTTGGAAACCAGCTGGAATGCAGGTCCAGTAAGATGCAGTTCCAGCGAGGAACAGGTCCATGGCTGCCAACGCAGTTCCTCATGTAGGTGAACAGTGGAAGCTCTCTGTAGTCAGAAGCAGGTAGAGGGCTGAGTGGCACTCAAGTCCTTACCTTAGCAATGCGGAAGCTCTGAGCATTTGGCAGCCATTTTTTCAGGAGCCCTTCCTCCCTGGAATAAATGAGATACCCAAGAAGGTCATTGTGGAGTGAGAGAGCAAGCTAACCTTTATTCATGAATCAGAGATTTATAAACCTTGTGCAGTGGGGGAAAGTTTTGAAGGTGAATATGTCTGATTCACTGGCGCTTCTGGTGCCAGGATACTTACTATACATGTAACAAAATAATCCTATCATAAAAGGGGAAAAGCAGTATCTAATTATCCCAGGGGTCAGGGAAGATCTCCAAGAAAAGTGAAAGTTCAGTGGTTGAAAGCCAAGACACCAAGATATCTTATTAGCATAGGTTGGGTATCTCTAGGAATTCCCAGGCTTTGAACAGGTTTCTTATCAGGAAAAGCCTGAGCTTGTAGTCTCCCTGCTGGCTATGTAATGCTCCTTAGAGTTTCTAGGGTTCAGGTAGAGAGAGAACTATATGCACGGACACAAAGCAAATCTCAGCAACTAGAAGTAAATTGAAGCAGTGCCCTGCATCTAATCAGACCAGCACTGGTTACAGTTTGTTAGCAACAACAAAAACAGCAGAAAGGATGTAAAGTTACTGAAATGGAACAACTCACTACTGATTGAAAAAAAAATGGATCAAGTCAGAAATTTAAAAAGAAATGTAAAACTTTTTAGAATTGAATGCAAATGAATATACAATACATCCAAACTAATGTGCGACAATAAATGTGACTTTTAGGGGGCAATTTCATACCACTAAGTGACTACATTAAAATAATAAAAATAGAAGATGCCCCCAATTTGATCACTTCCCATTGGTGGAAGGCCCAGTGGGCACACAGAGGAAGAGGAAGAGACCTGATAGTTTGTGGTCAGACAGTGGGGGACTAGGTCTCTTTCTGTCAGAGGCCTAAGGGCAGAGCAATAGCATGGAATATGGATGGAGGGTGAAAATGGGAAGATACAAGTGAGGGGATAAAAATCAAGATGCAACCTGAATAAATTATAGTAAGTTAAAAAATATATATGAAATCTCATACTTGGTACTAAACAGCACAACTGAATGCTGTAAAACAAAAAAGAAGAAATCACATCTAAAAGGAGTAAACTGCAAGAAATAATCAGACTTTCAAGGAAAAGTCAGTGGCAATACTCCTTAAATTATTCAATAAAATCGAAGCAGAAGGAGTATTGCACAGTTATCTTAATACCCAAACCACATAAAGACCCAGCAAAGAAAGATAATTACAAACAAACAAAAAAAGTTTTCCTAATGAACATACATACAAAAATTCTCAGTAAAATAATTGCAAATTCAATCCAGGAACACATAAAAAAATATCATCAGCCATAGATGCAGGAATGGTTTCACATATGTAAATTAATAAATGTAATATTCCATATTAACAAACTGAATTACAAAAATCACAGAATTGTCTCATTAGATGCAGAAAAGGCCTTTGACAAAATCCAACACCCTTTCATAATAAAAGCCTGGTAAGATTAGAGATACAAGGACATGAGTAAACATAATAAAGGCAGCTTACAGCAAGACTGCAGATAACAACAAGTTAAATGGAGAGCAACTCAATCCATTTCCACTAAAATCAGGAACAAGGCAAGGTAGTCCACAGTCTCAAAACCTCTTCAATATTGTACTTGAAGTCTTAGAGCAATAAGACAACTGAAGGAGACCAAGGTATACAAATTGGAAAGGAAGAAGCCAAAGAATTGCTATTTGTAGATGATATAATAGTGGTATAAATGACACCAAAAAAATTCTGACAGGAAACTCACGGCATCTGGCAAATACTTTCAGCAATGCAGCTGTATACAAAATCAAGTCATAAAAAATCAGTAACCCTCCTACATCAAATGGTAAATAGTCTGAGAAATAAGTCAGAGAAGCAACAGTTTTCACAATAGCTTCAAATAGTACCTTGGGGGTTACTCTAATCAATATAATGAAAGACCTGTATGATAAAAATGTTACAACATTAAAGAAAGTGAAAAAGACGCCAGAAGATGAGAAAAATCTCCCATGCAAAGGGATTGATAAGGTTAATATGAAAAAGTGGTCATTCTATCAAAATAAATCTGAAGATTAAGTGCATTCCTCATCAAAATCCCAACACAGACATGAAAAAGACAATTTTTCTTCATTTGTCCACATAAACATCCAGGATAGCTAAAGAAAAGCCTGAGTAAAAGGGGAAAACACTGCTTCAGGTTTCATCATTGCTGATCTCAAGTTGTACTAATTTTTAGAAAGTATGGTATTGCACAAAAGCACACATGTCAACCAATGGAGTCAACTTAAAGTCCCAGACATAAATCTACACATGTATGAGCACCTGACTTTTTAAAATAAAGAATGCAGAAATACACTCTGAAAAATGGACAGCATCTTCAAGAAATGGTGCTGGTCAAACTGGATGGCTGCATGTAGAAGAATGCAAATGGATCCATAGTTATCACCATGCATAAAACTCAACTCTAAATGAATCAAACATCTCAGCATAAAACCAAGTACACTGAACCTGATGGAAGAGGAAGTGGAGAATAACCTTGAATGCATTAACAAGGAAAAGGCTTTCTACATAGAATTCCATTAGCACAGGCAGTAAGATCAACAATTAATAAATGGGACCTCATGAAACTAAGAAACTTCTCCATTCAAAGGACATCGTCATTTAGACAATGCTGAAGTCTACAGAAAGGGAAAGAATTTTTACTGACTACAGATTAGAGGAGGGTCATTATCAAAAATATATAGAGAACTAAAAATACTAGATATCAAGAATACGGATAATCCGATGAAAAATGAAGTATAGAGGTAAACAGAAAATTCTCAAAAAGCAAAACTCAAAAGGCTAAGAAACATTTAAAGAAATGGTCAATATCTTCAGTCATTATGGTAAATCAAAACTACTTTGCGATTTGATCTTATGTCAATCAGAATGGGTAAGATCAATAAAACAAGTGGTAGCTCATGGTAGTGAGAATGTAAGGGAACAGTCATCCATTGCTGGTGAGAGTGCAAACTTGTATAACCACTATGAAAATCAGTGTGATGGTGACTCAGGAAAATCAAGATACAGCTGTACAACTCTTGGGCATAAATCCAAAAGTCCCTTCCCTCTGACACAGTGACACCTACTCAGTGATGCTCTTTGTTACTCTATAATAGCCAAAAAATTTAACTAACCTAGATATTACTCAAAGGATGAATGGATCAAGAAAATGTGGCACATTTGCATTATGGAATTTTACTCATAAAAAAAATCAAAGCATGGAATTTAAGGTAAATTGGTGGAACTAGAAAAAAAAAAGACAACTTGTGTGATGTAACTCAGACCCAGTAAGACAAATATGGTATTTGCATTTGCTTATGAGAGGAAAATAGTTGTTAAATCAATAATAACCAAGCTATAATTCATAGAACCACAGAGGTAATGTATCATGTATGGGACTGGGGACAGTGGACAGATAGGCCTTAGTAGGAAAGAGAAACAGAAAAGATAGAATGGATGGGTGAGGAATAGAATGGGAGGGGAAATAAGGAAGGGTTAGAAGAGAATGGGGCTAGAGAGGGAATACAGGGAAGAACAGTTAAAATTAAAGGCCATTGAGGTCTAGTATCAAAATCTAGTACAGTAGAAGTTTCCTAAAATATGTGCATATATGAAGTCTATAAAATTGTCAAAATATGAGGGATTCATAACTTCAACTGGACATCTCGTGTCACCAAATGAAGCTTCAAGTTCCCAGACTTCTAATTGAGCTGTTGTCCAAAGAGGTCCCCTGGGAAACCCCAAACAACCAGGCTATTGCCAACACTATAGCTTCCATTCCACAACTCATTAAACTTGGAGGAGTCAGGGTGGTGCCTGCATAGAGACTTCACCCATTAGTTCTAGCCTCTTTGATATAGGAAAGCACTGAGCATGCTACCAAAGGAGAAACATAAACATCAACACTCCACAAACCCTTTGATATATACTGCTCTCCTGACTGTAAGATATGCTAGTGCAGTGGTGGCACAGAGCTTGTGGGAGTTATGAATCAATATCTAAGTTGACTTAAGACCCACTCTGCAAGATGGAACCTGTACTTGACACTAGTTAGGTGACCAAGAATCTGAGACCAGATAGCTCATGAACCTAGAGTAAAAACAAATATTGTTCTAAAAATTATATAACAATAAAATGACTCCTCATGACATTCTGTTATACCCATAGATCAGTGCCTTGCTCAATCATCATTAGAGAAGCTTCCTCCTATAGCAGATGAGAAGAAATATAGAGACCCAGAGCCAGACATAATGCAGAGTGAGAGACCCAAAACACTTTGCCCTAAACTTGATGTAACCATTGAATCCCTCCACTAAGGGGTCAGGATACTCTGTGAAAGAGAAGGTGGAAGGATTGTAGGAACCAGAGGTCATGGATGACACTAAGAAAACAAAGCCCTCTAAGTTAACAGGATTAGCACAAGCCTGCACAAGATCGAGTGCTAGAACTGAAAGAAGTGGACAGAAGCCTCCATCCCCTTACCCAGCAGGAATCTCCAATTAATCATCACTTGCAAATAAAAATTTAGTTCTCTTCAAGAAAATTTCAAATGGGGAGGCAAACTACTCTTAAGGGTAGGCTGCCTACCCAACAGTAAATAGCCAATGAAAAATAAACAATGACATCTTTAGAAATTCATTTTCTAAAATATCCTGGCAAGGCTTTTTAAATTTTAATTTCATTTTATTTTACTATGTATCTTTCTCGTTCTCTTTCTCTCTCTTGCTCTCTCTCTCTCCCCTTCTTTCTCTTTGCACCCTACTGTTACTTTTGTATATGTTATAGCATCCAATTTAGTGTTTTTATAGATTCCCAAGAGGGCAAGTGGGCCTCGGTGTCTATATATATTTCTCAAGTCCATTTCATTTCATTATTATTCCTCAGAGTTCTTTTGTTTTCTAATGAGAGACAGAAAATGGGTGAATTGGATGGGAGAGAGAGTTGAGAGTAACTAGAGGGATCTGGGCAGGGTGGGGTTGTAGATCATAATCAGCATATATTATTTTAAAAAATAAGTAAAAGGGAAGAGAATACAATTTAGAATGCCGTTTGGAATTATACTGATTTGGAAATGTGGCAGTGGTAGGCTCTCGACTACAGTCCTCACCAGCACTTAATACTAGCTATGTTTATAGTACCAGATGTAAATTGTCTCCTATTAACCTTGTTGTCACTATAGCCATGTGGGTTTCATTCATATCATTCAGGAGGAAATCATACATAACCCTGCTTTACCTTTTCTTCTTCTCCAAGAAAGAATAAAAAATTGAAGTGTCAGTAATTACACACAAACACACACACACACAGGCACACACATCAAACAAATACAAACACATGTGTTTATAAAATTATATATTCACTCTGAAAAAGAATTTTATACTTTTCTTTACTATTTTATGAATATCAAAAATACAATGTAGAAATTCTTCCCCATGAATGTTCTTAAGAAAAATAAGTGTGCATGTGCTTAAAAAGATATATGCAGAAATGTAAAGTGCTCTTTGTTAAAAAAAAATTAAAGCAATTAAGTGTCGATTAATCAGAATTTTATTTATTTGTTTCAGTGGACAATTATTCACAAATAAAAAGCAATCAATTATAGAGACATGTATATTTTAGTAAAGTCTCGTAATGAGACATAGAAATGATATATTGTATAGTCCTATTTGTTAAATGTGTACTTGATGATGTCATAGAAGATATAAGTAGCTACCTAGACGGGCTTTGAGGTAATGAGAAATTAATCATAATAAGGTAAGAGAAAGTTCATAAAGACAATGAATACACTCCTTCCCTTGACTGTGGGGCTTCCACAAGCATGTATATATATATATATATATATATATATATATATATATATATATATATGGCCAAACTTGTCCTAAAATTATATGAAGCCTATTTCATGCCAATTTTACAACAACAATGATATCAAGCAATAAATAAATTTAAAAAGTTGTTTGTCAAATGAATAAGTTGTGAATTTCCTTTGGAAGATATTTTAGCAGATTTCTCACTGAAATCACATTTTATCGGATAAAGCATGGTTATAAATGAAAAGCATTCCAAAGTCATCCTATCCAAACTATGATTTTACATCTTTATTTGTTTGGTTGTTTTTTAAATCGAAAATAGATTTGTCTCTCATACAAAATGTTTTGACTAGTTTTCCCTCCCTACACTCCTCCCAGCACCCACAATTCCTTCTCCCCCCAAATACATTACCCCTCTCTTTCTTTTCAGAAAGAAGCAGGCTTCTAAGATACAACAATGAAATATGCTTTACTTTTTGGAACTAGGGAAGCTAATTGCTTCTTCTAGCTAGCTATCAGTGTGGTCTTAGACCATCCAGTTGCCCCAGGACTCCTTCTACATGCTTTAGGTTTCTTGCTTTTCTTTATCTCTGCAGTCTCCTCCTACAGTGATGATGTGTCCAGGAAGAGGCATGCAAGGAGAGCTTTAGATATGGCTCTACACTGCTATCTGTTCATCAAGGACCACTGATAAGGTACTCTCTTGTGCTTTGTAAAACATAAACACTCTTTAGTATCAGCCCTTTCCATTCTGCTACCATTATTTAAATAACCTGCTGTGATTAGCATGATTTCAGAAATCTACCCCCAAAATTACTTTCTTAAACACTTTGTAGCATATTTTCAAACATATAGTCACCAACCAAGTAGCCAATATTTTCCCACATTTTCTGAGTAAAATTTTGCATGACTTAGATTCTGAAATAGAGTTAGCTCTCTAAATTGTTGACATACGAAAGCATACCTCTGTGCTGTGTTACTAGCTTTAATTTAAAATTTCATTTTTAGTGTGGCATCAGATGCTGTCTCCCTCTCTGGAGTTCTTTTTCCTCTCTCTCTCTCTCTCTCTCTCTCTCTCTCTCTCTCTCTCTCTCTCCTATGTATAGATTTCATCTCACTGTTTCCAGGTTCTGGATGTGAGTGTTGATTCATTCCTAGTGTAGAGCACTTCCAGGGAATGGATGTGATTGGAGTGGGGGAACTCATACTAGTTTTGCACCTCTTTGTGTGAAATGTATTTATTCAAAGCATTTTCCTGAGGATGCAAGGACCAAACTAATGCCATGTTTTGTATGTTCTGTAACTAATGCCATGGTCTGTATGTTCTGTGAGAACTTGTCCTCTAGATGACCTTTACTTCTCACAGTGTTCCAGGAATGACCATGTACTGCCATAAGCTGCACCTACCAGCAGTCTCCAGAAACTCCATCGGAGCAATTAGATATATTCAGCATCCAATGTTCCTCTGAGACAAAAAAAATTAAAAAAACACAAAAACATATACACACACACAAAAACAAAAACAAAAAACAAAAAAAAAACAAAAAACAAAAACAAAAACAAAATTTCCTCTTGTGATCTAGCCTCAACCCAACCTGCTTAAAGGCCTATAACTCCTCTGACCCACAACTTCCCCTTGTGATCCACCCTCCACCCAACCCGCCTAAAGGTTGACATTCCTCTGACCCATAGCACCCCCACCCTACCCCCATCGCTGCTTATGGTTTTCCCTTTATAACCCCATTACCCTTGAAGTTCTGGCACTACTCTCCTATCCTGTTGCATCAGGAAGGATTGTGGTCCAAGCTTGAGCCCATAATACAGGACTGTGTGTGTGTATTGGTATCCGGTCCTGATGGTCTTTTCAGTGTTTTTTGATCTGGGTACTACAAGGACAAAATCATTGTCCACAACAACACAGGGAAATTGAGGAAATTGTATCATGGGCTGGGACTTTAGCTCAATTGACTCTATGATGGAAGTAACATTGAGGTTGTAAACCTCAGCACAGTGTAGACAATACTACCAGCCAAAAGGAAAACAAAGGCCCAATTTATCAGAGGCCATAGTTCTGAAAGAGTCTCTAAATGCGCTAATCTTGCTTTTGGCTTCTGTATTTCTTCTTCATAATAACTGGGTTTTTTTTTTTTTTTGTAACTAAAGTATGTAAACACAGAATATCGCTTTTGTACTTAAATGCTCATCCTGTGAAGGGCTGAGTGCTACACTGGGTTGCTGAATAGGCAGTGTAGTTGCCAGATGTCAAACAAAGACTTTCTAATGACTTAAAACTATGTCTACACAGTCTTCTTTGGTGGATATCCAACAATATAAATCATCTGATCCTTCAGAGACACTGCTATGTCAACCAACCCTAGAACATTCTTCCTATGATATCCAGTCATGTATGACAATAAATACTGTCTACATTTTAAAAGCTTATTCTTGTACTTGTGTCAAAATGATGTGATTGTCCTCTGGATAAGCAATTGCTTACTCATCATCTATGTGTTCACTTATACTTTAAAATTTTTTTAACTTATTATAATTTACTCAGATTATATCACAATTGTTATCCCCTCCACCCTTGTATCTTTCAGTTCCCACCCTCCTCCCTCTTCTGCCCTATTCACCTCCCATAGACCTTTCACAAAAGGGGATTTCCTCCCCCACCATATGACCACAGCCTATCAGGTCTTATCCAGATAGTCTGCTTTCCCTTCCAGTATATGCCAATCGGGCCTCCCCATTACCTCAACATAGATGTCCTCTGAGAGACTCCACCCAGCAAGGAGGATCAGGACAGATGCTGGGTCATGCTGCTGGCTCTGGATAGAGCACAGAGAGTGATATAGAAAGAAGAATGGGGGGAGATGGAAGGACCCAGAGGGTTCAGGAGCCCCATAAGGAGATCACTTATACTTTTATCCAGGCTATGCAAGACAATCTCTGTCTTTACCTTGGAGTCATGGGTAAATGAACTGAGAGCTCTATAGAGCACTAAAGTGAATGCAAATCTTTATTGATTGCTCTTGTACTCAAATGCTTTGTTCATTCATTTAAAACATCTGTGCTAAGTTTAGATTTATACAATGGGATAGTGTGTCTTATATGTGATAATGCAAGATTCAATGTTCTGAGGACTTTTCTTATGCTGGGTCTTCACCTTTAAAAAGCCACTTAACATCTTTGTATTTTTGTGTTATAATCTATAATTAGATTGATTATACAATAAACTTGCTCTTGAACTTTGTGCCAATGATTCCTTTAAAAACTAATAAGAGTTGTGTAGCCTTCGCTCAAGAATAAAAATTAACTATAATTTCAGAATATTCATGAATCACTTTATGACAATTATGGCCTAATAGACTAATTTATTTCTGATTTAATTAGTGATTTAGTGTCCATGAACAATGACTACACTAAGTCCAGGGACAAGGAAGAACAAAGCTTTGTAGCTGTTGCTAAGAAACTTTCCCAAACAGAGCAGTGGCCACATGCAAAGCTTGACTATAGAGTACTATGGAACCATGCCAGAGTGTGGCCTTATTTGCTTGGTAAGAGGTGGTGTGGTGGATTGAATGAAAATGCCCCCGCAGACTTGCGAGGAGTGGCATAATTAGAGGTGTAGCCTTGTTGTAGTAGATGTGCCCCTGTTGGAGGAAGTGTGTCACCGGATATGGGCATTGAGATTTCAGAAACTCAAGCCAGTGTCACTCTCTCTTCCTGTTGCCTGTCAATCTAGATTCAGAACTCTCAGCTCCGTCTCTAGCATTATGTGTGACAGCATGATGCTGTGTTTTCCATTACGGTGATAATGGCTAAACCTCTGAATTATAAGCCAGCCCAATTAAATGTTTTCTTTTTAAATTTTTATAAATATTTTATAATAGTTTCTGTGGTCATGGCATCTATGCACAGCAATAAACACCCTAAGACAAGTGGGTAGAAAGGTTTGTAGTAAGGCCTTGAGAAAGATAACCGAGTAGACAAAAGAAATAGAAATAATGATGGGAAAGATGTTAAGGAGGTTGTGGAAGAAAGTAAATATTGGCACGAGTTAAATAAATTAAGTCAGAATAAAAGATGAAAACAAGTTTAAGGGTTTGGGCTTTATACTCACAGCATAGAAACTGTCGTGGTCTCATGGGGAGGTGAGACAGGATCTAGTTTGTGCTCTAACATCTTGGGTTCAGCTATGCATATAGAATAGATGAGAACAGAGCAAGGAGGGGAGCTGAGACAGAAATCCAGGGAAAGGGGGGCCTGCGATGAAAGAAGTAATAAAGGTGGTGACAAGAGATGTTTTTTGGACTCTCTATTTTGGGGTGTAATTTCTTTCCTGTAATCTGGAATCTATAAATAACACCTATTTCCTCATTCAGTGCTTCATCAGATAGGTAAAGACATGTACCTCAAAGGACTTTGAGTATATTTTATTAGGTTAAATGTATTTATTGTTTTGACTATTGCTTATTATTTTGTTACTTATCCCCAAAATTCTACCTTGATTTTACCCACAACAAATACACTCTGATGTTGTTTTGAGACATGCTCATAATCTTTGCACTTGTAAGGAAAAGGCAGGAGAATCAGAAGTTCAAGAGAGAGTGCATCCCAATTCCAGAAAAAAACTCCAGCTTCTTAAGAACAAGCCACACCAGTCAGAAGAACAGAGACCCCCATGCTGCACCAAAGGCCAAGCTAGTAGCTAGAAATCAAGCCCCCTCCCCAGCCTGCCATGTCCTCCCAGGATACCTAGCAGCAGAGAGACTGAGAGCCATCCCCTGCCAATCCTATTCCCAGTTCAGAACACCAACACCTGGGGGCTCTCCTCAACCATCTGGGGAAAATAGAGGCCTAAGGCACCCAGGGACCACCGAGATGTAGGACACAGACAGCAGAGGTGAACTATGCCTGGCCCCCTGTACCTTCCATCTACTGGTCCTCACACCTATGTGCATTCCCAGAAGCTGGTGACCACACACCCTCAGGGACCACCAGCCAGTGCCAGAAACAACCAGATGGCTAAAGGCCAGCACAAGAAGACCAAGAATGAGATCCTGGGCAATATGTCAACACCAGAACCCAAGTATCATTCTACAGTAATCCCAGGATATCTTAACACAGCTGAGGAACAAGAAATGACCTTAAATCCTGTCTCATGAAAATGGCAGAGGCCATTAAAGAAAAAATTAATAAATCCCCCAGAGAAATACAAAAAACACAATTAAGCAGGTGAAGGAAAAATAAAACTGCCAAAGACCTGAAAACAGAAGTAGAAGCAATAATGAAAACAGAGTTTGAGGGAATCCTGTTGATGGAAAACCTAGGGAAGAGAACAGGAATAGCAGAATCAAGCATCTCCAATAGAATCCAAAAGATGGAAGACAGAATCTCAGACATAGACTATAACATAGAAGAAATTGATACATCAGTCAAAGAAAATGTTAAAGCTAAAAAATTCCTGACACAAAACATCCAGGAAATTTAGGCTACTATGAGAAGACCTAACCTATGAATAATAGGAACAGAAGAAGGTGAAGAGTCCCAGTTCCAAGGACAGGAAAATATTTTCAACAAAATCACAGGAGAAATTTTCCCCAACTTAAAGAAAGAGGTGCTTATAAGCATACAAGAAACATACAGAGCATCAATTAGACTGGTCCAGAAAAGAAAATCCTCCCACTTCATAATAATAAAAACACTAAATCTACAGAATAAAGAAAGAATATTCATAGCTGCAAAGGAAAAAGGCCAAGTAACTTACAAAGACAAACCTATCAAAATTATACCTGATTTTTCACCATAAAAAAGAAAGAGAAGGAACATTGCCAAATTCGTTTTATGAGACCACAGTCCCTGCGATATACAAACCACACAAAGATTCAACAACAAAAAAGAGAATTACATACCAATTTCTCTAGTCAATATTGATTCAAAAATACTCCACAAAATACTTGAAAACTGAATCCAAGAACACATCCAAAAGATCATCCACCATAATCAAGAGGCTTCATCCTAAAGATTCAGGGATGGTTTAATAGGCACAGAGCTAAACAGCATTCTCAACAGAGGTATCTCAAATGGCTGAGAAACAGTTAAAGGAAATGCTCAACATCCTTAGCATTAGCGAAATGCAAATTAAAACCACTCTGAGATTCCGTCTTACACCTCTCAATATGACTAAGATCAAAATCTCAAGAGACAGTACATGCTATAGTAGATGTGGAGAAAGAGGAATACTCCTTTATTGATGGTGGGAGTGCAAACTTGTACAAACACTTCGGAAATCAATCTGGCATTTTTCTCAAAAAACTGGGGTTAGCTCCACCTCAAGACCCAGCTATAAGCACTTGGCATGCAGAGGCAGGCACATCCTAGTGCCTTGAACAGAGGGCCACCCTTTACTTTCCCCCTTGCCCCTCCCATCTCCCCCCTCCCTTCTCCCTACTTTTCTCCCCCAACACCCGTCCCTCAATTCTCCATCCCCTTCCCTCCTGGTTCTGGAAGAGTCTGTCCTAGCCTGACCTGTTTTGGCCTGCAGCTCAAGTGAAGCCACTTGCCTAGTGCCATTTCCAGCTCATGTGCCCCACCCCTGGAGGCTGCTCAGACCAGTTCCTCAGCTCCTGGGTCCTGCCTCTCAGAGCCCCAGGTACCTCTCCATGCCGAGGTCATCCGCATGATGCAGACACAGTGTCTGCTGGGGCTGTGCACATTTCTGGCCTTTACCTCCAAGCTCTGGAGCTTCTTTACCTTTTGAGGAGACAGATATGCACTGTAACTCAGTATTAAACTGTTCAATATGATATTCTCCCCGTATCTCTTTTGTCTCGAAATTGACTAGCACAGATGAAAAGGAAAAATCCTCGTGCTTATTCACTCACACCATGATGGGGTCCTGAGGCCTACAGTGAGGCCTGGAACACCCCCTGATTTCATTCTCAAGGTAGTAATAGACAAACATAAGAGACCCCATGTGGATTTCTTCTTAGAACTGGTAAGCCAATGGTATGAGCTTGTGGTGTTTACAACAAGCATGGAAATTTATGGCTGTGCAGTGGCAGATAAAAGAGGAAAACAGCAGAAACTTTCTCAAGAGTAGATACTACAAACAGCATTGAATTTTGGAGTTGAGCAGCTACATCAAAGACCTCTCTGTGGTCCACAGTGACCTTTCCAGCATTATGGTTCTGGATAATTCCCCCGGGGCTTACAAGAGACACCCAGACAATGCCAGCCCCATCAAATCCTGGCTCAGTGATCTGCAGAGACAGCCCTTCTCAACTTCCTCCCAGTGCTGGATGCTCTCAGGCTCCCTGCTGATGTGGATGCTGTGCTGAGACCAACCGAGGCTCTGGGGACAGCTGCTCCCCCTCCACGTGAGTGGAGCCTGGGAGGAAGGGAGTACTCTTGGGATGCATTCTGTTGCCCTGTCCAGTGTGAGGACTGTCTGGGCAGAGTCTGCTCCTCCCATCCCTCTCTGCCCTGGGAGCCCTACACTCCTTATGGAGTCTGGATGCACACATGGGCCAGATTGTAACGTGGCCTCACTCTTCCTGTTCACACTCCATGGAAATTCCAGACTGGGATAGACAAAGGCCTTGGCGAACTAAAACTGTTTGGTGGAGAGGAAGGACTGGCCAGAGTGACAGACATATCTCTGAGGCTCAAAAGAACCAAGTCAACTTTGTTGTGATTTGATTTTTTAAAAACTGAAAAAAAAAAAACAAAAAGAAAAGACCCAGCTATACCACTCCTGGGAATATACTCAAAAGATGTTCCACTGTACAACAAAGACATTTGTTAAACTATGTTCATAGCAACTTTATTTGTAATAACCAAAATCTGGAAACAACTCAGATGTCCCTTAACCAAAGAAAAGATAAAGAAACTGTGGTACATTTACACAATGGAATGCTACTCAGCTATTAAAGACAAAGAAATCATGAAATTTGCAAGAAAATGGACAGAACTAGAAAAGATCATCCTGAGTGAGGTAACCCAGACCCAGAAGACACATGTGGTATGTTACTCACTTATGGATGAATTTTAGCCATGTAGTAAGTACAGTATAAACAAGCTACAGTACACAGACCCAAAGAAGGTAAGTAACAAGGACCGTTGCATTTAATTTACCAGTATGACCTAATAATGTTTTTTTATTAAGCCTATAATTATTATTATTGCAGTATTTTTAAACCTGTTAACAATCAATCAAGACACAAACACCTGTTATATTTTAAAATAGCCTTAGTTAACCTGGGGCAGGGCAGATATTAATCCCCTAAACTACTTCCCATAGTGGGGCAGGTATAGGATACCTGTCCCAATCCCTGGCCATCTGCTTCTAATAATTTCTATCAAGCTACCACCACCCATCCATAATCCCAAGTACTTGCTAATGTTCTTCATCTGGGCCAAATCCTCCACCCACGTTAGTCATGTGCTTCTCCTCCACCTAAGCCATGATGGCGAGCCTCCTTCTTCTCCCTTTGTCTCTGGTCTCTCCTCTTCCTAATGTTCCATCTGTCTCCCCCAGCCCCAGAGACTTAGCCACACTTATCCCCTTTGCCCTGCCCAGATGTGATGGCCTTTTATTGGTCAAACAGATTAGGCTCTTAGGCAAGGTACAGGTGGGGCACAGAGACAACAAACAGTAATTAGGCTCAAAATACATCAGACCAAACTCCAACAGAGGACCCAAGGGAGGATGTTTAAATCTCACTCAGAAGAGGAAATGAAATTGACAACCAATGCTTGTCCCAACCCAAGACCCATCCTAGGCAAGATAGCCAACCCCTGACACTATTAATGCTTGCAGAGAGGAGCTTATCAGAGCTGCCATTTGAGAGATTCCACTCAGCAGCAGTTTGAAAGTGATGCTGAAAATTATAGCAAAGCATTAGTCGAAGCATAGGGGGTCTAGTTGAAAAATGAGGGTAATGTTAAAAGCATCTAGAAGTGACAAGAGCTCCACAAGAAGATAACAAGGGCTCAGAGGGGCTCGTGGAGTCTGAAGCACCAACCATGGACTATGTATGGACTAGAACTAGGTCCTCTACACAAGATATAGCCAATGGGCAGCTCAGACTTCCTCTGGGTTCTTTAGTAAGGGAAGCAGGGGATGTCTTTGACATTAACTCTTTTGCCTACTTTTTGATCTCTTCCTTCTAGTGGGACTGCCTCACCAAGGCCACGGGGAAAGAGAATGAGCTTAGTCCTAATGGGATGTGATGAACTAGAGTGCATGGGTAAGGGGTCTTCCCTTTTCTGAGAAATAGGGGAGGGGTGATGGGAGAGGGAGGGTGGGACTGGGAGTAGGCATGGGCCTATGACTGGGAGGTAAAGTGAATAAATAAATAAATTAATTAAAAAGGAAATAAAAAAGAAAATCTATCAATGTAATCTACATATAAACAAACTGAAGGGCAAAACTATATTATTATTTCATTAGAGCGAAAAAGACTTTGACATAACACAACACCCTTTCATGATATAAGTCTTAAAGAGATCAGGAATGCAAGGCACATAAGTACATATCTAAATATAATAAAGGCAATATACAGCAAACCAATAGCCAACATCAACTTAAATGGAGAGAAACCCAAGGCAATTTTACTGAAATCAGAAATAAGACACGGTGGCCCTCTCCATATCTAATAAATATAAGTACTTGTAGTTCTAGCTAGAGCAATAAGAAAATTAAAGGAGATCAAGGGAATACAAATTGGAAAGGAAGAAGTCAAATCATCACTATTTGCAGATTATATGATAGTATACTTTCCATAACAATTCTACCAGGGAACTCCTACAGTTGATAAACTCCTTCAGTGAAGTGACTGGGTACAAGATTAACTCAAAAAAATTACTGTCACTCCCTTATACAAATGACAAACAGACTTAGAAAGAAACTAGGGAAACAACACCCTTCACAATAGATACAAATAATATAAAATATCCTTGTGTATCTCGAAGCATGCAAGTGAAAGACCTGTGTGATTAAAACTTCAAGTCTGTGAAGAAGAAAACTGAAGAAAATGGAAAGATGTCCCATGCTTATGGATTAGTAGGATTTACAGTAAAAATGACCATCCCACTAAAGGCAGTCTACAGATTTAATGCAATTCCCATCAAAATTCCAACACAGTTCTCCATAGACCTTGAAAAAACAATATTCAATTTCATATAGAAAAAAAAAACAGGAAAACTAAAACAATTCTGTACAATAAAAGAACCTTTAGAGTTATCAAAATCCCTAATCTCAAGTTATACTACAAAGTTGTAGTAATAAAAACACATGGTATTGGTATTTTAAAAAGACACATTGATTAATGAAATTGAATTGAAAACCCAGACATAAATCCAGACACATGATCACGTAATTTTTTGATAAAGAAGCCAGAAATATACAATGGAAAAAAGAACACATCTTTAATAAATGGTACTGGTCTAACTGGACATTGGTATGTAGATGAATGCAAATAGACCCATTTTCTATCACCCTGCACAAGACTAAAGTCCAAATAGATCAAAGCCCTCAACATAAAACAAGATACACTGAACTTGATAGAAGAGAAAGTGGGGAATAGCCTTGAACTCATTGGCACAAGAGACAACCTTCTGAACAGAATACCAATAACTCAGAAACTAAGTTCAACACTTAAGAAGTGGGACCTCATGAAACTGAAAGGCTTTTGTAAGGCAAGGGACACAACTGATAGGACAAAATGGCAGACTACAGAATGGGAAAAGATCTTCACCAACCATACATCCAACAAAGGGCTATTGCTGGCAGCAGAGTGCCCAGGGACCCAGGTGTAAAGACCATGCAACTGTCTTTACAAAGATCTGAGCTTGAGATCTCCTCAAGGACTTGAGGTCATACTCCAGATGACCCTGAATGGACAGGAGTTGAATCACTTAACAAAGATGGGACACTTCCTAACCACCAAGTTCATCAGTTATTGCGAGGCCACCTATTACTTTCATAATTGTTACTTTCATTTTAATTTCCTGGCTTCTTATCTTGATGTTCTCTTCTTCCTCTGATCTTGAGTCCTCAGAAATTACAGACCATAAGTAACCAGATGTTCTGCCAAAATCAAGTAATAATACTTGTGCAGCAGTTCATGCTGCTGTGTGAGGATAAAAATGTCTCTGATAAGCCAGCAACATGAATTTGGGAAAATGCAAAAATTGTTTGTTACTAAATCTTTCAATGGTTTATGATTTACAAATCGCATGTGAAAAGCATGAGGCATTGAGGAAAGAAATTCCCAGGGTTTAACTTTTGATTAAACAAAAGAGAAACATAAAGTATTGAATTTGGTTATGTATAGTAAGAATTTATGGGGAGGTCCAAGGCTGGACCTCACTTTGCACCTGCTTTCTGAATTTAGAAGATGGATGAATCATTGAGTACTTGTGTAACTTGTAGAAGGCCCTGGGTTAGATCTTCATACAGCAGAAGCAAAAGTAACAAGAACATACCTTTGTTTTCTTTGAGTAATAGAGGAGATTCTTCTAATTAACATAACCTTTTCCTTTTTACTAAAGACATTATATATTTAGAGGAGTTTAGATGGTCTCATCAAGTACTACACAGAAAATAGGCCCTATAGAGCAGGCCTTAAAGGGCAGACTCTAAACCAAAAGTTACCCCAAAATAGGACCTGTGCTGATGATTCTACAAGATTGATTAACTGGTTAGATAGTCTATGATAATGGAGAATGTTACAGGCTGAAAACTTTGGAGTCCCTTTAGCACCTTTGATAGCTACCTACTCATTGACTGGCTCTACACTTGATTCACAACTTTGTGGCTATCAGGGAAATTATTTTAAAATATAATAATAGATTTCTACTTTTAGCCCAGCTAAAAGCTAAGAATGCCATCAGATTGCATCTGAAACCCACAGCTGGTACTTCCCCACTTGTCTGTATTTTGCCAGCCAGTTGTTTCCACCAATGTATTTGAAGGGGGATTGATTCATTACTTTCTCTTGGTCTCTAACTATAAAAATTTTGTGAATCTCCGACTACATTGGAGTATGGTATTTATAGTAACCTAAATCCCTGTTCCAAGGCATTGGTCACTCATATCTGGTTTCAGGATAAACTCCCTTCTATTCTCTTTGAGATGATAGCTATATGTTTACATACTGATTATACACTTAGCACCATGGCAGTACCTCACCAATTTCCCCACTATTCCTGTACTTGGCACCAAATTCTTCCCAAACATAATAACTACCAACAGTGTAAAATTTGACCACAAACTAAAACTCTCAAATAGAGATTCATTCCATGTGAAACTTCATTTAAACAGTCTCTCTCGCTCTCATCTAAAAATATAGAGAACATAGAAATTTAAATACATTGAAAGGGAACTTGAGGCTTTCAACAGTCCAACAGTCCCCATCTCCTATCAACACTCAAATAGTTGCTATTTGGGGCATGCTAATTTTCCATCTCTTATTTGGAGAACAAAATACTGAAACTGATGTTTCTAGAAATCTACCATGGCCTAAATAAGCTCCAGTGCTATAAAGACAGATTAATGATATTTTTCCTTCTTGGGAAAATTGACAACAATGTCTCAGAAAGAGCAATGAATTCTTCTCTAAGTTAATGAAAGTCCTCCAGCTGGGCATTGCAGCTCATGTCATGCTGGATGCAGGAAACATATTTATCTGGGAAATAAAGGAAGGGAGGGAAAGTGGAAGGGAAGAAGGAAGGAAGGAGAAAGGAAGAAAGGGAGGGAGGAAAGGAGGGAGGGAAGGGAGGAAGAAGAAAGGGAGAGAGGAATGGAGGGTAGAAGAAAGAAGAAAATATACTTCTCAGATAGCACTTAGTGTTTTAGAGAATATTTATTTCCTTTTCACCTAAGCTGAACGAAATAGAAATTGCATTTAATAGTACAGAATTTGTGTAGTGTAGGGTGGTGGATCTACATGACAGTCAAAGAGACACACAGCCACATGCCCCTGTATTTCATTACCAGATGAGAATGAGTCTCAGAGCTTATCATCAGTGGAAAGAAACAATATGGAACATGCTTTATGGACTCTGCCAAAGAGACAAAAGACACCACAGAGACATAGAGACCCCAGTGTTGTGTTCTTGCTCAGAGCTAACCCATTTTATGTATAGTAAAAGCCAATATGTAAAGCTGTTCTTCCAAGGCAGTAAGATAACAAAATACCAGTTAAAATAATGCTCCTACAAGCAAAAGAGTTTGTGAAGAATATAACAATTACATCTGATTTGAATCAGCAATTCTTGGCCTGGAAAGTGAGTTGTATATTCAAAAGGAACCAGTGACTCCTTTTCATCATATATATGTGACTTTCTCCTGGGATATAAAGTATCTAGATAACATTAAGTACTCCATATGTTTGACAGGCTAAAAGTGGCAGTTTATGGAGAATAACTGCTGTTTCTTTCATGCTTAAAACTAACATCCAAAATGATTTATTGTATTATACAAATTTTACAAATATTCATAATTACTATGAAGATTTACAAAATCCTACACCTCACTGCAATAGTTAGATACTCAGTAAAAAATATTCTACTAATTTAGTCAATTGTGTAACAGAAGACACTTAGTGCGTGTATAGAATAGATATCATATATTGTGTACATTTTAACTTACACAACTGATGTAGACTTTTCATCCCCTGCTATGGATTTATTAAGACTTATTTCTGTTTTTGTTTTCTGTTCCTCAAAGTTGGAAATTTCTTTCTGAAACAGTCAATATTTAATGCAAAAGAAGAAGAGATGGCATTGGCAGAGCATTAGACATTGGGAAGACTTCTGACGTCATGACATCTCTTTAAAGAATGGTATTCCTAATGTGTCTGGATCTGTAGCTAAGGTAACTCAGGTGTGAAGAACTGAGACCAGATAGGCCAGGGACCTAGAAGAAGACCAAATTGCTATTCTGTTAAAGGATGTAGCAATAAAATGATTCTTAATGACAAAAAAAAAAGAAGCATTATGATGAGGGAGAGGTCAACTTGTTTTAAATGATACCTTAGGTTCTAAAGAAGCAAGAGACTGGTTATGCAGAGGAGCCTCTTTGGAACAAGGATGGGAAGTTAGGAGGTTAGGCTCTTGGATCAGCTCTGTGTTTTGGTGGCATGTTTTTTTTTGCCAAGGTCATGTCTGGGTGTCTCAGTGTGAGCTCTTACATACTTTTTCAGAGTCCTATAGATATCCTGTGTGAGCAAGGTGAACATGTCATTGTTTCTTTCAATGGGATTCTTTTCAAAGGAGAGTATATTTGAATTCTAACCCCAGGCCCAAAAAAAAGACTAGTGATGCTTTTGTAGCAGGCTTCAGATATTCAAAACAGTTGGTAGATTTGTATTCTGTTGGGGTGAGTTTTGAAAGGGGTTAGTGATGCATCTTACACTACTTGGAGGTCTACATGCAAGGATGGTCAGAAGAAGAGAGAAACAGACACGGTGGTACATCAGCTGTATCCTTGCCTCTCTCTCTCTCTCTCTCTCTCTCTCTCTCTCTCTCTCTCTCTGTCTGTCTCTCTCTGTCTCTCTGTCTCTCTGTCTCTCTCTCTCTCTCCCTCCCTCCCTCCCTCCCTCCTGCTGTCCTAAGCTACTACTACAAACAGATATATAGAAGGATATATTATACATTAATATATGTACATACAAATACATATTTATATGTATTTAGCTCTCTCCCTAAATTTGGACCCAAGCCCTCAAAATTCTATCAGATTCCATTTAAATCAATATATTTTAAAACCATCTTTGGATTGAATTTATTTTCCCAGAATAACTTTTGAACCATTTTAGTTAATTTTACTTTCCAATTAATGTCTTATTTTAGTCCAATAGTCTTCATGTGCATTTCATGAAAAAAAAAAAAAAGTACTTGAACTCTACTTAGCTCACAATAAGAGCATTATCCTCTTTCACTGCCTATTGGTGTCTTAAGATTAAAGTACATGTATGTATATCTGCTTTACTCTATTTTGTTATTTAAAATGGGTCTAATAGAAAATCCTCCCATTATACTTAATTTGCTTAGTGGAAAGGTCATTTCAAAATTCACATGGATTTTTCTACTCACTTTGGATATTTCAGACTTACACTTTCCTTAGGAACCAGTAAGATGTGTTTATGCTTTTAATTCCCCAATTTGCCCTCCATCCCTTTGTGTTCCTAAAATATAGTATTTTAAATATTTTGAATACTACCTTTTTTTGGCAATTACTGTGGTGAACAACAATGACTTCCAGTGGATTCTGGGGTCCATAACATGTGGACGTTCAGAGGATGTCAGTATTTTATTTATATTTGTTAGATATTTTAGAAATTCTGGACTTTAAAAGCCTTTATGTAATTTACTCATCTTAGAGTGAAAAAAAAAAGCAATTAGAAATTCTCAACATTTTATATTCTTAATTATTTAGCATACAGAGATAGCAGACATAAATATTTAAATTTAAGTCTGAACAACTATTCATAATTGTTCTTATGTACACCCCACTTGCTTTACTCTTACATAAGTGAACAGTCTCATAAAGCTCATATTTCAGAAAGGGAGTGCTAACTCTTTAAAATACAAAGAGAAAGATTTCAAGAAATAAACATTCTGAAAAATATAAATTTTGGTAATATTTATAAGATAAAGATAATGATTCTCTGAAGATGTCAGTACTAAAATGAATCCAAGAAGCAAATATAAAACAGGAAATTTTTGTTTCTAAGAGAAAATGCTTTGATAATTTTTTACAGATAAAACCTTCTTCCAAAGTCTTTTCCCCCCTCAGGGAAGAGTTGAAAGCCTACCTTTTAAAAGCCTAAATGTTGTTAATATCTTTGCTGTATTGCAAAGTCATTATGGTTTTAATTGAGTTTTCTGAAATGAGACGTGTCTGCTCACAAAATTTGTTTTCAAATCTTTGCAGAGTATTTGTGGAAACAGCACTATGAGAGAAGATACCTTCTTCTGCCACAAGAGGGAAGCACAGACCTTTTGATTAAAATTCTACCTTCATGCTTTAACATTAGTTAAAAATATCGGCGATGTTATCTTCCTTCCTTCCACACTGAAGTGAAATTTAAAGGATATGTCTTGTTTATAAAACAGAAACATTTTAAATATAGTTTAATGAGTGTTTCATGAAGGGAACAAGTCTTATAACGGATGGGTTGCAGGTTTATTTTATGGTTGGTTTATATCAACCATAACACAACTACTTACAACTCATGGCTTAAAAAAAAAAGCAACAAAACCAAAAGTTCACATAGAAATCAAAATATTTGATAGTCTGTGTTTTTATCTCATGGTTGCAAGGGAAACTCGAGAAAGATAGGGCTGATTTATTTTCACTTCTTTGTTAATTATGACAATCTAAAACCTTTACTTTACTAATATAATTATAATACACATCCCAATGGTGAAATAATTTCCCTGAATAGCAAACTCAAAATTGTAGCCACAGTCATGTGTTGATAAATACAATGTGAAGCCTTTTAACCAATACACACGTGTAAGTACTAGTACAGTGAGAGGTCTGTACAGTCAGGTGAGTATGCAGAATAACTTAAAACACCTTTCCCGCCTCTCAGTACTACAGAAAGCTCTTTGAAGTAATGGAAAGATGTTGCATGCTTTCACTCTCTTCCCTTCAAAATATGTTTCCATTCCAGATTCCTCAGCAGCCGGCAGAGGGCGCCCTCAGGAGAGCGGCGTGTGCCTGGGCAGGCGGAAATGCTCAGGTTTAGAGCGAAGCCTCTTTTCCTGGGGGTTGGCGTACTTCCATTTGGAGGGAGACATTTTAAGCTTTTTCCTCTTCTTGTCTGTACACCACACCTTTTCACAGTATTCTTCCACTCTCTGGAAGTTGCTGTAGCCAATGAGCTGCAAGAATTCTTTGTACCACGGTTTCGTCCCCTGAGACATGCCGGTTAAGGGAGGGCAGGGCATCTTGTGATGTCTTTCTTCTTCGTGGTCTTTATGAAACATCCCTTCCACTTTCTGCTCTTCTAGTACCTCCAAGGTGATTTTACGCACAGTGTGGACAAAGCTATGCTCTACTGTCTGGCAAAAATAGGTCCCAGCATCTGACTTGCGTACTCGAAGGAAGAGTAAACCCAGGTCCATCTTAACCACTCTGTCATCTGTTTGCACCTGAAACACCAAAAACAAGCAAACAATAAGGGAATGGCAATGAGCGTTGTATAGTCCAGAAAACATCACCCTGTGTGCGTTCCCATTACTTGCCCCCCTTTCATAATCATACCGTACAATTAAGATGGCCACAAATGTAGTAAGTAATCAAATGAGTCCTGCAGTTACTTAAATTGGAAGCTACATTTATCAACGATGTTGATGTCATTTCCCACCAATACATTAAAGAGCCAAGTGTATGCAATTGAGCTAGCTTTCTCCCTAACGAATCTCGTTAAACGAGAGAAAAACCGTATCACCATAGCAGTTCACGTTGAGGTAGAGAGTAGATTTTCCTTATTTTTCATTTTAAACAAGTCTTTTTGAACGGGCAGAATCAATAACACTTCCCAGGTTCTCCGTGGGATTCTTTGCTTCCATTTCCCACGACAGAATGTTTCTGCAGAGCTCTACGTTTAAATGATGGGATTCTTTCATTGATTGTCTCTTCTTTTTTTTTTCTTTTTTTTTAAATTTTAATAATTTATTCATATTACATCTCAATGGTTATCCCCTCCCTTGTATCCTCCCATTCCTCCCTCCCTCCCATTTTCCCCTTACTCCCTTCCCCCATGACTGTGACTCCCCCTGTATATGCTCATAGGGTATCAAGTTTCTTCTTGGTAGCCTGCTATCCTTCCTCTGAGTGCCACCAGGTCTCCCCATTCAGGGGACGTGGTCAAATATGAGGCACCAGAGTACGTGTGAAAGTCAGACCCCACTCTCCACTCAACTGTGGAGAATGTCCTGTCCATTGGCTAGATCTGGGTAGGGGTTTGAAGTTTACAGCCTGTATTGTCCTCGGCTGATGCTATAGTTTGAGTGGGACCGCTGGGCCCAAATCTGCCTATCATAATTTTCTTCTTGTAGGTTTCTAGGATCCTCTGGATCCTTCAACTTTGCCATTCTCCCATGCTTCTCTCATCTAGAGTCCCAATAGGATGTCCTCCCCTCTGTCCCTTATTCATAATAGCCAGAACATGGAAACAGCATAAGTGTCCCTCAGTAGAAGAACGGATAAAGAAACTGTGGTACATTTACACTATGGAATACTACTCAGCTATTAAAAACAAGGAATTCCCAAAATTTGTGGACAAATCGATTGAACTAGAAATGATCATAATGAGTGAGTTAACCCAGAAGCAGAAAGAGTTAAATGGTATATACTCACTTATATCTGCACACTACCCCAAGGGTCATGTCCCAAAAAAGTCTTCACTAAGCACAAAACTGTCTCTTCTAAAGCACCCACAAAAATAGTTCAGTGAACATCATGACATTCCTATAAGACTGTTTATTAACAACCATTGAAAACAAAAATGAAATACAAATTCTATTGTAAAGGAACGTATACTTTTAAGATATGCTTAATTATTAAGTAACTCCTTTTAATGCTTTGGACATACTTGACTATATTCTTTCTATAAATAGATACATATAATTCATAAAAGAAAGCCATAGGAAGGCTTTCAATGGGTAGGCATACTCTGTCATCAATACCTGTACTTAATAAGTATATGATTTGATATCAGGCAAAACTGTTTTCAAATATAAGCATGACTATTAATTCAGTGACTGAGGGTCTTTTTAATGCTTAATTTCTGCCTTGTTTTTCTTCATAAACGTGGGAATATATATATATATATATATATATATATATATATATATATATATATATCCTCATAGACAACTTGTCACAAATCCTTATCAACATTTCTTCAGTGGCAACCCAGAGAAACATGCTTTTTCCTCATTGTTTTGGTTTCAGTGTTAGACCCCACACTTATCTATCTGATCTGGTCTCAGAGCAGACATCCCGTGTCCTCTATCTCACTAGCTATCATATCCTTTCCATAATTGTGTTTTGGGACTTCTGTTCTCTTCACTGAGTAGGAGAATTTTCTCTGTCTGTTTCATCTCTGTTTCATCTCATCCTGACAAATGATGTAAATTGTATACATTTTTGTCTTGTAACGCAACATCTCTCTTTTTATAATCATTTTATCTCCTTTCTATACTTGAACATACAATGTCACATGCACATACCGTTACACAGGTTTTCTGTGGCATCTTTTCCCTTTTCATTAACAAACTAATATTGATCTACTCTTCTTTAGAGCTATTCTTTGATCCAGAACTGTGGCTTTATTTAGATGTCTATAGCTTGCTTGAGCAGAAATGAGTTGCTCAGGTGACCAGCATGGCACGGTGTTTCTCACAGCAGGGTCAATGGAACTGGGCATTTCTGGATGCCAGTGCCTTAAGTCACTGTGTTCATTATTCTAATAGTCAACACTAACTTACAAGCTGTATTTTCTCTCATCTAGAAGCACAGTGCTAGTATTTGTGTTTACCATAAAATATTACCTATTTTCAAAACATAATGTTTCCCATGTGCTAAGAAAAGCAAAGATGGGGTCAGTACACCAATGATATGTCCCAGTCAAATGAGCCCAAACAACTATGCAGTGAAATGTAGAAAAAATATTGCAAACACTTGAATCATTAGAATATTGTTATTATATGACATGCAGTGCAATAAGCAAAATCTTATACACACACACATACACACACTACAGTTATTGTCATACATTACCTTATGGAGACAATTATTTCAGTGAATAAAATCATCATGTTAAATACTAATTTTAAGGGTATGTGGACTTTCAAATATTTTATTTGTAACTTTTCAGCCATATTAGAATGTCTTACTTCAAGTATGAAAGATCATATATGAGTAAAGGCTACAAGGATACAAATGCATGAATTTTTGCATTCTTTTAAATTTCTAATAAACCCTATAATATGTATTATAGCTCAAGCAAATATTTTACTTTTGCGAACAGGTGATGGGTACATCCAGAATATTAAAAGAGCTAAATATATTCTTAATAACTATGTCTGCTGTCATTCCCTGGTATTACCATCTTGTTTTCTCTTCAAACTTATGTATGTATGTATATATGTATGAATGCATGCATATGTATTTATTTATTGTGTGTATTCATATATATGCACAAGCACATTCAGCACATGTGTCATGGTTTGCATGTGGAAGTCAGAGGACAACTTGCAGAACTGGATTCTATCTTTCCACTATGTGTGTCCCATGAGCAAATTCATTCTTGGCCACAAGCACATTTAATCACTGAGCCATTTCATATACTAGTAAAATGATTCTTTTGGGGTAAGGCCTCCCCAGTTTTCTTCCATCTCCTATTCTGGTCTTATTCTTTTTTTTTTTTTCTTCAGTGAATCCTTTTCTATTGTATGCCAATGCATTTAAATTTTTGTCCTAGGTTTAAATTTCATTTTCTTCATAATATATCCCTTATTGCCCATAAGAATCTTTCATGTCTTTTTGCAATTCAACATAACTGGTGTTTGTGGCACACAAGATGTGTAATGTATTCTTGAAGTCATTTTTTCTCAAAGCAACTTTCTTCTCTTTAATAAACTTGCATGATAGTGAAGGAAACAGGGTGCTGTTATTTTTTTTCAGGAGTTATTACATAGTAAGTACAGGGCTCAGAATACAGTATAAGCAAAAGCATATCAATTTTTTCTTGAGTGCAAACATCCACGGTAGTGTGGCACACCTGTGAGAATAGATCCCAGATTCACATTTCCTGGAACTACCTAATAATAGTGATTTGAACAGCAAGAAAGATAGCATAGTTCTGGTAACTGTCAGGAAAAACAGCTACTGCAGACATACATAAGTAAGGCCTAGGACATTGCCTTCATTGGAAAAACCATGTGCTTACAAACGCCCACAGTGATCATCATCTTTTTGTCTTCCTCACCTCCTGTGAGAGGGAATGACACATGAGAAAGTACAAAATGTGCAGCCTATTGTCTAGCACATATTCAGTTATCTATGAAAAATAAATACAAGCCAGATATGGTGGTACAAATCTGTAATCTGAGCACTCAGGAGGCAGAGGGCAGGCAGATCTGAGAGTCTGACGCCAGCCTGGTCTGCAAAGTGAGTCCAGGACAGCCAGGGCTACATTGAGAAGTTCTGTTTCAAAAAACAAAAATAAATAAATACATACATACATACATACATACATACATACATACATACATAGAAATCTAAGCCTATGTTCACTGCAATTAGGGGTGTATTTTTGCTTTGTTTTTGCCCTAGTATTATAAGGTAGCATTTGATCCATAACCAGACATTCAGGTTCGAGAAAAAGCACATTATAGACATGTGGAGTCCAGATCATGTCATAGGGACATGACAATTACTATGAGGATTATTCTACTTCAGCTATTTGCACAACAGAAGTAGGTGCTATTCTCATAGTTTTGTTTTCCCCTCTTTGTTACAGTGAATTCACATTTTATCCTCAGGAATCAGCGCCATTCTAACTCCCAGTATCCAATATGTAAGCTCAGTGGCCTTATAAGTTGAAGTGCTTTCTATAGATTATGGATACTTAAAAACAAAAATGACCTAGAAATCTGTATTTGCATTCCTTCCATGATTTAATCACACTGCTTTAGCTAACTTGGGTACCTCCAACATCAAAGCTTGATTACAGGATGGTTTTCAAACAGCTGTCATGTTTCTACGTCTGCAGTCCAGACTTCTGTGGTCAAGAAGATGGTACATAATACATCATTCTATCAAATACTTTTCTGGGCAATCTAAAGAAACACAAGATTTCTTACTAAAATGGATTTAATCTTCTTCACTATAAAGATTGATTCAGGATGATGTGTCATAATATCAAGTAAAGAAGTAATTGCAGTAGGAACTGCACACATCTGGGAGCTGATCCAAAGGAAACAGTGGCTCCCATGTGTACTAGCTACATGATTCCATGCATTGCATTGGAAAGGGCCAGATGCACATTTTGGTTTAATGCCGAATACATCTTAACAAAATCAATTCTGTCAAAAATAAAGACCAACAGCCTTTTATTTTATTTATCTGACCCATGTTTGACATAATCAGTAGTTGACTTACAGAAAAAAATATATCTAATGAGAGAAAAGTAAAATTTTGTTTTACTAAATGATGTGATAACACAGACTAGTGTAAGAGAGATGATTGCCAAGTATAAAGTGAACTGATTATTGTCACCTTTGTGGAAATCTAGCACTATACAGCAAAAAATGTGAAACATCCAGGATGAGTAAAATGGCCATGCAAGATTGATGGCCTTTGTGTGGTCACTGCAATCCAAGGTAGAAAGAGAGAACTGATTTCAAAATGTGTCTTCTGACCACAACATATATGACCTTACTCACTCATACACATCGTACAACATGCAATGTATACACACACACACACACACACACACACACACACACACACACACACACA
>OU015744.1:121854336-121886275 GCA_907169655.1 Acomys percivali | reverse complement strand
CACACACACACACACACACACACACACACACACACACACACACACACCAGATGGTAATAGTAAAAAAATGATCAATGCTGACAGACTCACATTAGGGTCTATTGGTTATTTGCAGAAGTGACTGTTACTAAGTCAATAGAAGTTACAATCGATACATATTCATTGCAGGATATTCAGTCTCCATGACCATGAAAGAGAGATATGTTGTATCAAGGATACTGTAAACCATGGTGTGGAGTTTTAAAGGAAATATGAGCAATGCATGAAGCAACTTACAGCTCACTCATGCCCAGGGTATTGTATAGCTGTTTATTACACAATTACAGAATTGGGCTGCTTTCAATTATTTCAATAGGCATGTTGAAAAGAAGGTAAGAGTATGGAGAAAGGTGGTCCAGGAACTGTAAAAGCAAACAACAGAAATTTTATAGACAAATCATGACAATTTGTCAATATTTAAGCAGGATTAACTAAATTACAAAAGGAGCGGGAACCAAGAATGAAAACAAGAGAGAAAAAGAATAGAAACTCTAGGGGTTTCTTTTTGCAATCAGTGATTTGCTTTGGGAAGCAATCAAGCTAAGTTGGTTTTTGAGATCAGTTCAGACTCAGGCAATCATAGTCATGAGGACTCAAGTATTTAGAAACTCTGATAAAATCTAAGCTTCAAACAAATGTCATTAACTGTCCAGAGACAAGACTATCAGAATGGAAAAAACTAAAAGGAGAGAGGTGAAAGTTCAAAAATAGAAATGCTCACCAAAGGGAAACGTACAGCTGTCCCAGAAGTACAGCTTAACACTGGGTTTCCTAATGGCCAAGGATTGAAGAACATATGACCAATTCTAAGACTCAAACTATCTCTAAAATATATATTTAAAATTACTCCTCTGGGAAGTACATTTTTCCTGGAACCGAGGCCTGTGGAAATCTCCACAATATCTCATGACGCCAGAGAGCAACAGTGGACTTCCTTAAGGAAATTATCACAGTGCAGAGGAAGGTGTGATGCCTCAGGGCAGTTCAACAGAAGCTGTTCTATCTGGATCAAAATATGTGCTCACACGCACAGCTCTCTGCTGGCTTATCTCCGCACAGTTTCAGTTTTCTAGACAATGTGAGCAATATTCTCAAACAAGAGCAGTCAGAAAAGGGACGAAATCAGCACACTTTGCTATTCACATGTGTCTGCACAGGGCTTGCTGCATGGCCGTGTTAGCAGGTTTCATCAAAACCTGAAAAGATTGATCTCAGAGGGAGAAAACATACGTATGCATCTGCTTCCATAGATACAGGAGGATATAGGACATGCCCAAAGATTCTCAGTGTTAGCTCGGAAAAATAACCAAAGAGAGATTTACCCAAAGCTCTAGGTCCATTTGTAATCTATTCTCCATTCATGGTACAGAGACTGTGTGGGGCATTTATTTAGCCTTTCATGAGGCAGCTAACTGACTATCTCAGAACCAGAAAATAGTTAGGATATTTGTTATTATCGAGGTTTTTTTTTTCTTACATTGAAACTGAAGGTCTAAATGTCAGCTGGCTTCACAGCCATTAGTTTTAAAAAAGATGAATATTTTTAATGTGCTAAAAAGAGAAACATCACAATTACTAAACAGACATTTCAAACGAGGCAATAAATAGTTCATGTACTTTGTGTTGTGGAAACAAGAAAAACAGACATCATGGACAATGCAAGCAAAGCCATGCTTTCTGTGCATGTGTGTCAAGGCAGCAAACAGCACAGACATGGCTGTCTTTGATCTCTTACATTTCTTGTCCTTGGTTAGTATTAGTGAAGGTCAGAAGAGTAAGTCATGAAGCCAACAAGATAGTAGATGAAAAATGGAGTCCTACTATATAACTGCTTTGCTTTTGATGACATAACTTCAGTATCAAAGGTGTAATTTGTGTCCACGTTTTCACAGGAGCATCCATCTTTAAGACTCTTACTGTATCCAGTTAACACAGCAGCAATGAACTCCCAAGGCAGGTGGAACGAATGGCTGACTGCTGGGTTCTGCATGACTATTGCATTTTTCAGCAGGATTATGTGATTTTGATGAATTTATATGGCTTAGTGGTTGAATTAAATGCAGAGTTAAAAATGATAACTTTGGTAATGATATTAAAACAATATTGGCAATAAGCTACAGTTTAAGATTTGGGGCTGATGTCATTTTGTGTTTTCTCTTGAAATTTCCAATAACGAATAGATGGATTTATGCATTTTTAAAGGTTGTCACAATGCTAACAATACACTACACTGAAGTAAAATTATTTTTAAAAACATACTAACTTATATTTCCCATTAAGCTGAAAAGTCACAAAAGTAAGATCAATAAGAAGAGGGAAAAATGAGTTCTCGATGTTCTGCAAAGGAGAAATTGTACCAACTATTGCATAGATCTTGTGGGCCAAGTGTTTGTTTCTCTGCTGTATAGCATACTGGAGTGAGAATGACAGGGGTTTATGTATTACATCTTCAGGTTGCCCCCAAGTTTTCCCCCAAGAAACTTATCACAATTATTTAACTCACGACTGAAACACAATCTTCTCACAGTACCATTAGGACCTTTAATGATTAATGCCCAAAGTCGAGAAGATTGTGCTTTGAAGAAGTTGTTCACACTGTTGTTCTGTTTTTAGTGAAAATTCATTGTGGTGACATCTTAGTGCTCACCAGACAGTGAGAAGCTGTTTTTTCCTAATAGCTTGTCTTCTTCAAAACATGTGGGTACCTTTCACAATGGTATTAAATGGCAATGTTTCAGTATATTAGAATTTTCACCTAGCCTTTACATCTAGGGTCAGAACATTTTTTGATAAAGCGCTATATAACAAATACTTTGCTCTTTGTGATTACGGTCTCCATTGCCACTATTGAATTAATAAGCATGCAAATAATAGCAAATGACACATGTTAAAATATCTCTCATTTACTGAGTTTTAGAACAGAATGTTTACATTCAGAGATATATTTCAATTGTACAGCTAAATAGTTTAACAAGAAACGTTTTTTTTTAAACAATGTTAGGATTGAAATTTGCAATTATTTGGAGACCTTATATATCCAAGTATGTAAGATTGTATGAATTCATTATTCATAAATAAGGGAATACTGCTGATTTATATTTCCTTATAAAAATACTTTTCTTTCGCAACCCTAAAAAAATAACGATTTACATCCTTTTCAGGTAAAGTTTGGTCTGTTATTTTTAATAAAAATGGTATGCAAAAACATATGGGTCCACCAAATTTAATTAATGACACCAGACAATTGGACCATCTACCCCTCATTTGTGGTTGAAATCACACTATCCACTTAAGTCAACTATTGTTTTCCCTCCAGCCAGAGGCACACACATCTTTGCTTTCTGTCATTTTGTTTGTGAGCTTAGCCTTTAATGGTGGAGCCTCTCTCCAGGCCAACCTTTGCTTCTTTTAGAATCCAACCTGTCACTTTTCTCTGATTAGATTCTCTCCCACATGCTCTTTATCTTGTTTCAGCAGTCAGCTGCACATCCCACCCTCCTTTGGCTACTTCCTTTCAACTATAAACAGAGCCAAGTCCCATATTTCAAAAGAAACAAACTAAAACTCATGGTTACCCTGTCTCCCAGTTCCTCTCTCTCTCTCACACATCTTAGCTTTTGGTACAGCCCACTGCACTGACTGTTTCTCATTCAACACAGATGCATGTGTCCATAACCCTACTGCCTGATGGCTTCTTCCTCAGCTGTCCCATTTCACTGTTCTTGTTAGAAACTGTGTGTGCTTTTTTTTTTTTTTTGCATTTTTCAAAAGATGTGCCTGATTACCATATCCTTCCCAATTTCTTCTCCTAAGTTCTATCATATACCTGTCTGACCCTTTTGTCTCTAATTACTTAAGCTAATCTACTCTAAAAATACCAGCAACTTAATTTCATCTCCATGATGTATATCATAATACTTACTTTTTCAGAGAAGTGTTGCAAGTTTTATGTAGGTTACTTTGTCTAAAACTCTCAGAACAACACAAAGCACACAACAAACCCTGAAAAAATGAGTAACTATACTCATTACTTTTTTTTTTTAATTTCTTCTGGACTCAGCCATCTAATTTTCTCTTAAATGAATCATTTTCCTTTGTTCATAGCTTTAATCCTATCAGTATTTAATTGTCCATTGTCCAACATAAGCTATGCAAAGGGAGGTAGCCCCAAATCTGACCTATTCCCTCCCAAACTGATACCAGAGTGTAAACTTCATAGTCCATGTGCTCTTACAAAATGTTCCCCAAATTCTCTATGCTTTCACTTTCTTTACTTACAAAGGTTCATTACCAAACTGCTGGAGGAGATAAAAGCATTAATGGACATAAAGTGGTTAGGATGGTGACAGGCACACAAGCTCAGAGGACACAACAGTTCAGGGTACTGCAGGAGCACACTTTTACCAATAGACAAAGAGTAGAATACATGGAAGCCACACAAAGAATGAAAACCAACTGTTGCATATATTATATAACAATTATTCCTATCTCCTATCAGAGATTAGAGGGGGGAGATTAAATTATGGTAAGGCTCTTAGGTCCTTAAACATGAAGAATAATGGCTTTGTCAGTGAAGTTTAAGCAGCCTGTTCATAAGGATTATTTATTACACTGGCAAATGTCAAATGTCTGAGCTCCAGCTATGAGATGTTTTCCACTTGCTATTCATCCCAAAGCATCTGAAACTATATTTATATTCCTATTTCAGAAGACTTTGTCACTTTTGTAGAAGAACATTTACTAGAACAAGCCCTGTTCCTGAGTTTATTTTACTAGGTGTGAGTTATTACACATTCTGGGTTTCAATTACTTTGATTATAAACTATGTTTTGAGAATGGTTGTTATAGACTATACAGCCCTCAATACTCAGACAATGAACGACTATAAACTAACACTAGGTCAGGGATTCTTGAGTATAAACATTGGGTATGCCACTAGCTGTGGATAAGCTGTAACCCTCTCAGCTTCAGTTTTTCTATGTGTAAGATGAGAATAATCATGTCCACTATTCAGTTTAGATATCTAGCAATGACAAGGAAAGCATCTAGCACTGTCCTGGGTGCAGTAGGTTTGCAATAAGGGACAGCTTCTATCAGAAGCACTCTAGTGCTCTTTTCCTTAATATATCACAATGGTATATCTAGCAACCAATATGTTTAACTTATTTAGTGAATATTTAATATGCTTACAGAGACTATTAAAAACAATTAAACATAAAAATGTTCTGTATGAAGTACTTAGAAAAGCATACTTTAATATTTAAAGATCTAATAAAATATGGAGAGATTGTTTCCACATGGTGCATATAAGGAAACAGGAAACTATAAGATGTATATTTGAGAGAACTGCTGGTACCCAGAGTTTAGAAGGCAGACAAATTAGATTTTAGATGCTGTAAGTCAATTCAAGAGCATACTTCAAGAATAATATGATCAAATGTTTTAGCCATGCAATATTCTATTTATAACTAACACCACAAGATTCAGTGTAATAGGTATATATAGAAACTTGAAGAAGGCATAATTCCTAAAATCAAAGATTTCAGTTCAACAGAAAGAAGGGGTTTATACCCTATGGTCTTGATAAATTAAATACTTCTTTCTTCTTCCATTTTATGAGGTGAAGAATAAACTTTGCTTGTTATGAGTATTCTGCACAGCATCCCCATAGGAGCTAAAATTTTGATTAAGCAAAATTAAACATCTTTCCTCATGGTCTACAAGTGAGAATATGATTGCTATTTCTCAAAGTAAATTGGACATAGAAATGATAACTAATGTAAAATGTTCATTAAATGCAACTGAGTACTTACCTTTCTAAGTCATTCTGCATCCAATATAGAATTGATACATTTCCTTTTTGTTTTGTTTTAGCTTGTGAATAATTGCTATGTCTTTTGAAATCATTAATTATCTGACTGTGCCATGATCTTCATATGGAGAGTAAATTCAGAATTCCATACATCAGTAGCTATACCAGTTAGGGAGATTAGGATGCCGTTGGGAAGAAGGTAGGCATAATCAGCAAGATGGGCAAGAAGCTCAGAGTTGAACACTGATGGATGCATCATGTCGGAATGACTTCCAAATGAGGTCAATTACAGTGAGTTCCAAATGAGAAACAGAGCTCACAGAGCGAGGAAATCTACTGATGAAAGAATTATTTCTGTCGTCTGAAGCCCTTTGACTGCAGGAACCAACCGTGGACCATTCCCAGGTCCCCTCCTGCCAAGTTACGATGGAATTTAAAAAGCCATTTCATCTCACATTTGAGGAGTTGGAAATGCATTGACAATAAATAAACAGTTTAACTCCATGTGCTATGTCACATTAGCTTTGTCTGTATATGTGCTGTTATGCTACCATGAACATTTAGGAAATCTTTTCTTTCCTGATAATCTTTCATATTATCTCTAAGCCTTAGCATGTTGAAGTTCTTCCCCATTATTTTTCTGTTTCAAATTTTTTAATCATAATTGTATGATAATTTTATGATATTTTGATTGTTTTCCTCTCACTCAGGACATCTCCACCTTGCTACCCACACAACTCTATTCTATTCTCTCTCTCTCTTCCTCTCTCTCTCAAATGAAAGAAATTACACACACACACACACACACACACACACACACACACACACAAATAAAAACAACAACAAAACCAGTTAGACAAAAATCTGGCAAATAATGAAGGGCCTGATGGCTCATGCCTTTAATCCCAGCACTACGGAGGCAAAGTCAGGATTTCTGAGACCAAGGCAGCCTGGTTTACAGAGAGAGAAAAGTTCAAGAACACCCAGGGCTACACAGAGAAACACTGTCTCAAAACAAAACAAACAAACAAAAAAACCAAAGCAAAAAAAAAAGTTCCACAAAAACAAAAACAAAAAGCAAAAAACAAAAAAGCCCTGTGGCTTTGGCTTTGGCTTGTCCAACTACCCCTGGATATGGGGCCTGCCTGGGAGTATAGTTGATATACCCAGTGACTCTGCATTGGAAAAAAACTGATTTTCCCTTTGCCAGTAGTTATCAATTGCAAACAGTTTCTTAATTAGGTGCTGGTCTGTGTCCATTACCCCTTTTAGTGTTTGGAATCCATTTAGCTTGAAGATGCACACCTTTCTTTTCTAATGAATATTTGGGGAACTCAGAATTTATAAATTTCATCACTTCTACAGTGTACTATGTGACTACAGACTAAACATGTTAGGTTTTTAGTTTCATCACAGCCTAAAAAGAAATATTTTTGGGATCAGTAATTTTGACTCCAGGGACAGATTTAATCTTTAATAAAAAACATAAATAAAGTAGTCTTGTCTATTGATCATTGATCAGACATGCACACACAGAGCTCTCCTCTGTCCACAAGGCAGGGCTGTAGGATATCACATCACTCACTCAACTTGAACGCATCTTTTCAGCAAAGGCCATCTGTACTATAATTACCAAGATCTTCCTGCTGATGTGAACATTCTTCTTGTGAATTTAAAGTTCCACTTGAGAAAATAGAGTTTAAATCCTTAATAAGAATTAGCAATATCCATCCTAAAGGCTCTATACCTTGGACACAGCCAGACCCATCATGTTACCTCCCATTCTTGGAATGACTTCCAGAACATTCCAAGTATGCTTCAAATGCTGCCTCTTCCCATGTCTCTCAAAGTTAAAAAGTCATTGCCTCTGTTCCTTAAGTGACCTTAGAAGCATAGCCACCAAACTACTCTAAATGGGGAGAGTGCTGAGGCTTGCCTTTGATCCCAGTGGATTAGAACCCTATTTCAGTTTTTCATGTTTAATTTAAAGCTTTATTAATATTGATATCACTATTATTCTTATATGTTAATAAGGTTGCTCTTTCTCAGGAATGCAACCTTGGTGGACATAGTTTAAGATACTGCCATTGCATATATCACAAACCTGAAAGTACTTTCAGCAGGAAACACATGAAATATCTATGTCTATAGTTTAAAATATCAGTTCATATGTATATGTATAATAATCTATTTGGAATGTGAACAATATATCTATAAATCTACATTTATATTATAAAATTTTATAAGCACAGAAATAGCACTTAAAAAGAAAGTTGATTTTTTTTAAATTGGGTTTGTATGTGTGTCAACATGCACATGGGTGTAAGTCCATATGTAAGTCAGACAACAGCCTTAGTATCTTTCTTAGCAATTTGAGACAGGTTCTTTCACTAGCCTGGAGATTGGAAAGAAGGCTGGCTAAATACTAAACCCCCAAGATTAGTCGGCCTGCCCCTCTCCAGTTTTGGGATTTAAAACGCATATCACCATGTTTGGGTGTTTTATATTGTAGAAATTGTAAAACATATTTAGCTCAACATGCTTTGATTTAAAACACTCCCTTCACCTATTTTGGGGTCATGTGCTCTAGGTAAGACACCAAGTGTGAATGCACAGCTATGAGTTACCTCTTCTTTTCTTATTTCACGTCCCTTCTGCACAAACCAGACAACTTTTGCTTGTAGTGATCGTGGTGTGCATTCCAGCAAAGTACTGTTGCTCTCTATGCCATAGGCCAGCCTCTCCTCCGTCCTATCCAAAGCGTCTCCTGCAATAGAAAGGTAACGGCATCAGCCTCGAGATTGGAATTTTACTAACTTTTTTAACAACTGCATTCAGGTCCCAAAGGATTGTAAATAACTCTTTCCTGGTTACTGATTTCTACACAGCCAATTATTTAAATCAATTATTTAGAAAGGCATATGAAGGGGGAGGTAATCCCCCTCAGGAACAGTCATAGGGGAGGGGAATAAGGGGAAAATGGGAGGGAGGGAAGAATGGGAGGATACAAGGGATGGGATAACCATTGAGATGTAACAAGAATAAATTAATGAAAAAAAAAAAGAAAGGCATATGAGAATTTGGAGATTTAAAAGACAAGTAGGTAAAGATGTGGGATAGAAGATGAGATCTAGGAACTTGGCTCTACAATGTGGGGCAGTGAGGACAGTGATAAAGTACATCAAAAAGAAACTTATGGGAAATCAGCAGCAAGGTTCTCTGAAGGCAGGGGAAGCATGAGCATCAGATATTCAAGCAAGGCATCATCTGATTTCTGAAGATTTTTTTTGCCCTCATTTTCAAAACTGACCTCTAAATTTCCTGAGACTAAGGCCATGCTTTCCATTGCTTGGACTCCCAGATGCTGGGGTTCCTGCATCAAACCCCAAGTGGATTAAAATGACAACAACAGAACAAACGAACAAACAGACAAAAATCTGGGCTTCAAGTTCTAAAAATGGTATGACCACCATTGGCTCCCAGTGATGGCACCCATCATCCAGTTGCTTCTCAGTGAACGCAATGACATAAAACTTGGCCATCATCCATTGTGATATGACTCAAAAATATCGCTTTTCCTGTTTGGTTTTCTTGTTTTTGAGAAAGTCTGAGGACAGCGAATGTCAGTTCTAAAATTACTCTGCTGTAGCAGAAGAGAAAACTATTTTTATTTGTTCTAAAGTTGATACATGCTACATCATACATAATAAAAATAAATTTAAGCCAGGTGGTGGTGGTGGCATATACCTTTAATCCCAGCACTCATGAGGCAGAAGGTGGCAGAGGCCTGAGTTCAGGGCAAGCCAGGCCTACAGAGTGAGTTCTAGGACAGCCAGGGTTACACAGTAAAACCATGTCTCAAAAAAACTCACACTCCCCAGTGAAGAAGAAGGAGGAGGAAGAGGAGGAGGTGGAAGAGGAGGAGGAGGAGAAGAAAAAGAAGAAGAAGAAGGAGAAGGAGAAGAAGGAGAAGGAGAGAAAAGGGGGAAAAAAGAAATTTGAGATAAAGAGGTAAGTCCTGAGAGTTACTGCCATCAGCCAATGCTATGCTGCTTTCTGGTCCTAAAGTTCCTCAGCTTTGATCTCTAATACTAGATTGTGCTAGTGGTGATATCTGGAGCAAATTTTGCTAGTTCTGTAAAATATCATAAATTTGATTTTAAATATATGGGAGAGAAACAGATACATCAGGGACAGTGTTTCAGGAAAATGACTCATTTAAAGAAATGTGTAGTTTATCTTCAGCATATATTGGGTAAATCATAACAATGGATTTTTCTTAGGATTACCAACAAACTGCTGTCCAAAGCACTGCTGGGCAGCATTGCCATGCCGAACATCCTGTCTGCGGAACCGCCTGGAAGAAAGAAAATTTAGGAGATTCTGAGGTTCAAATTTCCTGGATTTTAAAATACAGCCAACCACACTGAAGATTCCAAAAATATTCTGTTGTCATAAAAAATTATCTGTTATATAAAACTAGCATAGAATTTAAGCATTACACGTTTCTTATTTCCTTGGAGTATTTTCAATGGTTAAAAGATCTATACAATATTGTTCTTTAAATGTTTACATAGGTTTGAATTTCAGACCCTCAAATAGTAATGTAATACGTTTCTCTTTACATTTTGTTAAATATTTAGTTCAACCAGAAACTTGAAGTTTGTAAAGGCATGACAAGGGGTGTATGCAGATAAGTACAATAGAAATATTTATTTGAGAAGTCTAATAAAAAGCCTACATAATAAGGAAAAAGATGTTTGTATATGACTATTTTAACTCTTCAGAGTCACAAATTTTCATTGTACTGTTCTTTTGTTGCCATAGTTTTTCACCTGGCCCTGTGCTCCTGGAATAACAGTTCCTGAGGCTTAAAATGATTTTATAAATACCCAGGACATTTTGCTGGGCTCTTTTATGCCTAGATCATAACACAAATAATCCATTTAGACTAATTTACATTCTGCTATATGGCTGGTTACCTGGGCTCAGGTGCCATGCATCTATCCTCATCGCATCTGGCTGGCTCAACCCCCTGCCCCCACCCCTGGCCCTGCACTTGGCTTTCTCCCAGAATCCTCTCTGCCTACTAGACATCCCAACTCCTATTTACTACCTAAGCTGTCGGTCATCAGATTTATTATGGACAGGTGCTACATCAATACAATACACAAGATATTCCTTTACATTCTTCAGTCTCTTCACTGTATTCAAAAATGATAATGGAATAGTAGTCAAGGGATGAGAGCTTTTCTCAAATGGGAAAGGCAAGGGTAGAAGATATTATCAATAAAATTTCAAGGCTATGTTCTATATACAAAAGAATACTTAATTAATTTTATTATAAATCATTGACAATTAGAACATCTTACAAAGACATGGAATTTTACAAAATCAAAGTTAGAACTTCCACATGTATCATTGCTTTGAGCTAGACTAAAAAAAAAAAAAAAAACCTTACAATAAAAGCAAAGCTAGGTGGTTTCAGGCTTTTTTTTATATACTAGTATAGACAGCTAGTTGCAACTGAGAGCAGTAAAGGAGTGACCTCAATTGCCATTGCAATCCTCGCTTAGATGACCATTGTTTCCCTCTGTGGGACAACGGTGGACGGAGTAGGAACTGAAAAGAGTGAGGGGAGGAAATAGTTTCCATGTTGCAGAGATGACGTTTTACTGCGACTATTATACTAACCATATGAGGATAATAAAAACAGCATTCTAGATCATTCTAGATAAGCAATTTGAATGGCTTATAAAGAAATCAAAATTTTGTTCAAAATAATTGAAAACATGCACTTATGAAAAGGTTACACCTTCCAGCTAGATTTCAGTTCCTGTTTAGTACTCCAATATAATTGTCCTTTACCCCAGCATTAAATAAAACACATATTATGATCAGGACAAGAAGAACGCTTGAGCAATGGAGCCTTGCATTACTGAACGCTGCATATTTTTCTTATATTCCCTACTTCTTAGAAACTTCTAAAGAGGACACTGGAAATACAGAAAGCGAGAGCCAGGAGGAGGAAAGGAGCCAGCTTCATAGATTACAGTGTGTTCTGGAAGGCCATGTTAAAGAAGTAGCCAGATTGTGAATTAGAATCTTTCCCCTATTAACTCATTTTCATTCCTCAAAGCAGAAAAAAAAATGTTTATGTAAATGACTGGTTTTCTCTTCCAGCTTCTATTCAGGTCTGAGGCAGAAATGATCCTATAAAAGCAAACCATTTTCCTCTCCATGTGCTGGAACTTACTTAAAAGCTTCTCCCCCAGGAATGGGCGATGGATGAAAAGAATTTGACAGAGTGAAAGATCTCCAGTATCCTGAAGTGAGTTGATCATTTATAAGCATGGCTTTAGGCTCTGTATATTATCACTCATTGCTACCCCTTGTCTGCTATTGTGTACATTTATCTAACCTCTTCTAGGTTATTCTTCTAACGTATATGTATATATTATCATATATATTATATACATATATATTTTCAACCTTATGGTGGCACTCCAAATGAAAATTATTATCCCTGGAAACTGGTGAGTTAAAACTAGGCATCATTGTTATGTGCGACTCATAAGCATTTGGTGCGAAGTTACACACATTTTTTTTTATAATTGCTAGTGACAATACAGCAATAACCCTTATCATATTTGTAAAATGACCTTTTGTGGCATGACTACAGATAGCTGATAAAGGAATTTAGAGAAACATTCAATGGCCTTTGCCTATATACAAAAATTTAAACAGAGGGTTTTTAATGAGATGGGTGTGTTTAACTTATTTATCCACGGCACAGTATATACATAGGGGATGACATATTATATCTCATAAGTCTCTACATTTTGTGTCAGTTAAAATTAAATTTAAGCCAAATTTTAAAAACCATCTGCTTAAAATAATCCTCTCAAATGAGCTCCTGCTCTTCTACTTACTCCTGAGTGGTATGGCTCTTCCTGAGCACTCTGTCTTTGCACGATTAACCCCTTTGACTGGAACTTCCATAGATTCTTTTTAAAAAGTGTGCTCAGTTTTATAGAGAATACAGTGGAACATGTGCACTGCACTTGGTCAAGTACCTAAAGTGCTCAGCAGTGAGCTACTACCAGTACTGTTCCTCTCTCTATTGTTTTTTCCTACCTCAAGCTTGCAGTACAGAACTCAGGTAGTACATGGACAACTATCCTCAGCTTTTAAAATACTATTATAGCCATATTCTCCAAGAATGGGTTGGATTAGCTATAATCATTTGTGCAAATGAAATGAGTTGCTCACTTGTTTAGCAGAGAGAGAGAGAGAGAGAGAGAGAGAGAGAGAAAGAAAGAAAGAGAAAGAGAGAGATTTTTTTGTCTGATCCTAAAATGATAATTATCATGATTTATATTAAATTTGGTTCAAATTATATTTGGAAAGTAGAACCAAAAATTAAATGGCAAAAATAATTGGAATTTATGCAAATTATTTTTTCTGAGAGAATATTAGATAGTTTTCTGTGTTGCTTTAATTATTCCTTGTTGAAAAAAAACACATCTTATTTATTATGTGGGTTTTTTCTTATTTATTTTCTTAATATGTATATAACCTCATATAGCTTGAGTGGAAAAATACCATTCAAAGTGCCTTGTGAATCTAAAGTCCTGTTTAAATACAGCTTGAGTTTACTTTTCTTTATAAATGGCAATGACCTCATAGATCTATAGACATTAGAGTTCAGAGGTCTCTTGGTACCTTTCATTTGTGTTGAATTAAATCACATATTTCATTAATTACACAGGTCATGTGTTTGCCTAGGAGTTAAAATATTCACTTCTAAACCGAGTAAATGAAGTCCAGCTGCTTGAGAGGACACAGGAAACCAGGATGTGTTTTAGGATTTATTTATTTATTTTCTTTTTAAGTCTCTGAATCTTTCTCCTATGGTGGCTTGCCATTTCTACATTTTAAATTTATCTGAACTTCATTATGTCCTGCAGAAAAAATGAGTTTGTGGGGAGAGGGGGAATTAAATGCAAAGTGAGATAAAAAGTAAAAGTCCTAAAGGGATGCTCATCTATGATTTATCCAGTACGGGATGATAGTGCATCAAAGATGTGTGAAGAAAAATTTCAAATTGTGAATGCTAATATTTATGATCAAATTATAACTAGAGTAATTTATAAATAAAAACAGCTTATTTTCATTAAACGGGCACACATATACATGCATGCTCTTAGAAGATACAAAAAAATTATAGATTTTCTGAACAACGGAAATGGCCCAGTGAGGACGGTGGCTTACCTCTTCGCATGTGCTCCTGTTGGGTAGTACCTGGAGCAGGAGATGCCATCCCAGGCACAGTAAGGGTCTCGAGCCAGGCAGCAGTCGGCACAAGCGCTGCCATACATGTCGCAGTGATGGAATCTGACTTGTGCCACAGCAGAGGTTGATCCAATGTAGAGCTGTTGCTACAGTAAACAGGAAGCTGTGAGCAGAGGAGAATTTACAGAATTCCCTAACTCCTGTGTTCCTACAGTAATAATATAAAATAGTGAGCAACCGCCCTGCCATATATATATATATATATATGGACAAAAGACTAATATATATATATATATATATTCTTAAACTCTGTGTTTTAATTAACTAACAAGCAGAAAAGTTTGAAACATGAAAGCAACTTACTCTCTTTGAAGAAATTTCCATAGAAATGATAGGAACTGGATCCTGAAATTAATCAAAATGTTTTATCTTTAGTAAATATAGAAATAGCTGCTTAACAAGAAGTCAAAATAGTTATGAGTGGTTCTGTGCTTGTAGCCTATATCTCTAGCTTTAGTAAATCACCGTGCAAATCCAAATCTATTAAAACACATAGTTTAATTATTGTCTAGTGGAGTGGAAGAATTTTGCATATGAGAAACAACTAAGGATCCAATCAGTCTTTGTCTTTGGAGTAAATAGTAACAGCTTTGAATAATATTTGTTATTCATAAACTCATTTATCTTTGGTAAGATTTTTACCAAAGTTCTTAAACCATTAGAAGTAAACTATGTTTTAGATTGTTGGTTGCAGTTAGTAAACTTTATGGTTTTTAATTATTTGAACTCAAACCTGTACAGAACATGTGTGTATTATAATGGCCATAGTAAATCACTGTACATTTTTTGGCCAAGATGAAGAGCCTCATTTTCTTAGGATTATAGTAGAAGGAGGACAATCCATGGTATAGCACTGGAGGCCTTCGGGTTTGTTTAGCAATGCTGTTTAATAGTCAAGCTTTTTAATGAGTGCAAGAAATCCTACGTTAATACTACAAGCAGAGAAAAGGCACGCAGACGGAATCCACTCTGGGAATAGTTATCCTTTGAGGAATTAATTTTTAAGAGAAACGATTTGATCTTTTATGTTAGTTTTTAAATTGCTCTTTTGAATTTATTTATTGAGTGTGTGTCCTGTGTGGAGGTAATAGGACTACTTCCAGTAATCTGCTTTTTCTTACCACCATGTGGGTTTCTGGGATCAAACTCAGGACTTTGTATTAGCAACAAGCATCTTTCCTGGCTGAGCCAGGACAAAAGACTAAAAACTCCTTATCAGTTTTTGTCTTGTTTTGCTTTATTTATTTATTTTTGTGTGTGTGGAATTGTTTCTGTAACATTTGTACAACCAAACTCTTTTGGACCTGAGGGTATTAGTTATTTATTCATCCCGGTAACACTGAACCTAAAGGGTTATTGTGAAAAGATACACTGGTGTGTACTGAAAATATGAGCTACTGTCTCAAATGTGAAATTAAATTTTATATAGATGCCTGCACTGCAAAATAAACAGCATGCTCCACGTATGATGTGGATGTGCTATGAAGTATTTGCAAGACTCAAAACAGCCATGATGTATCTTAATGTATAGGATGTATGACTTAAGCTTCCTTCACCCATGAGTTATAATGCTATAGACTGTGAGCTCAGTACTATGTCATCAGTGATGTGGACTATGATGTTTTAAACAGAAACAAACATAAAGCAAGGCTGTGAATTGTTCAGATGACAATATATTGTGATCAGAAATTGGCAGAATCCTCTTAGCCAGAAATATGAGTCAGGATTGATTGCACGGGCTTAAACGTGTCATCTGTTTTGTTAATGAGACTTTACAGTGTATATGGTTACATTATAGGTTCATATACATAAATATATTTTTCATAAGTATGTTTTGTGCTTTACATAATTTTCTATTTTTTATTTTTGTTGGCAATTCCTTGGTGTAACTAACACATTACAGGTAAACATAGTGCACTCCCCCTGCTACAATATTCACTATTTGAAGTATGTCACTTAGCAACAGTGTTGTGCAAGATGTCAGTCTTCACTAGTATGGAATTCACATATAAGGTAAGTGCTATTTTCTTTATTATAGTGGCTGGATACTGACATTACCTTCCTTTACAGGAATATTGGCACTTTGGAGCATTCAAGGGACAAACTCTAGATTTTAAATGATTCTACACTTCAATTTTCTCTGAATTCAAAATACACTTACACAAGAAAAATTCCTGAAAGCAGTTTTCTTTATTCTCAGCTTTGATTATGTATGTATTTGAATCATCACTAGATTACCTTGAATATTTGAAGCTCCTCGAGTATGACTTCCTCCATCCCCTCTGTTTCTTGGTTGTAAATTGTGATTACTTTCAGCACAATTCCTGTATCTGTGACAAAGCAATAATCAAAGTGGAGTAAGGACTCTGACTTCAAACAGAACTTAAAGTATGACTGGAGAAAACATATGATCACTAGCAATAAAAAATCACATGGCTACTTACACATTAATAACTTGCAAAGATCAGTTTGGCGTACCATATATAAAAAAATGTATTTTGAGACAGTGTTTCTCTGTGTAGCCTTGGTTATCCTAGACTCACTTTGTAGACCAAGGTAGCCTCGAACTCACAGTGATCTGCCTGATTTTGCCTCCCCAAGAGCTGGGGTTCAAGACATTCACCACTATGTCTTCCTTTTTTTCTCCAAATAGTTTGGTCAATACAAACAAAATCATACATTCAGAAATCAAGCTGCCCAATTTTAGACGTTTCTTTTGTGAGACATCAGGTGAAATGATACTCTTATTAAGCCTCCTACGTGGTAAGAATGTTTGAAATACTTTTGTCCAAGAAAGGCACAAATTATTTTGTTGGTTTTGAGAGTGTTGAGCACTGGGGTTACCATATACTAAGTAAATCCCCTATCAGTGGCTGCACTCCAAGACCTATGCATACAATTTTTTAAATATCTAATTTTGGGTAGTAAAAATTAAACATATGTTGAAGATAAAGAAGGTATTTTTCAGCTCCAGGTTTTCTCTGATATACTTTGTTTCTTTAGATTGTTTTCCCTAAATTTTTAATTTAAGAGAAACTGGCTACATCAATAAACCAAGAATAGACATATCCATGTTGAAATTTGTTGAGCTAGCAAGATTACTCAGTGTTAAAACTGCGTGCCATGTAATCATCTGGATGTGGGCTGAGCTTCAACCGCCCTGTACCAACCTGGACACAGCAGTAAACCTGCAGTCCTTGCACTGGGCACACAAAGACAGGATGATACCAGGGCTTACTGGCCAGCCAAGTCTACCCCATCAAGGAACCAATAGTCTGTTTCAATTTCTTAGCTTCCATAGCTGCCTGCTGTTTTATAAAACTGCATTCTGGTTTAGATTTCCATTTAATTTTTTATTATTCCTGACATTGTGAGTGCAATCTATCTACTTAAAATTTTACCAAGAAATCAGTTTTCACACACACATAACTTGGTATGTGTAGAAATAATAATTCATAAAATACATTAGACTTTTGGAAGTGTTAATCCATGAAATTTCATAAGATTTGAGCAATTCATAAAAATTTATCAAATCCTACATATGAGTTAATAAAACTATTTTATAATTAACCTGATAGCCATTACCTTTATTTTGTATTAATTAAAAGGAATAACAATTGTCACATTTTGGAAATTAAGCACACAGACATCAGCCAAAAGCAAAAATGCAAGTTGATTTATTCATCTGGAAGAAGTGATTTTGCAATACTGACATCCCAATATTGTATTAGAGCCCATGCCTAGTAATTACTGGGAGTGAAATCTACTATTTATTGGCTTTTCCAATGTAGTTGTCACATATCTCTAATAGTTTAATTTGTTTTGGAAGAATGTGGCCAATATGACAATATCAACGAATTAAATATGATATAGATGATGTTTCCTAAATGATCTTTGATAAATCTAACAATAAAACAGCTATAGCATGGTTAGATATGTGTTCCACTTTCTAAGGCAATTATAAGAAAATACTTCAATCATTTTAATCATATTTCAGTCTTGCTTTTGGAAATTCCTTTTTTTTTAAATGATTGGAAATCACCATGTGTGAAATAGTGATCAGATAATTTTAGGTTTCTTACAGAGGTCTTATTCTTATGTAATATTGACCTTATCAACAATGATAAAATACAGCCTATACTGAAAGTCTATTATTTTGTTTTATATTTCTTTGCTTAAATATTTATTTATTTATTTATTTATTTATTTATTGAAACAAAAAAGCAGTAGACTGGAGAAGCATAAACAGCAGTCTTAGCATTACGTCCTCTTCTGAGGCAGGTCCCATGGCCACATGAAACACCATAGGGCAGAATACTTAAGAATGCTCTGACCAGTGCTGTGCTACACAGTGGAATGGGAGGTTAAAGCCGAAGCACTGCACAGAATTTGTTCCTCATACATAACTCTGGGCACCCATCAAATTTCAAATTTCTTCCCATAAATAAGGCTTAATGAGATGGCATTAATTGAAGCTATTAAACTCATTCAGTCATTTCATCTTTAGCTATGTGCAAATGAGCTGATTGGGAAAAGTTATCTGTGAGGGAGTTAAAATGTATCAATGCTTTCTTATGTCTTTACCTGTCCCAATAAATAAAACATCATACTGGCCATCCTCAGCTTCCACTCGATCTACTGCTAGTTGCTTCAGGTTATATTTTCCATCGGTCTTTACAAGTATTGGCTTTTTATGAGCAGGTTTAATGGGATGATACATTAATGGATGCGTTCTTGCGAATCGAATGGCATCGTCGGGGTAGTCTTTGGTGGTCGCATACTTCCCTCCATTCACTTTGCTGGCACACTGAAATGCAAGTGCGCTAGTTTATTATTTTTTTCTCTTACACCTAGACACAAACATATGACCACTGACAAGATTAGAAAAGTTAAATATGCTCAAGGAGTAAACTGTGCATTCAGTAGTATATAGCAGCTCTACATATTTTGTTCCTGAAATGGATTCAATATTAAAAATTTCAAAATAAAATTATTTTTAAATGCAGCATTGAAAAGACACAGAGAACATTGAATTCATGAACGCCAAAAATATATACAATACAGGACAATTTGTGAATACAAATGAATGCAACAATATGAATGATCAAAATGTTTTGGAATTATGTTTTTTATTTGAACTAAAATTATAAACTGAAGAATATATCATTTGCTGTTGGCACAGCTTAGTGTAGAGTGCTTCATAGCATATGTGAAGCTCTGGATTTAATATATTGCACCAGAAAAGAAAAAAGAAGAGGAAAAGGGGAGATAAAAAAAGAAAAGAGGAAAATAGAAGAAAGAAAGAAAGAAAGAAAGAAAGAAAGAAAGAAAGAAAGAAAGAAAGAAAGAAAGAAAGGGCGAGGGAGGGAGGGAGGGAAAGAAGGAATGAAGAAAGGAAAGAAAGATCTACCATTTGTCAGAACAACACATACATGTCTTTTAATAATAAATCTCTAAAGTTGAAGAACATGGGGGCTGGGAGGAAGATGGAGTATCCCATATTTAATGGCAGCCTGAGCTACAAAGTGAGCCCTTGCCTTAAAAATAAACAAAGAAACTGACCTTAACTGTACAAAATAAGTTTCTCGATATTGAAGCTATCAAGATGGTAATATTCTGCTTTTTAATTGCATAATGCCAGCATTATAGCATAGAGTTATTTAAGTTCCATCACCACTAATTAAGGAGAAGACAAAACCTCTTTGTATTATTCTGATATAATCTGTATGATTTTTGAATTATTTCATACATACTTGAACCTGAGAAAATTAAACACCAGTTACTTGCTCTTACATGTTGCAATTCTTAAGACACTGGTGCTAAACTGCTCAAATGCAGAGCACTGTAAGACATCCTGCCTGGATTCCTCGTGCTGCTTTTAGCTTGCTAACAACTGCTCCTCACATTCACATGTGCTACTCCACAGTCAACATCAGTCATAACAATTCCTTGATTTTTTATCTAATTTAAAGTATAAATGCAGTAGTTAGGTAACCAGGTTCTGTAAAGGGGGCACCTATAATTGTTTGTTTTGAAAAATCAGTCCCTATGCCTAAATTTGGCATGATGCGTGCATTGGCTTGCATTTGCACAAGACGTTATTGGGAACATTTTGGACTATCTTCTACCTTGGAAGAAGTTCAACAGCCAATCACTTCCTCCAGCCTCCTCTAAGGCCATGTGGTTTCAAGAAGCATTTCCAGCTAAGCCACAGGAGTGGATTTTCCCATTTAAATGGCAATTTCAAGCAGTAGAATGAAATAAAATATAATTTGTGTCTTACTGGAAGCAATAATTTTAAGTCAGCGAGCACGATTGTCATGACAGAGCTTTACCCTCGCTAATGGAGGCGAGCTTTGCTTTCCTTTGGAGCTTCGGCTCTATAAAAATGGTTTCTCTATGACTCTGCAGTAACCACAGAATCAGGGTAGGCCCACAGTCTCACCAGCTGCTTGTTAAAGGGAAGATATGGGCCTGTAGGACAAGCTAAACATTTGCACATTGTTACTCACACAAAACACACAACAGTGCAACTTTTTCCAGCCCAAGTGCACATGTGACCCATGATCTAAATCTACATCGTCATCTTCACTATTGCCAGTTTTAGACATGTCCCAGTCAAAAGCATAGAAGTTGATGTAACTAGTTAGACTTTTGGTAGTAACATTTCAGAGGCAAATGATAAACTGTCCTTTCCTCTCCTAATGGACCAAGGAAAGAGACAGTTTGTCCTGGGGAACACAGAAGTGAACACAGATATTAAAACATTAAAACTGGACCAAATTGTATTGTTTTAAAGTGGCATGTGATACTAATTCTCCTCCCAAGACTGGAAGAGAGCCATACTATGGCAATTGTATTACATCTTTCCATGCTTCCCAGAATACCTAAAACCAAAGCTTCAGCTGTTGCTAATCAGTGGGGATATCAGCAGGCCATATTTTATAATGCTAAAACGGATCCTCTCTTGATTAGGTATTCTTTGCATTAAATAATTACGTAAAACTCACCATGCCACTGATAATTCTTACTGTTGGATCATTCTTACAGATGTGAAATTCTTAGGTACTTTAAGTGCAAAGTAAGACAGAAGATGTGCAACGAAGACTTCAAACATCAAACAGTATGTCAAATGATTAGACTTACAGAGCCAGGCCTGGGGTAAGGGACTTTGCCTTCATACAATGACCAGTGGTACTCAGGGCCTTCTTTATGTGCATATGGGCCGTTAAAGGCTTCCCGGATACTTGACATGTGATAGACACATATAGCATGGCCTCTGAATATATTGCTGAAAAATAAAAATTACAAATCTGGAGGTAACTAAGAGGTCACTTGGTCAAATACCTTGCTAATATACGTTAGAATTAAATTGAGTAAAAATCAATTTCTTAAACATAGAATATTCTAGAAATCTTAACCATTTTATTATTTTAAGGAATAAAATCAAGAGACTTACCACTCCTTCATTTCCTATTTACTAAACTTGTAAATAACATTATAAGAATGAAAGCGGGAGGGAGCGGGGAATAGGAGGATACAAGGGATGGGATAACAATTGAGATGTAATATGAATAAATTAATAAAATATATTTTAAAAAAGAAACAGAGAACTAAAAAAATGAACTTGCCCACCTACTTTGTTAAGTCCTATGTTGTGTTTTGTATTGACTTATTTTGATTTCTCTCTCTCTCTCTCTCTCTCTCTCTCTCTCTCTCTTTCATTTCTTTGATGAAGGCATGAGTTACACATGTGCAGGGTCAGAGCTCATCTTGCAAGAGACAATTCTCACCTGCGATGTAGGTTCTAATGACCAAACTTGGGATATCAGGCTTGGAAGCAGGTTCTTTTCCTAATGAGCCATCGTTCCAGGCCCTCCTTTTATATCTTTTCAAAGGGTATTAGCAATTTAAATTGGTAATTACAAGGGAATATTTCAAAGTCATTATGTCTTCAATGCACATAGTGTTCCCTTAATCCTTGTGCTGTTAAAATGCAAACTCTATTTGCATTTTACTAGAATTCCTGGTATCCTTTGCCTTACTTTTTAGCGACTCCTCCTGTAAATAAGTCACTGATGTTTTCAGGGATGGAAAGATTGTATAAAACTCAGATACATGTTCCTTATGTGCAGCAGAGATCAAAATGATTTTTTAAATGGAAAGAAAATTCTACTTTCAGAGGATAAAGATCATTGTTTAATACAAGTTATTGGAGTCATCTGAAATCTCATTTAGTGAAAAGGTAGTGTTATGTTGTTTGAGCACAGAGCCGCCAGCTGAAAGAAGTGGACCAATTTGCAGCCTCCATAGTATGTGAATTAAAATAAATGATGTTTGTGAAAGAGCTTTAGTAAAATGTAAACTCTGTGCAAATGTATTTCCTGCACCCTGGGCCAGCTGTAGAACAGCAGCCATGTTACTGTCTTAGGACATCAATTCACACATTTTATAACACACCTTGAAGCAATTGGAAATGCCTGTGATACTGGGGAAAACTAGACAGCCTCAACTGAAGTGGCAATAAACCTTTGATCACCGTTCTGCAAATATCAGCCTCTATGGCAGGTACAGCTGGGAGCTTTTTTCCACTCTCAGATTTATATATAGATTGAACAAAGTTGAAATCATGGAAGGAAATCATGTCTTTGATTTCTCTGAATGATCCAATATGCTATTATTTAGGAGATTAGCTCTTATAACCAACAGAAAATATATACAGATTATCTCATAGATAGCATTTATTACTTAAAGAATTTTCATGTAATGTAAAAATTATTTGCTGGCATAAGAAAAATGAAGTAAAAGAGGGCTGTGTGTATATTGTGACCACCAATATATGTTAAGTTTTTACATTTTCATCAAAATAAAGTTAATAGAAAGAATTGTTCTCATATTAGTCTGTGGATGAAAAGGTCTTGTTACAAGTTACTTGCTCAGAGAGCTTTCCAATGTTTTAATTTAAACCGATCATTTAAAATTACCTGCTGAAAACCTAAACAAAATTGTGAAAAGGCCTTAAGTAAGCACCAGGTGCAGAGTCATATTGAAATTTATAGTTAATACATTGGTGATTGAGTCATATTCATCCATCTCTGTTAAAATACTGGGATATTCTTCCTTATTCTTGGTGCTATTATTTTCCCTTTGAAAGATACTTAGGAAATTATGTATTTAAGCTTTTAGCTGAAATAATTTCTAGGAATAATTTTTATTTCACATATCGATGCATGTAAAATATTACTTCAGATACTCTTCCGTAGATAAACAAAATTCAAAAATGCAAAATGGGAGATAACATATGCATAAGTTTAAACTGGAGCAGCCCACTTCAGAGACCGAGAGAAGATGAAAAGTGTGTGTTCAGTAGGAGGCTACCTAGGAGGAAGACAAAACGAAGGAAGGTGTGAGGACTACTTCCAGACCCAGGACTCAGGACCATTTCTAGGACATGGGTGGCAAGTAGTAGAACACTGATATAAACCACTGGTGGAAGGGAAAGTCATTCCCAACCATAGTAGTAGTGAATAAAAGGAGGGGAAAGACCCAGTGCTGAGAACTGCCAGTGTAAACACTGAGATATGGCAAGGTGTCATTAAAGGCTGGCAGGAGGCTGTACACGAGTAATTAAGAAGATTGGGAGAGTAATTGTTGCAGGGGGATGATGATTTGCTAAAAAAAAAAAAAAAAAGCAATAAGGACTATACTGAGACTGTGGCTATGAAAATGAAATGAAGGCCAGTTGCCATTGAGGGAAAGCAAAAAAGCTGGACTCTCACAGAGGGTGACAATGGTAATGATGCCGACAGAGTTTCTGAGCACACCTTGAAAGGTGCTGCAGTGCGACCATTTTTCTTTTATACTGTTTTATCGACTATAAGTTTCTCACCTGGTAGTATTAAACAGTCCAAATATCACTGGATTCTTAGGATCTCTGGTAGGCAGTAAAAACACATCCTCTGAAACAATAAAAGACCCTTCCATCATTTCGTATTGTTAACCTTCTTTTCATGTGAAGACAATGCATTCAGATAAAAGAGTTCAGAACTGTCAGTTCTAAGACCCAATTTTCCATTCTGTAGCTGTCACCAGGACAGAGGCATGAATCATGGCCCTGCTCTTGGTGACCTAAGCTGAATGACAGAGAAGGACCCAGCAGTGCTCCCCTAAGGAGCAAGATGAGTGCCTTTGCTTTGCAAGTCTTCTGCCCTATAAGGTACTGGATGAGAACGAAAAGAGAGAAACTTGTCTTCAGTGAATCAAGGTCCAATACTGTAGGAAACATACTTTTCACACATGCCTGAGAGAGAGAGGGCTATAGAGAATCATGGATATGGAAGAGTGAAAGGTAGATCCTCCTGTAATAGTTACCTAGCTCATCAAAATACGTGTCAATTCCATTCATTCCTGGTACTGAGCAGACCAGCCTTGCTTTAAGGAATGTGCTCCACTTATTCACCAGTATTCTCTGTCCTCCCATGTCATTCTGTGAAAACCAAAATGGACAAATGACTACTTAAAGAACATTTACCATCAAGGGTTAATATGGTGAAATAGGCAGATACCACGGTTCCTCTTATTTATATAGGAAAATTTAGCAAATCTATCAGAGAGCATTACAAATAATCCCCTCTCACTTCTCTTTTGTATTCCTCATTAGTGCAGCAGCTTTTTTAAAAAGATTGTTTTAATTTTTAGTTTCAGTGACTATATGCATGAGCACCATATGTGTGCAGGTACCCTGGAGCCATAAGAGGTCATCTGATGGCCAGGGTTGGAGTCTTAGGTTAACTGTTTGATGTGGGTGTGGAAATTGAAATGACCTCCTCTCCAAACACAGCAAATGCTTTTAGCCTTTTAGCTGCTAAGCTGTTTTGGCAGCCCCTCAATGTAGTACTTTAATTCAAATACCCTCAATATATTTTCTAGCTATTACACATTTTAATAAGGTTATCTTTCCTAGATAAAGTACTGACTTTATGATGTAGTGACTCTGCTTATTATTTTGATTGTATGTGGTATACCTGTGTCAAGAATTTGGATTGACCATTCCCTTTACTTCCCTTGGTAAAGAAAGCTTGTGAAGTAAGGCATGGCAGCAATATCTGTAATCCCTGTACTTTGGAGCTGAAGATCATCATCAGCTGCCTATGAGTATGTCTATATGCAATGTGTGCTAGTATTACTATTAAATATCTTTCTTAAATGCTAAAGCAACTGCACTTCTTCCTCTGCTTTTGGTTTTGTTTTGTTTTGTACTTAACAATAAAACTGATCAACTGAATTGTTCATACCCAGGTATATATACCCTCAAAAGATCGTAAATCTAATAAAACTTTTGTCAAATTGAATTTAAAAATGCATTATCTCTGAGCCAACATGATGGCTCAGAAACTTAAAGCCCCTGCAATGAAGCCACAGGATCTGAGTTCTAGCCCCAAGACCCACATGATGGCAGGAGAAAACAGACCTCTACCATCCGTGACATGCATGAACAGTAATATAAACACAGACAGATATGCACACATAAAAACAAACAAATATTTGATATAATACTTTAAAATAGAACAAATTTCTATTTGGGAAGAAGTGGTAATTGTAGACTATTTCCTAACATGGCTTTGAAAATGAGAAAACTCATTAAAGTCAGCCCTATTTTAAAGTGAAACTCTCAGCAGTGAAGTTATTATGGATATAATATAGGAAGCTTGGTTTATTAAATATCAAGTTCAGAAAGTCTATGGAATACTACAAAATATTTATATTAGAAGCCTACTAGAGCATGAGTAACGAAGAGATGTAGAACATGGAAGAATTGAGAGGAAGGGGTGACAATTATCAAAGTGCATGCCATATGAAACTCTCAAAAGAACCAAGAAAATATGTGTAACACTATATAACAAATACACTGGGAAGGAAGGAAGACAAGCAAGCACAATCCCAAAGCATGCCAGCCTCACCACGCACAGCCTCCCCACTCGGGTGTAGATAGTGTGGGCATTGGTCTCTGCTTCCAACGCCTTTTCAGTAAAAAAGAAGTATATTTTGTTGTCATCTCGGTCTTCATTATCAGGAATCATATATGAGCCTACAAATTTTGGTTCTACAGACAAAACATAAATGAGAAAGTAAAAAATTATACATGTAATGGTACAATAACAAAGTCACCCAGATAAGTTATTATCACTTGGTTGTCAAAATTTCATCAGGTCATGGGAAAATGCGAAATTTCTTGAAAGTTTTAGATGACTACTGAAAACTAGATAATCATCTTCTTTTTATGAGAAAATTAATAGACATTTTAAAAATGTAATTTTAATAGAAAATGTAAGGGACACGGATGCAGGAAACCCTAACAGTATATGTTGAAACAAAATGTATTTAGTTTAAATACAAACTGGAAGTAGTAGAAAAACAATCTTTTAATTTCTTCTCATTATATATAAAATATATGTACATGTATGGTACATATTAAAGTTTAAACCACATTGTTATTTTTTTAATTTATACATAAGCTATCACTAAACCTCATAGAAAATCATGTATTCTTTTATTAACTTTAAATTTTTTACATATAGATTTTACATATATATTATATATGTATGTAATACATAAATGTTACACACATATATACAATAAACTACCTACAGAAGAAGAACCATGAAACAATCAGGAATTATATAAATGTTACATTCTTAGTGTTTTGGCTACTTGTATTTGGCAGCCTTGAAGAAAACATCTTTCCTATCTTGGTGAGTCTAAAATTCTGAATGTAAATGAATATCTATCATATCTCATCATTACCAACTTAAAACATCTATCTAGACCTAAAAACATCTTTACCCCTCAACAACTAAGCTTAATTGTGAAACTAAACTCTCTGGTCTTTAATCCCATCAGAGACTGGAAAAGGAAATTTAAGATTTTGCATTTATAGTGTATACAATCTAAGTGACTTTTGGTTGCTATGGAGCCAAGCATTTTAACAATAATATTTTTGCACACTGAAGCTTAATCATGGAATGCTAGAAATTATGAAAATACTCACTATAACATGGCATTTTCACTCCTAGGTATACTGGTATGTGACAGAACATAAAACTAACATATATATTCATGTATGTGTCACATTCATATGTGTAAGGTTTATATGTTTATATATATATATATATATATATATATATATATACACACACATACATACAAGAATTCTGGTTCAGGAATGGCTAGTTACCATCCTAAAGTTTGGTTTGTCTCTAAAGTGCAATGTAATCCTATTAAAGCAAGCAAGGCATGAAATCACTGCATATATATATATATATATATATATATATATATATATATATAAATATTGCATAATTAAGGTAATTTATATATAAAGTGATGAACACATATCATATGTGTTTTGGACTCCAGATTATGATAGCTACAAAGACTATTTTGTGTTTATGTTTTTATTATCAAAATAGCCGACTTAGCCATGGACTTGTCTTCCACTCTGATTTTCTAACTCTTGTCTTTTCTACCTTTCAGCAGCCGCTCATCGTCATGTTCAGTGCGAATGTGGCCTAGCTTCCCCATGCTGCGGAATATCGCAGAATCTCTGCCCCAGTAGTCACTGTAGAGTCCGGCGAACAGTTCACTACCTGCACAAAGTGCACCAGAGAAAAAAGTTAATGTCTGTCTCTCGATATGAAGGTGTGGTAGAAGCACCATTACATCAAACATACTAATTTAACACACATTCAACTTGAGGCTATCAATACTATTGCTAAGGGCTGGAAAGAAGCCACCTCAATGCAGGCCATCAAACCCTGCCTCCCTCTCAGCAGTGAACTTCATGCGCCATCCTTTCTGAGTGAGGAATGAGGCAGCGCTCAGCTCAGAGTCATTAGGAGAAGAGCCTGGGGGGAGGGGAGGGGAGTGGCGCGGGGGGGGGGGGGTGCCCGATGAACACAGAGCCCTGTTTAGTGACATAGCCTGGGGTCATCTTCTTTTAGCAAACTTCTTTCAACCTCAATACCAACTGTGTTTTATCATTATAGTTGTATTGGTATTACATCTGGGCCAGTTAACTTAAGTTGCTTCTTATGGGACACTTCCCGTCTTTACCAGGATTTTACCATGGGAAGTACAAAGTTCTGTCGAAGCCGCATCTACAATCGTCTGTGTAAGTTTATAGCTGAGTCAGAGCTCTGAGGCTGGAGTCTGCAGAATGACTGATTGCCCTTAGCTGCAGCACAATGAGAAAGGGATTTAAAACGGGGTCTTGGGAATATTCAAATTTTTGTAGGATCTTGAAAAAAATCACAGTGTGTTTTTAGAGAAAGAAATAAAGCCATTAACAGTAGCTTGAGAGGAGCGAACAATATTCTTTTTGAAACAAGAAGGACACACGAGGGCATGACTGAGCCTGGGAGTTGTTACCGCTGATGAGGCACGGGGACTTGGAATGTTCTTCCTTCCCACAGCCACAGAGAGGACTCCCTGTGCATCAGTGGCAACTAGACAGCTGTTTGGGGCATGCCTAGCCTTGCTGTCCTGTTCTGTCCCAGAAGAACGACTCTGGCAAAGAAGCAAATAGTCAAAGCATATCTCTGGAGAGAGAAACTTCATCTAGAATGGTTGAATTATATACCTCTTTGTGTGCCCAGAACTCTAGCTGGGTTTGAAAATAGAGTCAAAGATGATGACACTTGAAAAATACATTATTGATTTTTTTTCTTTCTGGGTGTATATGTTATATACACATATGCACTTGTATATATGTGTGTGTGTGTGTGTGTGTGTGTGTGTGTGTGTGTGTGTGTGTACAAAAGTGTATTTGTAAATGTGTTTGGCAGTATGTAAAAGTCAGGTAAAATTTGAGTGGTAATCTTTTCTCATTTTCTTAATGATGATGGTGATGGTGGTGGTGATGATGATTGTTGTTACTATAGTTATTGTTATGATTATTGTTGTTATTATTACTGCCACTGGACACAAGCGCTCTCTCTGGGACTAGGGGCTCACTGATTCATCTAGGCTGAATGGCAATTGAGACCTACTGATCTTCTTGTCTGTGCTTCCTTGTGATCTGAATTAAAAGAGCATGCCATGCTGGGCTGTTTAGATGCTGAGGATCAAAGTCAGGTACTCATACTTATGTGGACCTTTATCAATCCTGTCTTCTCCTCGGCCCCTACTGATGCTTTTCAGAATCCTGAAAATGTGTCTCTATGTGTACTCCTGTGACTTAACATACCGCAAAGTTTAAGAAAACTCATATATTCTGTAACACAGGTTAACTCCTGTCAACACCCAGCCTACCTCAAAGAAGATAATGAGCATCAAAGAACATTTTTATGGAGATAGCTTCAAATGTGGCAAACCAGCCACTGGGAAAAATGTCCTCGTTCCTGTCACAGACAGAAGTCTGCCTTAAAAAGGGCAAGTTTGGATGCAGGCAGAGTCGACGGCCAAACTATGCCAAGATAGGGTAAACAAGTCCTCATTAGTTCCTGACTCATAAATATGTCTGTCAGATATATTGGGACATAAGGCTGAAGAAGATGCTCCAATGTTATACAGAGTTTTAGGTGACTGTTCAGGCATCAAACTGTCTCTGTCATTCTCTCATTTGGGAAGCTGCTAGCCTGCACTCCTGGTCCACTCAGGTAATGAATTTTATTCCTCCTCAAGTCTCTGATGGGGTTGAAGACCAGATAGTTTAGTTCTGAAATTAAGCTTAGATGTTTTTAGGCCTAGATAGGTGTTTTAAGTTGATAATGATGAGATATAGATACTGATTTACATTCAGAATTTTCTACTCACCAAGATAGGTTGCCAAATACAAATAGCTAAAACACGATGAATGTAACATATATATAATTCCTGATTGTTTGTGGTTCTTCTTGCTATAGGTAGCCTATCATATATATGTGTAATAATATGAATGTATATGTAAAAATGTTTAATGAAAAATTGTTAAAAAAGAAAACTCATAATAATGATACTTGTAGTTTAATATATCAGTTTATGCTATAAGTTTGAATTAAGACTAATAATGTTACCACTATAAAATTTTAACTAAATATATTAACTCAATTTAAGAAAACTGGAGACACTCCTTACAAATTTATTAGACTTGTTTCAGACTTTCTGTGTTTTTTTTTTAAACTTTTTAAACTTAAAAAATAATTTCCATTTATTACACACGTTTGTACAGTATAAAGTTTGTAAAGGTAGTCAACTGTGTTACATAAAAATCAGTTTATGAAAATGGATGTGCTGGCTTACAAAATAATCAAAATAGTTTTGTTTTTATTTACTATAGCTGAATTTTACATATAAAATATAAAGGTTGTCTTTTTAATACATATATTTTTATTAATAATAGGTCTTTTAAATATTGTGAATATTTTCCTTTCCTTCAGTTTTAAAGAGTAGATTTACTTTAGTTGATTAAAGTATTTAAAAACTATTAGTATGGAAAACAATCTGTTTACTCTTATGCAAAAATCTTACTTTAATTATTCCAATTTAGAAAAGTGTTTTAAAGTGCTGCTTGTCTTGATCAAGGTCAAACAACGCCCATATCAGCCAGTAGATGGCAGCCCTGTGACAGCAAATAATGTCTAGGCAGGTTGTCTGCTCCAAGATGCTGTACTTTGAGTTTTAAACAATTTCTCTTTCTGTAGTTAGATGAAAGGAAATCCTTCATAAAAATTCAGGTAAGCAAATATAAACTCTGTTACTTAAATGTGAAAGGAGTTAGCCAGGTGCTACACATCACAAGCCATGGAAACAAGCAAATGTGTTTTGGTTGGATGTTAGCTGATCCTCAGAAGGAAAAGTTCCTGCTCTCTTATAGTATCAGTGTGAAAAATACAGCAAACTCAAGCTATAAGACATAGGTACTGGTCTTGGCAAACCATTTCCCAAAGAAAACTAAGAGGAAGATAATACATTAAAAATAAATATAAATACACTAGAATTAAGCTTTATGTATAGTTAATACATAATATTAATTAAATATGTGAAACTCTTCCATATTATAGTAAAAAATACCTTTTAAAGAAAATAAATATTTAAAAACACTTTTTAAATTTATAAATATTGGTGTCTAAATTTAAGTCACTATTTTGCTAATTCCTGGAATGAAATAACAAAAAACCTCTAGATAAATCTTATTTTTCTTATTTAAAAAAGAAATATATTTATATGTAGAGTAAAATCTGCTTTAGGGTTTCAATAATAGGAACAGAAACATGCACAAATGTATTGTCTTAGCTTAAGTTTTAACTTATGTCCAATACATTTTGATATTTTGAAAAAAAATTGGTTTTTATGCCAAATGGTGTTTTTAATCATTATAGAACTAGATTTGCATGCTAAGTAATGTATTAATTTTAGGTAACTAACTGGCTATAAATGAATGTAAGACATATGCTTTCAGGCATTTTAGAAGGGCATATAACTTATTACACTAAACAATAATCTTTATGCACAGGTAAAGTTATAATGAGGATACTTCTGCACCTGAATCAAGTTAAATGCCCAGCTCTAAATCTGCCATTTGACCTCTGGAAACTGTTTTTTCTTAAAGTACAGGTTACTGGGGGAAACCAAGGATTCTTGCCTCTGCTCACTGCTTCCATTTATATGGATACTGCCCGTTTTCTCTAAAGACCCTTTTCTTGTTGTGGTTTTTTTTTTTTTTTTTTTTTTTTTTTTTTTTTTTTTTTTTTTGTT
>OU015744.1:121804865-121853539 GCA_907169655.1 Acomys percivali | reverse complement strand
ATTACACAAAGCAGCTGAAAAGGGAGAAAAGATGTAACACGAGAAGAAATAGTTCATGAATTTTGATTTAGCTGACTACCAAATAATATGCATAATATTTTATTTTCCTAATAAGTTAAGTGCGAACTTCCTTTGGGTTCCTAGGAAACCACAAGGAAATCACACAGCAAGAGAGTTTAGTGCAAACCTCAGGGTATTGACAGCTTTTAAGGCTAGGAAGTATTTAACAGTTATTAAATAGCTTTTGAAAGAATATTTGTGAGAGCCCTGTGGGAAAACTGAGGGATGAGCTTTTATGTATGCCACCAAAAATTAATCAGGTCTCTGTGAAATATGGAGAACAAAGTGTACTGATGCTTGACCTCACTTTGGCTTCTGACCATGGGGAGAATGGCGCCATATGACCACAGCTCTGCTCTTGAATTCTTTTGAACATAGAAGTCATTATCCAAAGTAGGTGATAAATTTTATAAAAACATGCATATTGGACTCTTTCACTTACTAAAAAATGTTATTCAGTTTTACTCTAGAAATTCTAAAATAAAGTGAACTACTTAACTAAAATTAAAATTGTATCTAAAGGTAAGAAGAAATAAACATGCGTATTGGCACACATCTTTTTTTCACAGAACTGGGGAGGAAGAGACATAGGTGGGTCATCTGTGTGAGTTTAAGACCAGCATGGTGTACATATCGGATTCCAGGCAGGCCACAGCTTCATAGTGAGACTCTGTCTCAGTAAATAAAGGTAATACATACTATAAAGTATTCATTGTTTTGGAAGAACATTTAGGTTGGGGAGGGGAAGCAGAGAGTACAGAAGGAAATATGGAGATGGATAAATAACACTATACACCATTTGAAGAACTTACATAGAAACATAGCACTGGAGAAGCTTCCATCTATGGATGGAACATATGGACATCTGAGCTCACAGTGGTTGTGCGAGTATGCACAAGGCAGACAAAGCACAACATAGAGAGGTGAGATGGACAGTGACCCTCTCAGTCCCTCCCTTAGAGCAGGAGGTATTGGCAATTGATTACTTCCAAGACTATATTGGAAGCACAAAGTGGTCTTGATAGAAATTTTTTAAGAACACAAACTTGCGCAATAAGAGGAGTGTGATCTGGGAGAAGTTAGGAGAGGGGTGAATATGATACATAGTGTAAAATTTCTCAAAGAACTAATAGAAAACATTTTTCTTCTAGACCTCATCATAGTCCTGTGAATATTGCTATCAGTCTTGTTTTAACCCATAAGAACAGAACATGTGTCGCTACAAAATATCACATTAATATATTCTTCTCTGTCAGGGTAGGCAAATACCAAACTTGCCAAATTCCAAGTCAGGTAGCTCCATTTTCCAGCTCACTTTTTTCCCTGCTTTTTCAACTAAGTGAATTATTTTTACTTCCTGTCTTGTAAAGAGCTGTGGCTCACATAGGTTATCGGGTTCCTGGTCCAGTGGCTAAGGCTTTTCCATAGTGAGTAAGTGATCTCTCCAAAGTATGTTGAGATAACAAGAGAATGGACAAATGTGAAGAATTGTATTTTTATTTCTTCTCTTTGGAGGGATTGTTCTATAATTTGTGTTTAGGTTGGAGAGCTATTATTTTATTTGATTTCTCTTCTGAATAAATAAAACAGGCCCCAGATGGCAAGCACTTCACGTTTCAGCAAGGGGTAATTCAATTTATAGCAGTTCAATGAAATTCACTTGGCAGTGTCCCTCTAGTGATATTCCCCTCTTAAATACGTCAGCTTTAAATTCCCAATTCCATGAATAAACAAACTCCAGGGAGACTGACTCTTGAGTGGCATAGATATCTACGGAAATGACTACATTCACCATTTAAACAAACTATTTAAATGGTTGGTCTTCTCTTGTAAAAGTTTGAGGACTTCACTGTACAGGAATGTATACTGTGTAGTATCCAACCTCTGATATCTTTTTAATAAGAGAACTATCTCAGATTCTGTTTGCTGTGTGCCAAGGTTTTCAGTCTGTACCCCATCCAGACATTCAGGTTATCAAATGTAAGCATTTTATTCAGATCCTGCCAATTTCTGTGGAATGTCTAGCAATTATGGATATAGTATGCAGCAAGAATGCCATGCCTAGTGTGTGATTACCACTGTCTAAGCTGTCTTATCAGCTCTGGTTTTATATTAAAGTCTCTTCATACTCTACATAAATGAACATGTGTGCATGTGTGTGGGCATGCGTGTGTTCAGACACACACACACACACACACACACACACACACACACTTAGTCAAGTCTCAGCTATGTGAAATTCTTATTTTAGAAAAATTTAAAGTTATCATGCTGAAGCCAAAGTTTCTGATTAGCAGAGCTAACATCAAATTTTATTTTCCTATAAGAGTATTCTTGTGTATGTCTCAGAACCATGATCCAGCTAGGGAAGTGTAGTGAGCATCATACAAGGCCCAAAAAACTCTGGAAAAAACAAATTCTCTGAGGGTACAGTCTTAATTACTACAGTATATTTTACTGTTTTATTTTTAATCTTGATTTTTATTGTATGGGTAATTTGTCTAAGCACATGTCTGTGTAGTATATGTGGATGCAGTGACTATAGCATCCAGAAGAGGGCACCAGATCCCCTAGGACTGGCATTTCAAGACACTGAGTGCTGCTAGGACTTGAAAATCAATGCTAAAAAAAAAATTAAAAAAAAAAAAAAAAAAAAAAAAAAAAGAAAATCAATGCTTTCTGGGCCAGAGCAACATGTGCCATTAAACATCAAGCCATCTCTCCAATCCTTCACAGTATATTTTTAAACATTAGCAAAATATTCTAAGCTTTATCAGTTTACTTAGGGTATGAAGTCTCTACAACTTATCGTTTCTCGTTTTCCTCAAAGAGAAATGATTATGGATGGTAATGAAAAATGAGCGTGTATACGATCAATTACACATACTGAAAAATGTAATAATTGTGTCTTGTTCACAGTGGCCATCAGAAGCTCTCAGGTACTGAGAACAGAGAAGTACTTAGCTCACTTGTTAGATGCAAAAGATTGCTTTCACCAATTGTATATGTAGGAATTTTCTTCTGCTCATATATTTGCAGTTCTGAAATCCCTTGACAAGTGCCATCTTTTCCAATTCTACATAATACAGAAAAACATGTGGCAAGCTATGCCTTTGGACAGCTCATTTAATTAACCGGAATTAAGCTGCAACATCAATCAGACAATATCATAATATTACTTCATCCTTCCAATGCACATATTTAGTCTATGTTCAGCTGACCAGATTCTATAGTTTATATTCTAGTTTAAGAAGAATTTATATAAGTGAGATGGCTAAGCAGTTAATGGTGCCTGCCTCCAGACCTGATGACATGAGTTAGATTTTAGCTTCCACACGCTAGAAAAAGAGATTTGACACCTGTGTATTGTCCTCTGACTTCAACACACACACACACACACACACACACACACACATATACAGAGAGAGAGAGAGAGAGAGAGAGAGAGAGAGAGAGAAAGAGAGAGAGAGAGAGAGAGAGAGAGGCAGACAGACAGAGACAGAGACAGACAAAGAGACAGAAAGGGGAGGGAGAGACAGAGACAAAGAGACACAGAAAGAACAAATGCAGAACAACAATTTAGACAACTAACTTTAGAGTTCTCAATCGAGATGAGTGTTTTTCCTGAATACTATGGATAACAAAAATGTGTAATAAGCATACAAAACCCACACATCACACACATGAAAATCACAAAATTACTTCCTATAGCGAGATAGAAAATTGACATATTTTAACATGGTGGATGTTCTCTGGCTATATTTTTGTAAAGCTCTGATAAAGTTCCATTTTCTGAGTGCTAAATGCTACCATAGCAATCACTCTGCTTCAAGCATTTGTTGACGTTTGTTTTTCACCATGAGACATAAGTACTTCATGGCATCTACTTATTTAAGAGTACAGTGACCAAAGATATCCTGACTTAAAATTCAGCAACGTTTCTCCTGATACCAACTGATAGATTAGGCAAGGCAAAGTATATAAGGAAATGCCTAAGCATGTACTGAAGTTGAAAAATACATTTGAAATCACCATGGCTACCACCTGATGAATGTGGTAAAGATAATTACCAACGAGAGTGGAGACATAGGAGGAGCTGGGGTCAAAAGGACATCTGCCCCTTCCTCTCTCAGATCTGTGGGACTCCAGGTGAAACAGGGGGTCCTGGAAAGAAAACAGAAAGACATTGTAAAGGTGCCAATTGCTATGAGAGTTTACTTCCTCCAATAAAGCACAGCAAAGCTAGGTCACTAACCAGCTACATGGTCTTATCAGCACCACAGGAACAGAACGATGTGGATTTACACATTGAGTTTTGTAAATAAGCGCAAAGGCTTGGCAGAGCCTTCTATGGCATCACTACTAGCAGAGAATGTAAGAAGATGAGAGAAACTACCAGGCTTTCCCAGTCAAACTAGACAATGTCCGCTACACTCAGATGTGTCAGTTAAATAGTCCAAAGACTGGATATGATGATAAAGAGATTCAGGGAGAAAAGTAGAATTGAGGTTTTCATCCTTAACAGGCATATTAGTTTTTAGAATAATTTGAAAAAAAAGGATAAAATTTACTACCAATAGTTTTGAATATTCATTTTATAATTTTGGGAGGGGAGTTTGTTGTACTTTTTTTGTTTGTTTGTTTGTTTGTTTTTTTTGAGACAGGATTTCTCTGTGTAGCCTTGGCTGCCCTGGACTTGCTTTGTAGACCAGGCTGGCCTCGAACTCACAGGGATCCACCTTTCTCTGCCTCCTGAGTGCTGGGATTAAAGGTGTGCGCCACCACCGCTCGGCTCATTTTATAATTTTTTATTGTGTTTTTTGTTTTGTTTTGTTTTATTTCTCTGTGTAACCTTGGCTGTCCTGGACTCTGTAGAACAGGATTGTCTCAAACTCACAGTGATTTGCCTGCCTCTGCCTCTGAATGCTGGGATTAAGGGCATGTGCCACCACATCCAGCTTCAATATGTTGTTTTAAAATACTCAATAATGATAATTTAGAATGATTAGTTCATAATTTCTTCAATGTATTTGCATGCATTAATTTCATTCTAGTCACCATTTCATTTATAATTTGTTATACCTGTTTTCACAATAAGTCATTAAAAATATATTCCCACAAAAATATTATTATACTATTGCCTTCTGTTTCATGAAGGTACTAAAAGTAATTTTCTGATTGTTCTTAGATTTCGAAATTCATTCTCTCTCTCTCTCTCTCTCTCTCTCACTCTCTCTCTCTCTCTTACACACACACACACACACAAATGCACAATATATATATATATATATATATATATATATAATGAACCTGTTGCAAGTCTGCTATAAGTGGTTTTCATATAACTAAAGCATTTAGGAAAGTAGCAATAACAAGAACTATGGAAACTTCTGTAGAAAAAGAGATAATTTTCAATAGAACATTCTGATCCTAGAGACGTTTATCTTAAGGTTTATCTTGACTTACTAGTTATCCTACTACCTCCTGTGTCCTGATCTATACTTTGCCTTTTTCTCTCTGATAGTCTAAAATAACTATCCTGATTTTCCATTTAAAAACCCTTCCAGTAAATTCTGAGATCATTTGACCCATGTGACATGGGATCTTGTCTTTGCTTTCATACTTGTATATAGAACAACCCCAAGGTTTGGTTTCATTACTGGGCTCAGCAGTAATGTTTTCTTGTTCAGCTGTTGTAGGCAACTTAGAAGGCAGTATAGATGCCTGTAAATTTGGAGATGCTTCTATTGAGTATCACGGATAATAATTTTCAGACGCATGACAAAAAAATTGGCCAATTAAAAAGGAATTGTAGATCCGACAGGCTAGGTTGATCCTAACAGTTTTATACAAATTTACAGAGAGCAAACCCAGAGTGTTCCATTTAACAGAGCAAATGTATAAGTGTGGGTTTTGCCTGCCCATCCAAGTCATGTCACTGTGTAAAGTATTTGCAAAAACAAACAACAAGGAGAATATACATTTTTAAGGTTATATAGAAGTTGTTAAGAAAAATACCAAGATGTTGGCTAAGGTCAATTTTTTTATAGGTTAATATCTGGGTAATACTTATCTTGTCATCTAAAGTTGCTAATGAGGCTATTTTCTCTATTAGATAGTCTTAAGTATCTTAACACAAATATTGAAACTGTTTGAAAATGTAAGAAGAGCAATGCTAATTTGTTCAAAGAAGAAACATATAGTGAGTTTAAATTTTCAAGTAAGGAAAAGAAATAAAAAATGTAAAATAAACAGTCATCAAGAGATTCCTAGAATTTGGAACAGGAGATAGGCGAAGAAAATAAAGTCAAAATTTCTTTAAAAACTTAAATTTTCTCTAGTGGAAATCATCACTTAAGTTCCTGAGGCTAACATTGAATTTTGGATTTCAGCATGTGTCTGAGGTAAAAATGTTCTGATAGATTCCTCCCTTTATGAAGATTAAGTGGGTCAAAAGGAAACTTATTCCATCAAGAAGCCCAGAGATTTGATAATTTGAAGAAAAAAAAAAACAGTTAATGGATAATCATGCTGGAATGTTCAGTCCTGTGTGAGTCACATCAGTAGAAGATGTACCTCTGTCAGAGGCTGTTAAAAGATGTAGACTTATTAAATCAAATTCCACACTAAGAACTTATGAAGATTAACAATGAATCCAAATGGTCTCAGACATCAATATTTCATGTCAGACCACAATCAGAGAGACCATGACTAAAATCTCTTCCCCTTTCTCATGCAGATTTTGTATTTATTTGAGCAGTGGCTAAACATGTGTCAACAGTATTCATTCTAAATAATAAACAAGTTAAACATTTTTATTTGATCTTGCCTCTCTAATAAAAGCCTATATTCTTGTTATCCTAAAACTTGAGACAATCTATCATTTCAATGTTAAAAATTATTAGGCATACAACTTCTGGGTTTTTTGTTTTTTGTTTTTGTTTTTTTGGTGCACTGATAGAAGTGTCATTCATTGCTTTTGTTTGCATGCTGGCTGCTCAGGATGTGGGAAATCTTCTTTCAGAATTATAGTATGATGCCACAAATATTCTTCATGTTAATTATAGTATGTCCTTAAAACTAATGCTGTATCTGCTTTTAACTTTAGCCTTCAGCTACTGAATCAGATGGAGTGGCAATAAAATGTCCACTAGTTTTCTGTGACAAGGGCTTCTCTGATGCATTTCTTAAACACTAGTTAGCAAAAGCAAGCAAAACACCGAGTTTATTGGAACGACCTAAATTCTGAAATAAGTCTCTGATCAGAGGCAACACTGTCTGAAGTCATCATTTCAGCTCCATAGTGGGTGACATGAAGAACAGTTTCATCGCAACCTTTCAGCTGCCAATGATAAATGTATAAGTGGCTGTCAGACATTTTGCCTAAGCAAGTTATCAGTAATCACAAGCATTCTGGCAGTTTAGAGCAGTTAAAAGTTAAGGCAGAAATAAATCTGAAATAAAACTGTCACATTCAAAGACAATGATGTTTTATGACATAAAACAGTTTCTCTGTGTGGTTAAGGCTAAATAGACCTAGAAAGAGTTTGCTTCTTTTATGGAAACACTGAAAATAATCCAGTTTTAAAGCCATCAGTTTGCTGATAGCAAATACAAAGTTCCCCTATAAATAAACCAGAGGAGAGATAATTTAAGAAGGGGCCATTAATAGAAATGCTACAATTCTGTTCCAATTTTGTATCTTCTCTCAGACTTTTCATTATGTCTTCTGAAATAATACAGTTGCAATCAGTTTTTGGTATGTGTCTCAATCTCTTTGCTATAACTAAGTCACGGATACTCTTAACAGGCAGAAAGATGGAGACTCAGAATTCTGGTCTTAGTTCCTAGACTACAGAAAGCATTTTGCAGATCGCATCAAGTTAAGGATTCTGAAGTGTGGAGACTGCCTCAATAATCCAGGCACATCTTATGTATAGCAGGCTATGGAAAAGGACATTTGATGATGAAAGCAGAATTAGCCAATGAAAATCATAACAAGGAAAGTGAGGTCCTTTTGAAGATGGAAGAATGGGTCGGCGCCAGTTCACAGGCAATCTCTAGAAACTGCTAACAACAAGGAAGCTAATTCCTCGTTGGGTAGTCCCCTGGCCATCTCGGTTCTCACCTAGCAAAATTCATTTTAGAACCATGAACTAGACAATATGGTGATTTATGCCACTAAACAAGTGACTATTGGTTATATTAGCATAGAAAATGTAATAGAGCACCCGAGAGGACAGTGGCGCTTGCCTGTCTATTTGTCCCCCTACACTCTGGGCTCTAAGAGTTACTCTTAGTATTTTTCTCTACACCATGCACACTGCAAATTAGAACAATAAAACTCATTCTTATCAAGATCCATGTCACCATCTGTTCAATCCTCCAAACATCTTTGATTCAGTCAGATGCTGACATTTTGTATTTTGTCAAAATTTCTGTTTAACTGTGTTTTTCTGTTGCTCAGTTCTCCTTTATGGTAGAAAAATTTTTCATGTCTACTGTCTAAGCTGACGGTTCCTATTCCTTTGGTCTTCTGACCTGGAGGCTTGCCAGCCCTCACTCATCTCACAGATGTGTATCTCTGTAATCATCTGATTTTATACGTTAGTGTTTATATTTCAAAGAACAACAAAATAAAGGTATTTGTAATTCATCTGCGCTCAGGATAGCAAAATCCACATCAATAAAGAATTTAATCTAGAAGTTTGAAGTGCTGAAAATGAATCTGTCACTGAAAATGTGTGATTTGGGGCAAACCGGTGAAGTTGCCAAGTAACTTGTTTCTGTAGAAATTCTCTTTAAAATCCCTTTGAGCAGCTATTTCTCTGTTCAGTAGACTACCTGATACCTTGTGTAGAAAGTCAGTGCCCATTATGATAGCTCCTAAGCCTGCTGCAGTGAAGGAGTCACACACAATGACACCACTTTGTTGTCATCAAACTTTAATACACATTTATCTTCGATACTCATTGTTCCTCTGTAGCATTCTCACCTGCCTTCTGGCACTCATTTGTTTCACTCCTTTATCCTGGTTTTAACATGGATAGCATCATGGACAGTCTACCAGACCCACTTCTCAAATCTCTGCTCCGATGAGGGACTTTTCTTTTTGACGTCTGAATTTCTTCATATCAGCTCCCACCTTGATATCTTCTGTTGGCTTCACATACACTCCAGGGTGCATCTTGAAGCCTTCATTTTTCACACACGATGCTGTATACTGGAGTGCTTCTTTTCCTCCTACAACATTTTCTCTTCTACTTTGTGTACCAGTTATTCTGAACGACTTGCCAGTTTCTAAGGATTTTTTTTAACTCAACAATGTATATAGGTTTATAATGCCCTTATATTATCAAGACCATCTGTACAGTGGCTTTTATGTGGCTGTCTATAAAAGCGTATAAATACAGTGCTATTCTTCTCTACATTAATAGATGTTGGCTTTCATAGTGTGATTAGATTGCTAAATCAATGAAAGAATAAACAGGTATATTCTTCCTTGTTCTAGGTATTCAACAAAGATAATATATTTTACATATGTTTTTACAAGTTATAATGGGCTCTTTCCAGGATTAATATGGTATGTTTTAAGTGAAATGAAAATAATCGTGTGACTCATGGCAGTTATTAAAATGAAATTAAAGACTTAAGAGGGAAGAACTGTACAAATGACTTACTTTAGCCCTATAGACCCTGTTGAAGAAACCATGTAGTAACTTGACACTAATATGAGTGTAACATGGAGGATGTGATTTAATCACTATGTACCCTCTCTTCCTCCTTCTGCCTTTCACTTTCTCCTCCTCTCTCCCTCCAAATCTCTCACTCTCTCCTTCCTTTCTGCTAAGTTGAAAGCATTCTTTTAATATTGTGGGTTTCGTGATGGCCTGAAGACAATGAGTACATTATTATCAACCAACTAATATTAGTCTAATTGTTCTTTTGGACCATAACTTTAAAGTAGAAACTTTAGAAAAAAAAATACCCTGGCTAAGTGCCATGTGACAGAAACACACACTTATCTAGGTCATCTTAATTCCCACAGACTCAGGGTAGTAATTTTAAAGAAAGGAAACAATAACCATAGGCCAAAGAGAATTAATACTGTGGTTGTACCAGATAGTTTCCAATTTTTCATTGCTTTGCTGGTCTTTCTCAGCTTGGTTCAAAATTAACTACATAGAAGAACTTTTAAAAATTAAATTATTTGCTACTGTTGTGATAAATACATATGTTTATTGTACATGTACATATTCTATATTGTGTATATATTGTCTTTACCATAACAGAGTAAATAATGTAATTTTTAAAAATTATATATATACCACAATATGTATGATAAATACTATATATATGCTTTTATTGTGGTGTATATATAATATGCATATATTATATACATTATATATATTGAATATAGATAGATACAACATATGTTATATGTGCCACAATAAAAAATACCAATAAAGAAGTAATATGATTTCTTCCAAGAATTTAATTCAGTACTAACACAACCAAAGGACTTGAGGCTCATTGTCATTCATTGTCAGTGACCCCCAAGCAATCAGGTTTGCACCCCAAGCAATGTGTGAGTCTGGAGTTTAACCTCATACTTACACTGGATTTCCATTATCTATGTTTTAACAGCTGGAGTTCAGCTTGAATAGGGTAGTTTACATTTACAAGGCATCACCAGTATTAGCATGTGGGCTATATTTTTGGCTTTAATGTGATGTGAACAATTTTCTTTCAGTGTGTCCTCCCATCACGGAAAATAAACAGAATGTTTTGCATAGTAATGTGAACAGATATACACCTACACCTCAAAAATATTTCTAAATATAAACAGTAGGTGTTTGCAGGGGAACTTTTCTTTTTCAAACTTGCAGCAGGTCCTTAGAACACAACCAGCCTGAAAGCTGTTTGTTTTCAGTAACTATAAGTCATTATATCAGATGGTAAGTGTAATGCCAACTAAAAGTAGTTTCAATTAATAATTAATTTCTTAAATTAATTCTATCATTTTTCCTTTAAGAATCACTTGGATATTTTCAAAAATGTAGAAAACACCCTGAAATATCATAAATACAAAAACATTCAGATAATCATTTTGAGCTTTTGCTAATGTTGCAGGGTGGGGTGGCATGGTAGAATACCTGAAGTTCTTTCCATACCTGCAGTGTTGGCTCAGTACTTTCAATGATAAAAGTTCTGCCTTTGCTCTTTTTAGAGTAGGTATCTAATCATGTGTATCGCAAGTAAAATTTTAGCATGAGTCATTCTATTTGTTTCTGCTTTTGCAATGAAATTCAAATGCTAACAAATATTTGAAATATTTCCCAAGAATAAAGAAGCAAGCAGGGGGCAAAAAAGAAGTGAAACTGTGAATAAATGTTTTGACTTTAGTCGATAGCTTAGCCCTTTGATTCTGTTTGTTTATTTTTTTTCTCTACTGATAATTTTTGATTTTTGTATTGCTCTTTAAAATGTAGGGAGTACTTTTGCATACATTGCCTTGTTCCTTCCTCAAAATAAGTGGATAAAGTCAGACGGCCCTGCTGATAAGGAGCATTATTTTCCCACGGGAATTGGAAGCAAGGAGAGGCCTTGCAATACTCAGGTACTCAGGCAGTATCTACTAATTGTATAGCCATATTTGCTTCAGTTTTACTCATTTCTATTATTGTAAACAAAAAGGTGCATATGTTTGTGGTGTCAGACATTGCCGGGTATCTTTTAAGAGGTACTTAATGCATAAGTGTAGGTAGAAATGTATATTAAGTTTTTTTTATTCAAGAAAATATTTAACTCATTATGTGTGAGATGCATTTCAAGTGTTTATATTTAATTCAGTATTTTGGGAGAGGCTTGGAAAGTGCCAGGAAAACATTTTAAAGGTCTTAATTATATAAGCATAACACATCTAAGTAAAATTTCCTGATTTTAAACAAGTACTCAGTTAAATCAATATTTGAAGTGGAAAAAAAAAAAAGGTTTCCTCTGGTTCTTCCTCAATTATTACCTCAAGCTTTCATTGTCTTCCTGTTTGCTCACAGGCCAATCTGCTAATCTGCTAGTTGATTTAATAGGCCTCCAGGTTGCTTAGCAACCTTTGACATCATTGCCTGCCTCCCACCAGGTGTGCACCAGGAGCCCAGAAAAGAAAGGGACAACTCTGCCACCTGTGTCATGCATGCCCTTCCCCCACGTCTCTTTCTGTCCCTCTGAATCTCTTTCTTTCTGGTGGCTCATTCAGATTGTATGTTCGCTCCCTCTCTCCCTTGCCCTTCTCACAATAATAAACTTACTTCCTCGTACCATACCTGTTGTGTGGCATGTAATTTCATGATATCACTCCCCCCCTCTCCTTAGTTTTTAACATCATTAGACCGTTTCTGTGCTTGTGCTCATTCCTTTCAAATTCTCTTACATTTCTGAGCTTCCTGCCTACTGGGATTGTGTACGAACATGGCTGTGATCTGTGTTGTGCTGTCCTCCAGCCTGCTGGAGGAGATCAGCATCACCTTCCTTCACTGGGGTCCTCCGCTGTGCCTTCTCACACAGATGCTTGGGGGTCTTCTACTCTCTCCGGTGTCTGCTGCCAGGCACACCAAGCCCCTAGGACGTCAGTCAGTTCCTGTCTTTGATTATATGTTTAGTCTTCTTGATTCTACCATCCACTCAGCACTGGAGCCAAATATCTCAATTAATGCACAAATTCTTTTTTTGATAATATTTCCAGTTTCTGCTTTACAATTTCCATATTGGAAACAGAATTGTACTATTCGCTTTCTCTATTAACCCATAAGAAAGTGTTCTTTTAAAATGACTTCCTTGATACCTGCAGTGCTATTTATTCTATGCAACTTTTCACAGTCTTTGCTATCTTCCTTGTAACGTTACTCACATTGCTGTGTGGTTGTGTTAATGGACACTTCGTGACATCTTTACTTGTCTATGATGTTCCAAATATTCTATCAACATTGATTTCAAGAACCAGGAGGCATGTAGTTCCTTTCAAGTTGTGCCAAGGAACAGTGGTTATTTAACCACACCAGGGCCAAATTTTTATTGGCACAATGATGTGTACGTAAAGGGGCACCATACCTCAGTGAGCCTATCATAAATACTGACATCATGAGTAGGCTGTGAAAATGAATAGCGCTTTCTTTATGTATGTCTACATATTCCAAGTAAGGAATTAAAAACCAACTCACACTATTGGGTAACGATAGTGACTATGATTATTAGATTAAAAAGGGAATTAAAACTCAAGAAATATGTATTTGGGGAGATTGCTAAACTCATAATGGAACTGACTGTCTCCCTGTGGCCATAAAAGGAAGACACAGCTGGGCTACATCTGTCCTAACTTTGACTTTTGCCTTGACCTGGGTTTTACTGATCTCAAATGCTTTTTATCAACATTCTTATGAGCCCGTAAGCTTCCTTCAACCCACACATAATATTATAGTTCTTAAAATGCTTTTCTATTAGTTTTTAAATCTTTTTAAAATTAGCGATTATGGAAGCCTTTGTACGACAATGCTAGAGAAACTACTTATTCCTGAAAGACTTGTACAAATACCTTCTTGTTCACCAGAAAACACTGCAGAATTTGGGAAAATTCTCATTTGTTTTTGTATTCTTCAATATGTTCAAGTCATTTTCAGTTCACATCAGACCATAAATAAATTTAACATATACATGCACAACAGGTTAGCAAAATAATTTCCAACAGTAGAATATTATAATTTTTGAACCCAACATTAATATTCTAATCAATTTATATCTTCTTATTTTAATTCTAATTATGCTTTTTATCCTCATGACATTTTTTAAATGCATACTAGCATTTCAATATGACTGAAAAATCTGGGACTCCCAAAAGGAGAATAACTTTGACAGACTGAAGTAAGAATAAACAAGCTTAAGATTTTAAACAGTTAAATATGGGTAATATTTGTGAAACTAACTGGTAAGGTCACATCTTAAAAGTTATAATTAGGGAGGAGGGGCTTTTATTTGAAAGAAAGGAGGAAGGACAGTTCAAAAAGAGGAGAGAGGAAGGATAAATAATACTAAGGATGTTTGAAGTACTCATAGGCAATCGTTATTTTATATTTACTAAAATTACATAAGATGCATATAAATGTGTGTGCGCGCGCACGTGTGTGTACATGCATGCGCACACGTACATTTTTCCTATATAGTTGCACCACTTGAGAATATAATGCTTCTCTCCAAGAGCCATGGTCTATTTACCAGAAACCCCTGCACCAGGCATGAGAAACCACCTTTGGAGTTGTTGGTAAGGAGAGTCCAAAAGACTCCGAAATTATTATTAGCTTACTGCTCTTACTCTGAATTGCCTTCAAGAAGTTGTAGGTAACTCCCTATATTTGCAAGTACCATGCATTTTGGACCCAGGATGCAGGAATTGATCTGGATCTGCCCTAAAATCCTTGTCCTGAGAACTAGCTTTATGATACTAGAAGGAGCTATGTAAGCTGACAACGAAGGAATGTAACTAATAGTCCTGCCGAGCTGTCATGCATACAAACAACAGTGACCAGCATAAGATAACTCTGATGGTGCTATCGTGGCACTTATTTTTTGTAGTAACCAACAGCTGTCTAATTGCATTTAAGGCCTGCTAAACATGAAGAAAATCATGCCTGGTACTGTAAACATAGCCAGCTACCTAAGGCTGGTGATTTTGCACAGATCTTAGAGAAGAACTTACTGTGGCCATTTTTCTAAAGCTAATATAATTCTTAACGTTCAGTCTACATACTTATACACACATAAGGCTAGCTCTTACCACTCATCAAAGGAGCTTCTCTTTGAAGCAGAAGGAAGAAAGGCATTACAGAAAGATGCAACTGGTGAAAATACAGAGAACAATTGTATTAATTCATTTTTAACACAATTCCAACACCTAGATTTCAGAGAACATAACAGGAGAGGGGACTGGAAAGAGTTTAAGAGCCAAGAAAAGCAGGCTATGAGAATATCTTTTGGATAAGACAAGAAAGACAAGAAGTCTCAACAATATGACTGCCTAAACAAGACCTGGATGATAATAACACCAGCTACCATGACAATGGGGATAGGTTAAATCTCATGGGATTTTACCTCTGGATGAAGAGTTTCAGACTGCCACGAGAGGGAAATGTAGTCTTCCCTGAGAAAGAATCCCATAGGTGGTTATCCAATACCAGTTATCAACCCAAAATACATAAGAATACAAGCAACACTAACAGATTCAGCACTTATGTTACATCTTTGTGTGTGTCCATGTGTCTGTATGTATGTGTGGATAATACGTAAAGAAAAGACAATGAAATTGTGAAGGAGCAAAGGAGAAGGAAAATGAGAGAGATTAGACAGATTGGGAACAAAGAAAAATGATGCAATTATATTTCTATTAAATAAAAATAAATTTAAAAGTCATAAGTAAATATCTAATTTTAAGATAAAAGACAAATGCACTTTTAATTACTTAAGATACCAGCACAATTTTTTTCAATTATATTATCTGTCTGATTCTAATTTATTCATTTTGTTATCATCTGTTTTTGATTTTGGAAAATGATGAATGGGATAAAAATAACCCATCACATATGGCTAGCCAATCCATGAAGACTTCTGATCTGCGAAAACACTACCCCATATAATAAGCCTCATAGGTAGATTATCTGTATTCTCTTTACATAAACAAATCACTCAATATCCAAAGCAGGTTTCTATATGTGTAACAAGGGGAGAAAACAAACATTTATTATAACTGGCATCATGATCAACTATCATCATATCATCTACCATGTGAAATGCCAGGCGAATTAGCAATTACAATGGGAGCTTTTTAAACAGTTTTAGATATATGGTTACTGTATACATAACTTTGTAGAAATTGTAGTATAGTTATGAGTTTTTCAATAAAAGGTATGAAATTTCTCTACTCATTATATAAAGTAGCTGACACAGCAATATTGAATAACCGAGTTATAGTATGTCGGCTTTTTATTAAGCACCTGATATACAATGGATTTGATGTGTGTGATATATAAATTTACATATGTATATCTATATATAAGATTAATTGATTTCTTGATGTGAATTTATAACATAAGAGGATTATATAGGAAGCTAAGAATAAACACATATACACTCAGAATTTAACTGTTGGTTTGATGACATTATTCAGACATGTACACATGACAAGAAAATACTAATCCTAGCTCCAACCGAGTAGCAAGACCTGGAAATTCTGTTCTGGCTGCTTTCGATATGTACCTTCCCTGGTTTCCACTGGTATGCTGCTATTCTGACCATGCAGAATGAATGAAGCAAAAATCAAAATTCTGTTTTTAGGACAAAGATGCTTTTTATGAAATGATGAATATCTGCTTCTCATGAGGTCATACCCCTCTTTAGTATGCAGACCGTCTCCTAAACAGCTCCCCAGTTCTGCACTCCCTGTTCCCCTTTACTTGGGCACATTTGAAAACCCCTCAAGTCTGTGAGTGCTACTATTGCACTGAGTCATACACAATCACAAAGGAGCACAGTCCTGTGTGGGAAGAAAGGGACTGCTAGTAAAAGGGAAAGTAAATCCGCCATCTGTGCAGTAGGGAGTGGACAGCTGCATGCCAAAGCACGCTTTCTCTAACAGCCGATGCGTCATTCAGCCTGGCTGAAACCACAGAGCTTTTGGGCACAATAGTGTCAACAAAGAAAATTTGAAAAATAGGGTTAATGGACAAAGTTGTTCATAATACTAAGAGAAGCCTAGATAAAAGCCCTCCTGTCTTTTTCTCAAGGAAAGAAGAAATATACAGAAGAAAAATTGTGCCCATATTGAGCTATTTCATTTTTTGTATAAAATATTATTCCTAAATTATTCTCTGATCTTGAAGAAATTACACAATGTTCTCTCATATCAGAATTCCCACATCAGAGCCAAAGTCTATATGTGAAGTGAGAAACACTAGTAAAAGACCTGACAGTGAATCTGAGTGTGTTTCCAACCTTTGTCCCCAGTTCCTCGTTTTATAAAACCATAAGAAATATATTTATTACAGAGATAGAATAATAACCTCTTTAGCATATTTCAATTTTAGGAGTTATCTCTCTATATATTTACTAACCTCTACATATGCATATATGTATAAAAGAGATTATTGTATATAATATAATTATATTGAACTTTCAATCAGGTGACCAGGATCTTTCAGTAGAAACACATGGTAAGTGGGTAAAGAATAAACAATACAGAGTAAACATCTCATCAAATGACCACGCCACATTAAGTTAGCTTTTCAAATCAAAGTGTGTTTCACTCTGAACAACACGATGCTATTACAGTCAGTCATTTGATCATTTCCTCAGGGCAGTTCATAAACACAAAGTAAATTTCTGTATTTTCCTTCTTTCTCTTTTGCTTGAGATAAGGTATCCCTATGTAGTCCTGGCTGGTGTCGAACTACTCACAGAGATCTGCTTGCTTCAGCCTCTCAAAGCTGTATGAATGGGCTGTCACCTCTTTTCTCCTCCCAAGAAAGTCTTTTGCACACAGAAGCATGTAATACTAAGGACTAAATGTGAGATGACACTAGAAGCACCAAAGAAAGTGCAATTTCAGGATTAACACAGTCTAATGGAGTATTAAGAAAAGTAAAAGGCTCTTTAACCTTCTTCCATGCTTTCAATCCCTGAAAAGAAATTATGCTTGAAAAACTAGTTTCTTTTTAATTAAAAATATTATTCTCTAGTCATGTATGATGAAATGTCAATACTCCAAAATCTATTCTAGACCTTTGCTAGTAGAAGTCAGGTTTTAGTATGTAACCCAGTAACATCACAGATACACCCAAAGTATTTTAAGATTTTTTTGTTTTCCTTTTCCATTAGAGAAATATCTTGTGGTTTGATTTCCTCTTATAACTTAGTTGGTTAATATCTCAAGCAGGTTGATAAATATGATGGAGAGCTGACATCAACATTAATTCTTTGAGTCCACACTGAAAAACAGAGTTCCTAATAGATGTAAGTTGCATTTCTGTGTTCTAAGTCAACTTTATGTGGGCTTAGTCAGCATTCTTACTGTTTCCTAAGATCTGACATCTTACTTTTGGGTCTATCAACTTTAGCCATACAGACCTTTTTATCTTATTTTCAACAGTGTAAGGCTAGACATATATTTCAAATATGAATAATTTATTCATTTCACTTTGCCTCACAAATCTTGACAAAATGATAGAAACCATGTGACTGCATTAACAATAAAAACGGCTGTTGACAAACAGGGCAGAGGGAATGGGACAAACACAATAAGGACTAATTTGTGTGGTGGTGTTTGGAACTTTAAAGTTTGCACATTTATGAGCCTAGCTTTCTCTCCTTTTAATCCTATTCTAACTATTTACTTGGCACTGTACTATGCTTATCCAAAGGTGCTAGGGACACAGTGATAAACAGAACAGGATCTCCTTCCTAAGAGCATTTCTAGTAACTGTTGAATAGTCCGAAACCAGTCTATTCGGAACAAGGTGTATTTAAGATTTCAACTTTCTATATCTTCCAGATTATATAATGTTTGCTATATATACAAAAGCATTTCCTGTGGGTGGAACCCAACTCTGGACATGAAGTAAATGCTCCATGTACTCCCTTTAACCTGCACTGCTGGTTCACTCAGGAATTTAAGGTTTATTCCTTCTCAAGTCTCTGAGGGGCACTGAAGGCCAGATAGTACAGTTTTACAATCAAGTTTAGTTGGTTAGGGGATAAGATCTTTTTTAGATCAGGATAAAGGAGTTAAGTTATTACAGTTGAGATAGGATAGATATTGAATTTCATTCAGATATTTAGACCCAACAAGACAGGAAAGACATTTAGTTAAATCTGGACAAATACAAACAGCCAAACCACTATGAGTGTAACATTTAGAGATCTCATGGTTGTCACATGGTTCTCCCTGCTGTATGTAGTTTGTTTTATACATGTGTTACAAAATAAATGTATTTTTAAGTAAAATAAAAAAATAACAGGTGTGTGCCATTATGCCCAGTTTATTTTCCTTTACTTGTAATCACAAATATTAAATATAACTATTTAAATGTACAATGATCTTACAAAGAACATCAGAGACCAAAATTGCCCTCTGGCTGAACAGAAGGGAAATCTAATAGTACAATGAAGGCCTCCACGTAAACAGCCCCCACAGTCGAGTACTATTTAAATAAAACTGTCAACTGCACAGTAGTGATTACAAGCTATTTCTGCCCCTGAGGTTAGTAGGGTGGTTTGGCTTCAGAGGAGTGATAATATTATAAGATGATTTAATGGAGAAATAAAAACAACAGCTTGCTAAGATCCAATATTATGCATACTTTCTGTGTCCTTTACTAGCATTTTATTTATTGCTTTGCTATTATAAGAAGACAGGGAATTTTATCCTGAGTTTAAAATAAAGTTTCATTGTGTCAAGGTTTATTAACAAATATGTCCAAACTCACATGTATTAGAAGAAAGCTTTTATTCACAATTATCTTAGCCATACATAAGATATGCTAGAAGAAAAACAGTCATTTCACTATAAAAAGAGATTAAAGGATTTGGAAAGAGAAGCAATAAGAAATACAGGTTGCCTCATCAAACCCATAAGGCAAAAATTAATAAGCAGGAGGGGAAGAAGACTAAGGATCTGTAAGATAGCCAGGCTTTAAGAGAGGATGGCTACATGAGGTAAGGCATTTGGATTTCTTCCACTTGGGGTACAGCAGCAGATAATGAATGTCCGAAGAGACTTAACCTTTAGTTATGTGAATTTGACATCAGAAATAGTGCAGGTGAATGTATGTCAAGCAGATGGAACAGTTGAGGATAATAATGATTCTGACATAATAAAGAAACGTAGGTTGGATACAGCCAGATTCAATGGGTTTGGCAGAGTGAAGTTACAAAACAGATTACAGGCCTAAGAAGAACGGAACTAGGCAGGATGTACAATAGTGATGAGTGACAGAATGGGTTTTCAAGGAAATCAAACATTGAATGTGTGATATGTCAATGTGGGTTCTTTTTCTGACAGCAGAAAAAGAAGTTTATTTCAGAGGTAACAGTGGTGGCAAATGCCTTTATCCTTAGCACTCAGGGAGCACAGGTACATAGATCTCTCTGAGTTAAAGGCTAGCCTGGTCTACAGAAAGAAAAAGGAAAAAAAATCAGATTTCTAAGCTTAGAGGTGATGGAGACGGTTGATGTTTCGGGAGAAAGTAAGTTATAATGATGACAAATAGCGTACATTGGTGCATGTGTTTACTAACTTCTACTCTGGGTACTTTATCTTCATTCAGTTTCACATCAACTCTACACATGATGTACTATTATAATTTCTGTTTAATCCAAGTAGACATTGAACTACATCTTTGTGAGCAAGACAGCAACTTGCCCCAAGTTATATGATCAGTTGGAGAACTGTAAATTCCTATTGGAAATGGATATAGATAAATACGAATATAGTCCCATATGATATAAAACATATATCTATATGTAGGAATGTAAACAGACAGATGATAGATGGATGATAGATCAATAGATAGATAGATACATAGATAGATGATAGATAGATAGATGATCTTTAAAACTAAAAATATTTTGCACAATTTTTTGCAAGAGAGATCATCAATTTATCTTTATTATTTGAATTCTGCATAAAAGATGAGTGAAAGAGTTTCATTGTTTTTAAATGAAATAAATATAAAATACAATATTGAATATAAACAAACAAAAGCTGAAAATAATAGCGATCATTATTATTTATAGATAACTGTTGTAGAAGTCATATCAGATAGCCCCATGTTTTAATGTCTCGCATATCTTGTTTCATACAACTCATACTATTCTTTTTTGAAGTAAAAACTAATAGGTTCGGTTCTGTTTCATTTTTATTTCATTACTTACTTACAAGATGGCTAGTTTTAGACCAACTTGACACAAGCTAGTCATTTGGGAAGAGGGAACCTCAATTCAGAAAATTCCCCAACAAGATTGGCCTGTAGGCGAGCCTGTGGGGAATCTTCTTGATTGATGCTGGGTGACGGAGGGCCCAAATCACTGTCTGGTGGCAGCCCAGGCCTCTTGGGTACTACAAGGAAACAGGATGAGCATGCTATAAGGAACAAACCAGTAACGGATATCCCTGTATGATGTCTGCTTCTGTTTCCTCCTCCACCGCAGTCCTTGCCCTGCTTGAGTTGTGGCCCTGAGTTTCATTCCATGGTGATCTGTGGTGTTGAAGTGTAAAGTGAAATAACCCTATTTCTTCCCAAGTTTCTTTTGTTCATAGTGTTTTATCACAAAGGAAGCCCAGCCTGATCTTTTACTTCTTTAGTGGGAGGTGTAAATAGCCCAGACCATGTGTGGAACTCTATGGATGACTTATGGAAGCCAGACCTCACCTTCCAACTTGTGGGTTCCAAGGTTCAAACTCAGTTACTTCCTCAGGTTTGACGACAGTGCTTTTACTCACTAAGCTATCTCACAGGCTTTTACTCACTAAGCTATCTCACAGGCTTGGTTTCATTTTTTAAATTGAATACATTTTCATCAACATTTAGTCTCCAATACCATGACATTTTGATGTGGGGATCTGCTTTAGCCACAGGAATCACTGATATATTTCGGATATCACTAGAATATCCACTAGGCTTTCTTTAGTCTAGAAATCAGGCGAGTAAATTACTATTCATCATGTTACTGCTACTAGATGTTTTTAGGTTTGTACTCAGCTGAAATTCTTATTACTGAAGGAACAATTTATTCACTAAAAAAAATTAACATTTCAAGCAAAACACCACACATATTTGAATTCTTTACTTGCTATTTAAAAAAAAATATTTTTGCCTTCCTATATTGGCTTAAGTTTCTACACAAGGGTCAAGGTTCAGTCTATGCCTGGGGTTAGTTTTATGCACGTCTTTGTGTCTTCTTGATTGATGCTTGCTGAAGGTGAGCCCAGATCACTGTCTGGTGCCACCTCACGTTGTCTTGGCTATTATGAGAAAACTACTTTATGTCTGTATTAGCCACTGCATTGGATACACAGTCATCTTTTCCCTTGGTCCCTTCCTGGTGTCCCTGGAAAATTCATAAGAAGTTGTCAAAAACTCTACTCTGCCTTTTAGGTATCCACTGACCTGCTGCATGATACTGGCTAAGGGTTGAGTTTCCATCACAACTAATGAGATGTCCATGAACTTTCCAAACATGATAACATTGGTCTCTGTACTATTTTAAACTCATGCGGCCTTTCCGTTTTGATAAAATTATTTCATTCATTTCAATAAGATTAGCAAGACAGTGATTTTTAAGAGTTATACAGAATGGGTCATTTTCTGTATCATTCTAGATTGAATTGAGGCCAGAAATGATAAAGTAAATTATACAATATTAATCTGATAAAACAATTACTAGGAAATTGAATATAAAAAAAGATCAAGGGCCAAGGAAGAATCCTATGGAAGGATAATTTATGGAGGTGGGGTGACAGCGAAGAACAGAACTGCCATCTAAAAGGAAACTCCCTCTATCTTACTTGGTAGCATGCTCACACAGCATGTCAGTGTGCTACAGTAAGCAGTTGGAGTGAGAGAAGCCTGCCTTTCTATAGCAACTAGCAGATTGTTAGCACTTGGGCCTGTGCAGTCCCCCAGATGAACATCCCCAACACCTGTGGCCTCTGTATGTAAGGGTCAAAATAAGGGTAAGGTTTGAGTAACAGGAATTGGCATGAGGAGCAGCAAAGAGCTTCAGGGGTTTCCATGGTGTCTTTATCAGAGTGGTCAGCTCTTAACACATGTGGGAGAAAGCTAAGTCTCGGGCATTCAGCATTGAACAAAACCACAAGGGCCAAGGCAAGCCTGAAAATATGTTTTCTCTCTAAGCAAGTTGATGGCCATACCTTCCTCAGGAAGGGTTGAGAGTGGTTTCTCTAGAAGGTATGCGTGTCCTTCACCAGGAAGAAGGAGAGCTTGTTCTATAATGGGTCTCAGTGCCATATACTGACAACACTTGTTACTCTACCTTAAAGAGAACAGAGAAGGGCCTAGTCTACAAGATTCCTCCCTGTTTGTCACATAGCCTAATCACAGTAATGATGTCCTGTCACACTTGGCACATTTTACCCAGCCAAAGCAAGTTACAAGTTGTGCTCATTAGAAGGGAGTGAATAGCACAAGGAAACAAGTGCGGCGAGTGTTTAAGAGTCTGTCTTCTCAAAAGCTGCATTTTAGATGACCCGCAAAGGAAATGACATGAAGTTCCCTAGAGAGGTGAATGGATATCCAAACCGTGACAGGGCTAGGATATGATGTAGCAGTCAGCATAAAAAGAACAGACTTTCGATATGTATAATGATTTCCATTGATCAAAGGAATTTATGCTACATGAACAAAACTGATGCAAGTTCACCTTCTATATGACTCAATTAAATATCAGCCTTATAATCATGAAAATCTGATTAGTCGATGGTGGCCAGTGCCTGGAGGGTGATTTAGATTTTTGGGTTATAATCACATCAGTAGAGGTGATTACTTTATTATGAATGGGTAACATTTTAAAATAAATAAGACATAAAGTTAGATATAAATAAAGTTACAATAATGACAATAATAGTGAAAGTTTGGAGAAAGCAATGAAATGCTCATATACTCTTGTATTTCTGAAAGTAACAAGCAGGAAGAGGTCTTAACTCAAGACATTGCATCCAACTGAATATATTTAAATCATTTTGCTAATTTCCTTAAAGAGAATGATTATTTTATTGTGCACCTCTTTTGTTATATGGAGTTGCACCTTTAGCATAATCTGTAAGACAGATTTACTCTTTCAAATTACCTTGATACCTTTCTCCATTTATTGATTAAATTCTTGGTATATTTCTGGATTTTTCAAAAATTTAATGTATTAATGCTTATGGCTCTTTATAATTAAATCTTCATTTTGTGAGATACACTTTAAGCAATTTGTTATGAATTATCAAAAATAGGTTTATTAAAATATCCAAATTTCCCAGAGCATATAAATAGTTTCCTTTCCCTTTTTGAATCTGATTTTCATCTCTCATTAAATGAATTATGCTACCTCCTCTAGCAAATTTTAAATTTAGTGGTATTTTGTTTTTCTGTCCAAGCCAATTAATAGCAGAGGGCAGTAAAGAGCAGTGAGAAATTGTAGTGAAAATGTAAGTGTTAGAAACTGGGCAACAACAGGAATCTACTGACTCATGAGACTCTTAAGATCACAGGCCAGTAGTTCTGCATGACAGGAAAGGCAGAAAAGCAATTAAGAAAAGACACAGAGAGGGTGACACAGCCGAGTCACAGAGTGACACCACAGTGACAATACTTTCAAAAAACAAAGAACAAGTGTCCTTGTTCACAATGAATAGTGAAGTAGAAGAGAGACCAGTATTAAGAAGAGAGATAAAACTAGAAGCAAGAGTAAAAAATCAGAGTAAAATCAAATATTTAGGAGAAAGATGGCACACTGCAGACCCTTGTCTCAAGTGTGCACAGATGCACACATAGACATGTGCACACGTGCATTCACACACACACACACACACACACACACACACACACACACACACACACACACACACACAGAGTTAATGGTGAAACAAGGACTAGGTAGCAGAAGCCTGAACTGAATTGCATCTTTTCAGTCTCAAAGCCTGTATTTTTCTGCTGCATTAGCCTACTATTGACCACCATTTAGAACAGTGCAAATTGAATGGTGTCTCTTAAAATTTATATTCTAAAGACCAAAATGTAAAGTAAATGTTTATTATGTTAGTACCAAAGCTTTCCAAGAGTAAGACAAAAATCTGTATAAGAAAAAATATATGGAGAAAATTCATATTTTATTGTTACTTTTTTACGTTTTATATTTATTTCAGCTACTTTTTCCGGATAAGGCAAGACCAAAAGCAAAGTAATCCACCAAATTTAACCAAAACTGTATGTATATATTTTTTTAAATTAAACTTGAACTTCTCAAGAATACCACATAATTATCAAAATATAAAAGCCGTCACAATTCACTCACTCACTCATTCATCACATAGTTAGCAGCTAACTACTGGATAAGAAAGTACTTAAGGGTTTTAAAGTTTATTGTCCTTCTAATGCTTAAGTCACAAATGTCAATGTCAGTCAGAGCCAGGTGGGGATGAAACCTGAGGCTGGAGTAAGCTTTTGTTGTGGGAACAGTGGAGCCCCTGACTACTGATACATTGTGAAGCTCAGGCCTCTGTGTGGGGAGTGTGGCGACAAGCATTGGGCTCCCACTGATCTTTTCATGCGGGTCCAATGGAAATCACAATTTACTATGTGAACCCAACCGTTTTCTGAATGTACGCTCTGTAAAAAAGCAAACAAACAAGAAACACTGGCTGCAACAAATAGGGCACATCTGTGAGCTGAGTTAGGCATATGGCTGCCAGCTTATCCAGTCTGAGACATAATGCTTGCTGGGCAGCAGCCATGAGCACTCTCTTGGCCTTCTGACGCCCAAGCTACACAATCACCACTCTTCCCCTGGCGCACCGTCACCTCAGGATTTACTGTTTCAGAATAATTCACTTATTTAAGTACACTGTCGTTTATTTATGCGTCCCATGAAATACTAGGCAGCCATTTACATGATTGAAGTAGAAATCCATCTCCTGCTTCATGCATGTGGGTCGGGCCAAGAGATCTTTTGAGTGATGGTAAGGCAGTCCAATGTAGGCGTGCCTATGAGGAGGCAAGTAGGGTGCACTTTCACATTTTTGTTTATTGACTCTTTCCATGCATTCATTATTTAGGATAAATATTTTTTTTCTTACAACAGAGCTCACTGTTTTCCTAGTACTTGGCCTGCTACTTCTTTAATTAGCTGAACAGTCCAGGTTGAGCATAAACCTCCTTTGCACCGCCATTTTCCAGTGGTGAGCAGGAAGGCTGGTGAGCTGCCCAGGCACCATTCCTACTTCTCTTTAAAGTCTCAGAACACAGGCTCAAGGCACAGCCGGGAGGTCTCATTCTGATTGGCTCACTACACAGAGGATATGCAAAGTGGGGGGCTGCCGCCATAGTAACAAGATACCCGTTCACAGGCAAAACCTAGCAGGAGGAACCCTGCTTTCCTTTCCCCAGAAAATAATTTAACCAGCTTTCCACTGGCAAGATCAACAGCAGCTGAACGTGTCAAGGAACCATCTCTTGTTTGACACATTTTAATGCAACCTTGGGGATTGTAAAGATCACACAAATAACAGATTATACGTTTCAGCCATGCTCTGATTATTTTTTTAATAAAAATTGTCTTGTGATTTTATATACAAGCAGCAAATGAAACAATATAGTGAGTGACTGGTATTGCAATGTAGAACATGTATAATTTCTTTAAAAATAATCATTACTGTTTGAGTCTTCAAGTTGAAACTTATAACCAAAATATCTTGATATGAGCAGATCTGAAATGCTCCACAGAGAAAAAAAATTGGTTTTTCTTATACAGGACTAACCTTACAGCATTTGTGTTTGATAGATGCTAACTTACTGTACTTTCCTCTTCTACATTTAACATTTAATATCTGTTCCAATATACAGCACAGTCTACTTTAAAAATAGATCATCAAATGAACACCATATTTATTACTCTTAATCTCTATTACATTTTTTAGCCAAAGTTACACATAGACACACAGATACTACCTATTCTGGAGCGCAAAACTTCATAGTGTGAGCTCAAAAGAAAATATATTTCAATTAATACTATTATATATAGGTCTATCACTTATTTCAAATGAAAATGTAAGAAAGTATGAACACTTTAAATTAATAAACCATTCCCATATCATCAAATGCAAAGAAAATATTTCTATTTTATAACATGTATCAATATATAGCCAATGCAATCTTGTATAAGTTATAATTTAGATATTTTTGTTAAGCAAAGAATAGTTAAATATCAGCTCACTTCTGAATAGCCTGCTTCCTTTCCTTTGTGTGAGACCTGATAGGCTGTGGTCATATGGTGGAGGAGGAGATCCCCTTCTGTCAGAGGTCTAGTGGAAGGGAATAGGACAGAAGAGGTAGGGAAGAGTGGGATGGGAAGATACCAGTGTGGGGATAACAATCAGGATGTAATCTGAATAAATTATGTTAAAATTATATAAATTATAATAAATATTGTAGATGGTATAGCCTTTAATGACTGGGATTGGCCTGCATGCATACCATCAACACTACCCTTGCTCTTGGGGACTCCACCATTCCTGGTTCTTTGTACTTCAGCAGTGAAAGAATAAAAAAATAAATAACAAAGCCAGGCATGCTGGAGCATGCCTTTAATCCCAGCACTCTGGAGACAGAGGCAGGTGGATCGATGTGAGTTCGAGGACAACCTGATCTACAAAGCTAGTCTAGGACAGCCAAGGCTACACAGAGAAACCCTTTCTCAAAAACCCCCAAAAAATTGTAGATGAAAACAAAGAATAAATTAATATCTAAAAATTATATAAAGATATAAATGTTTTAAGTACAAGTGCATATTTTCATAAAATTACTTTATTAGGCTAGTTAGTGGCAACAGTAATTAACAAGTTATGTTTAATTACCGATCTTTATTTTCAACCCATCACTAAAATATTTATCTAAACAAAGAAAAGTAAATGGATCTAACAGAAACATATCATAAGAATAAATTTGGAATGTCTTGTTTTGTGAGTTTAGAAACAATAGACAATAATAATTTTGCTAAATCAAGATGGACACAGTTCCCTATAAAATGCAAAATACACTGATCTCAGTTGTTGAAAATAAAATCCTTGTTTCAGATAAATAATGTTAATGACAACTTTTGAAAACTTAAGAACTGTTATGAAACATTATTAATATTACAGTGTGGCCTTCACTGTGTACTATAAACAGAAAAGATTAATACATTAAGAAATAATACAGGGGGAGGAAGTCCCCCTCAGTCACAGTCATAGGCAAGGGGAGTAATGGGAGGGAGGGAGGAATGGGAGGATACAAGGGAGGGGATAACCATTGAGATGTAATATGAATAAATTAATAAAATAAAATTTAAAAAGAAATAAGCATTAGTGAAACATCAATGAGAAGAACAAACCTAATTAAAACGCCAAATTCCTAGCCGTGATTCCACATGGTTATAATCCTAGGCCTCAGGAACCTGTTGTAAAAAGGCCATAAATTCTGGGCCAGCCTGACCTACATATCAACATGCTGATAAGTTTAATTTTGATACATTGGTATAGAGTTCAAATTGAAGATTATTCTTCATACACTCTAATATGAAGTACAGTACCCATACAACTCAATTATAATACAAGGTTTACTTCCAATGCTGAAAGTGCTATTGCAAGCTATTTAGGATTATTTAGTAATACAAGTTAGTTGTTAGTTAATAAACTCTTGGTTATATCAATTATTAGTCTATTTTTATCACAAGAATATACAACTTAGGTTTAACAGATAGACATGATACTAGTCTTCAAAAACCTCTGCGACCTACAGAATATGGCATTTAAAGATTTTTTTTTTTTTTATTTTAAAGGATCTTTTACAATAAGACAAGCTAACTCTTGGCAACATCCAGCGTCAGAGAAGATGGTGAGCATCGAAGAACCTCCTTCTGGAGATGGTTTCAAATGTGGCAAACCAGTAATTGGGCAAAATGTCCTCATTTCTGCCACAGACAGAATTCTGCCTAGAAATGGGCAAGTTTGGATGCAGGCAGAGTTGACAGCCAAACTCTGACAAGACAGGTAAGCAAGACCCCAATAGTTCCTGCCTCACAAATATATCTGTCATATATACTTAGCCAGAAAGCTGAAGATGATGCTCTAATGCTACAGAGAGTTTTATGTGACTGTTTAGGCAACAAACTCTCTCTGTCTCTCTCTGTCTCTCTGTCTCTCTCTGTCTCTCTGTCTCTCTCTCTCTGTCTCTCTCTCTGTCTCTGTCTCTCTCTCTCTCTCTTTAAACTTTGGAAGCTGTTAACCTCCACATCCTGTTTACTCAGTTAATTAACTATATTCCTTCTCAGGTCTCTGATAGGGTTGAAGACAAGATAGTTTAGTTTCACAATTAAGCTTTGTTGCTTAGGAGTTAAGATATTTTTTAGGTTTAGATAGATGCTTTAAGTTGATAGAGAAGAGATATGACATATACTCATTTACATTCAGAATTTTAGACTCACCAAGATAAGAAAATGTTTTCTTCAAAGTTGCCAAATAAAAATAGCCAAAAGACTATGAAAGTAGCATTAATATAATTCCTGATTGTTTCATGTCCTTCTTGTATAAGCAGTTTATTGTATATATTATTGTGTAATAATATTAATATATATATAGAAAGAAAGAAAAACAAAACAAAGCCAATAAACACAGAACTCAGAAAGTTCCCTCAACAAAATAATCAAATAAATAATCTAATAACAAAATTTATGTACTTACAATACTCACGTTTTACAGTGATTTAGATACACATTTTTGCCATTTCCATTAAAATCCAGTTTCCAAAATTAGGACAAATACAAGATAATTTACAACATGACTAGTTATGAAGACTATACACAACCGTGAAAAGAAATGTTTTACACTCTAGAAGGTTCAAATACACTCTGGCAAGAATGCCAGTTGAGTATTGTCTCTACCATATTTTCCAATATATTTGTTCTCTTCTGGAGGTAGGCATATAGCCCTGAGGATTGCAAAGCTAATAACACACAAACTTAAATAGCTGAGCTGCTGTTCTCCACAGGAGGGAAAGTTATCAAAATCACATGCTGAAATTCCTAAAGTTCATTTTTAATTTTCTTTGGTGCAAAATACATTTGCATGACTAATTTAGTCTGCATATTTAAAAAGTGATATAAATAAGCTTTAAATAAAATTACACTGAAAAAAATACATGCTATACTTATAAAACATGGCAGAAGTCTACAATTTAAAAATATATGCCCTTAAGGACAATCAAAATTTCCCATATATGGGTATACAAATTGTGGAGGGGGCCAATACAGCCATCCCATAACCTTCATCAAACTTGTAAGGAGGAATGCAACTTCCCCTTAAAAAAAAAAAGAGATCTGAGTAAGTTCAGAAAAAGATTTACATCTTTTCAAGTCCTTCATTGTGTGTATTTGCTATTTTTCCCCAGAAACTTTGAAACCAACTGCATTAATCAAACCTTCTCTTTGTCCATAAAAGATGAAAAGAACAGGTGTAAGATGGGAACATTGCCAGTGGCAGGCAGAATTTCCACACACAGGTTAGGACACTCTGGGAAAGTCCCTTCCCTGGTGTGCGGTGGGTGGATCCTGTGAAGTGTCTGGGAATCCCTACCTGGTCTATTATTACCTCTTGTTGCGGAGGAGATGGGAAAGTCAGTCCCCTGAGTAATGCTGATTGCATGACTTCCTCTGACTGACCCAAGAGAAGTGTGCTCCCATGCTACAACAGAGCCTGCTCACAAAGGAACTGCTATGTCCTCTCTCAGAGGAGGCAAACCATCAAATGGATAAAGACTTCACTATTAGAACTTAAAATAAAATGATGCCAGTATCAACACAAACATGACTCAAGACTCCAGAACCTGGGCAACACCTTCACCACCTGGGAAACCTGAGCAGAAGACCCATCTGGGCAGCACCAGGTGTCCCTATGAAAACTATGCCATAAATACATGGCTTGCTTTTTTACAAGTAACTACAGTTTTAATAGTTTGTTGGGTAAAATGGAAAGCTCATACCAATAGAAATGCACTGACACCATGGTGCTAAAGACAATGTTCAAAGAAAGCTTTTATGTGTTGAAAGCATTTTAGTTTTTCAAGAATCTCAAGGCCTTTGCCACTTACACATAAATTCATGTAATATATCAGAAGCTCTGCTTTTTTACTGTGTTAGCTCTACATTCACGGCAGTTTCCATTTTGAGAACAGATTACGTCTAGACATACATATGTGGTTTATGTGATAAACTGCATTTGTACAGAGGCATTTATTCTAGTCATTACAAATTCCCAATAACAACAATGCAATCAGGTAGGGAAGCACAGTCAGTCTCGTCAACACCTATTGCAATTGCTTCTAACTGCTGCACATGTGCGAGTGCTTCTTACAGCCACAAACCACAGCAAGAGCCGAGAGAAGACCTACTAGCAGGAGAAACAAGGCTTACTGGCAGAAAAAAAAACCCTGCCATTTTAGAAAAGCAGCTGAAACTCTCAGCAGCTTTGCTGAATCAATCTCTAAGTGCTCACAAGGGCTTTGGAGGAAGGATGCAGAAACATGAGCCTCCAAGTTACAAAGGCCCTATTGCTCCAAGGAGCTTGTCTAAGAAAGGGGTATGGAAAGTTATGGGGAAAGTAATATTCAGATTAAAAGAGCAGGCATAAGAACCAGGAGAATACTTACATATATACATGGCCACAAAGTGGAACATTCATAAAACAAAAGAGTGGTGAGTCCTACACTGTGAAGGTAGATGTCTCTATGGAGTGCTACTGCCCTTTTAAAAGTTTGGCAAAACTAACTTTGTACTAAGTGAGTAACAGAAAAAGGTTCTAGATGAATCAAGTACAATGCTACAAGAAAACCAAACACGAAACATAGACACAGACGACAGAAGATGATCAAAAGACAGCATAAAATGTGTGTGTATATATATATATATATATTTATATAACTTAGTATTTTCATAAAAGCAGAAATTAGTAGTAATGGTAGTAGTAAAAGCAACAATGTGGAACAAGTTATGAATTCATCAAGACACAGCGTGACAGAATAAAGAAAGGTGTAGAAAGAAAGAGAAAAATAAAAATAAATAAATAAGTTAAAGAGTACTAGCACAGAAAAAATAAATGACCAGAGACGACAAAGTCACAAAGGAGGAAAGGACATAATAAAAAAAAAAAAAAAAGGTTAAAGTATTAGTTATCAGTTCATTTGTTTAAAAAAAAAAAAAAAAAAGACAGCAATACATTGTTAAAAGACAAAGACATTATTTTACCTGTATGGATATTTTGTCTGAATGTGTTTCCGCACAGCCCCCATATCTGAAGCCTGTGAAGGCCAGCAGCCATGTTTGGATCCCCTGGACTAGAGTTACAGGGTGCTTGTTAATCACAATCTGTAACTGAACCTAGGTCCTCCAGAAGAACGGCCGCTGATCACCGCCACTAAGTTATCACAGCGGTCCCAAGTAAGTCAAGGTTTATATTTCTTGTACTCCCTGTACATTAATTAAAAGGTAAAGGTAAAAACTACAAAGCCAGGAAAGAGCTAAAAGAGATTCAAGAGCAGCTTGGCCTGTCTTGCGCTTTGGAAGGCACAGGTCCATGTGCACAGTACAGTGAGCGGCCATCACTCTTGCATATCTCTGAGTCACTCCTGATGTAGTGCTGCTCAGCAACTCTGTGAAGCTTTCAGCGTGACAATCACTCCACCATTCTCTACAGCTCTCTCCTCTTGTTTCCCTGCCAGCCTTCCACCTTCCTCCTTCCATAGCATCTTCATTTGTATTCTTCCTCTGTCAGCTCCCAAACTCTGGTGTGCCTGTTGTCACTATTTCAGCCACATCTGGCTTCCTGTAGCCCACAATGCTCTCTCTGCAGTGTTGACTGGTGAGATTTCCCCCATGAACATCATCTTGATCTTCATTTCTCCTGAATATGCATTTATACCAATGTGCTCATACCAAATCCCTACTCGGTCTGTGTCCATGGCTATTCATGAGACATTCTGCAAATGAGAGATGAACTAAAACTGAAGGTGGATAGCAGAGTTTCAGGAACAACCATTATTTCTCCCGAGAGAATTTAATAATTAAATCTGTGTTAATAAATCCATTTTGGCCAACTCAATTTTTTATATGACTGTAAATGAGAATGAGAAGAAGAAAAAAAAAAAAAACTAAGAAATTCTGTGTATTTGTCACATCCTCAAAGAAGTCTACTATTTGCATAGTTGAGTGTTTCTATGCTAAATGATGCATTTCTCCCAGATTAACAAGAAATTCAACTGGAGCTGCTTTTAATTCCCATTTGTCTGCAACATTTAAATAAAAATTATATACAGTCTGTTGGTGATCAGTGCCTCACTTTAGCCCCACAGGCAAGTCTCTGCTAGTACAGCAAGGCTAGTAAACACCCTGTGATCTCTGAAATGTCTCTCTGCCCTTCACTTTTTCATGCTTAAATTAGTACAAATTAAAGCTATGTTGGCTGAGTACTTTGCTCAAAATACCGTCTTCTCTGTTCTGACTTCAGAAACATTCAAGTTCTCCCATGTGCCACTGCGATCTTCCATCAGCCTTCCTCCGCTGTTATTTCCTGCTACCCTTCCTATCAGCCCAGTCACATATTTGTAAGTACATCCCATAATAAGCCTCTGGGAGCTATTTAATTTACATATTTTTCTTGACTCTGATGATTGTTGACTTTCATTTACTTGAATAGTGCTCCAGGCTTCCAAATGGAGCTTTGGGACTAGATTCCTCACTGCTCTTGTAAGCACGCAACTACATATTCCTCTTATGAGGCATAATGTATTCATATTGGACTACATTGCATCAGATATCTAACGCTATCATATTTAGCTGCTAATACAACTAAAATTTGAGTCAGGGCATGGTAGTGCAAGCCTTTAATCCCAGTACTTGTGAGGCAGAGGCAGGTTGATCTCTGTGAGTTCAAGGCCAGCCTGGTCTACAAAGAGTCCAGGACAGCCAGAGCTCTGTGTAACAGAGAAACTGTGTCTCAAAACAACAACAACAACAAAAACAAAAAACCATAAACAAACAAACAAACAAAAAACCTGTCATTTGCATTAGAATAACTTTTCCACAGTGATTAAAGTAAGGGTAAAACTTTAACAGAAACTAATCAGATGCATTGGAAATTAATAAAGAACAGTGTAAAGACTTTTTCTCTTGAGAAACCACCTAGTTCCTGTAGAGGAGAATGGTGAGTGCCAGTGTAAGAGACTTATTGAGAAATCACCAGCAAAGGCTTAAAATACTCACTCAGCTGGCAAATGAGGGAGGATTTTAAACCTTGAGATTGGGCCCTGGGATTTCTATGCCCTCTGAATGGATCGGGTTCTAAATCTTTCAAAATATTGAATTGTATATGTGAGCAGACCCTGACCCATGACTGCAAAGCTAAAAACACTGACAGCTATGACTTCAAATTCAGCTATGACATGAATTTATAATCGTTAGCACTTAGTGAAGCGAAAAGGTGAGTAGCAGGGTAGTGACTCCAAGAAGGACCTCTTGAGTGATCTGTGCTTATGTTACTGATTTGTTAGACAACAAGGAAAAGAAAGCTTTCAACTGGTTCCCAGCCTTTGTTCTTTGAAAACAAACACAACCCTCTTGGGTGAGATGACTTTCCGCCACACAAGCCTGATGACTGGACTTCAGTTCCTAGAATCCTCATAATGGTAGCAGGAGAGAAAAGCGACTGACTGAAAGTGAACTGAACCAGTGACCTGGGAGATGCTAGCAGGAAGTGAAACAGATACATAAACGCGCTGAAGCCTCTGCAGGAAGACACAGGAGACTGACTGCAACAGAAATGTTTTTCAAAGAAACTCTTTTGTAAAACATAGACATATGTGATACATCATGTATTGATATCCTCAGAATTGCTATGCTTTTGCGAAAGACCTCTACACTTAGAGGTACATTTCAGATGACCTGCTGGAAAACAAAGACTGACACTATTTAAAAAAAAAAAAGAAGAAAGAAAGAAAGAAAGAAAACCTTTGAAAGCAAGTTAGCAGCAATGTGAATAAAAGCAATGATTATATAAAAAAAAAAGACTTAGACACAGAGACCCATAATAGCCAAAGTTTGGAAATAAAAGTGTAGAATGTTCACCTGTAAATGGAGCACATACCACACATCTTCCTCCCAATGTCCCTAGATCTTTTCCAGAGATGGAGAATGTAAGAGCCAGAGGCTATGGATGACTCTCGAGAAACAGAGTCTTTTGGGCACAGCAGGGCAGCTTCACATGTGAATAATGGGGGATGTGGGCACATAAGCCCATCCCGAGGCTTGGAGCTATCTGCTGGGAAAGGCAGAGTCCAATCTCTCTAAATTACATACATTTAAGACATTGTAGGCGACACAAACACGTCTTCCAGAGGTTTTGTTGTTATTTTGTTTGTTTGCTTGCTCATTTGTTGTTTGTATCTTTGTTTTGTTTGTTTGGTGTTGTTGTTTAAAGGACACTAACTTGGATGGATGAGGATAGGAAAAGTTGGAGGGGTGAATAATAAAACTACATTGTATGAAATTCTCAAAGACCTAATAAAAATTAAAACAAAACAAAGTTAAAGATAACAAAGCATCTTAAAATGATGAAAGGATTAAAAAACAGTCCTAATCCAGAACCCTCTATTCAAAGAAGATAAAGGAGCAAGGCAGGTGTCATTGAGTAAAGGAAAACAGAGAGATCGATTGCATGGCTGACAGCTCCTCGTAGAAAACGCATGTGTGTCTCTGCACATGTAAGCAGACAGTAAAATTTATGCTATGCACTTATGTAATCTGACCTTGCACTAGTCTGATTTACTTGCTGTACCTCTGCCTAACGTTCTCCAGTTGTATCCTTTGTGTCCTTTCTCTAGGCTATACCAAGCAGTGGACTGAGATGTGTCTGTGTGTGATACTTATATTTAATTTGGAAGCAGTGGACTGAGATGTGTCTGTGTGTGATACTTATATTTAATTTGGAAGTGTGGCTGACAAGATACTAGCTAAAACACGCTAATTAAAAATTCTTCCCGAAAGGATAGTTAAGAGCTAAAGTACCTCAATCAGGCCAGTCTCAGGAGGCAACTATTAAGCACTTTGATTCTGCTAATTGTATTTATACCTAAGTATTAACTAGTACAAGTACTATCGAAAAGAAGCATTAATATAAATGAATGATATTCTATATTATGTGGTTATGAGATATATTTTATAGTCTCTATTTCATTTTTATAAATGGGATGTAAGCATCAAATGCCTTAGCTATGATATATGTGTGTATATATATATATTATACATGCACTGATAAAAATCAAGAAATATATATTCAATTATGTATTCTCATTTAAATGAAAGGCAACAATTCATGAAATCAGAACTTGTTTTGTGCACTGCTGAAGGAAATTATGATGAAACATGCTACAAAGTATGTGCAAGACAAAGGAGAGCTCACTGAGCTTACAGGCACCAGATACATGGCTAAGCTTTCAGCCTCCTTGTTGGTAAACATTATGTTCTTAAAAATAGCGGTGGAATTTGCGATCATTGCTATATAGGTCCATATTGCCTGATGTGGGTTTGTTGGGGGATAAGATGGAAGGCTTTCCACCCTGAGATTTATCTTCTATTACTTTGAAATCTTTCCCTCTGCTATGTTTCTCACCTCACATGGCTGGAAAGAACATAATTATAAATTCAAAAAGCTTTACTTGTTATTTGTATAGTACAACATGCACCATTTTATTTAAATTCTATCTTTCTTTGTTTATGTGTATCTGTTTCTAAATCTTTCTGTATATACACAAAACATATAAATATATATATATATATTTGAGTTTGATGAATTCATTATTAAAACACATATATAAGAGCACTGTAGACAACACACGTTGGTGTTACACAATATGTTTCAAGTGACAAATTAAGCAGATAAAATTGTTTGGTGAATAAATACACAGAAGGTTAATTAGTTCAGAAATTGACAGTTGACAGGGATTTTAAGGACACTGAGAGATCAGTTCTCTATAGCAAGCACATTAAATAAATATGACCCAATGGTTTCATCTTTCCTGATGGAAATACAAACATCTTTTTTTTTTTAGAAGAGATTTCTTACCTCTGAATGGTACCCAACTCTGATGAAGGCACAAAGTGGATCAAAGGCCCCCGTAGCACAGGTCAAAAGGTGTGTCCTGTTGTAGTGATGCAAAACTCGAACGTAATTGGCACACTCATTCTAAAGTAGAATCACAAAGGACACTCATGGTTAGAATGAAAAAAAAAAAAGTTCCCTTTCCTTTGCTATCCCTCCTCCTAGAAAGTGAATCTGAATCTGAATTGGGAAAAGGGGGAAAGAGTAGAATCAGGAAGATAAGGACCTGGGAGAAAGAGGCTAGAATGAGGGACACCAGCTTTAATGAGCAGTGAAGTGTGAAGTGCTTTTTATAATCTATAGTTCTGCAAATCATTATTACAGTATTCTATCACTATCGAAGAAATAAAAAAGGTTACAAATATATTCAATTATAATGACTCACACTCTATATACTCCTCATATAATTAAAGTATACCCATGCTGCTATTTTTAAGAACAATATAAGTAGTGAACCAGAATAAATTTAGAAAGCAAATAATAAGGAAAAAATCATTATTCTTAACAAAATATATGATGTATACTATAGGGTACTATAGAAGTTTTTAATATTTTTAAATTTTTAACTGGAAAAAGTAATTCTGACAAAGATTGCACCACAATTCCAAAATGCCATAATCCCCTGAAGTAACCATTAACAAGAACACATTAAACAGAATACATAGTTTTTTTTTTTTAAATAAAACTAGAAACTACTCCCTCAGTATAGAATTCTTCATTGGCATTAGAGAGTTTTCATAGGCAAAATAATATTTTTACCTCAAAATGTTAGTCACATAAGATGTAATTTTGGGGAGATGTTTAAAAAATATATATAACTAACCACTAGAAATAACATTTGATTGTAAAATTACTCTGAGGTTCTTGTTGCTAAAAAATGTCATAGTTCAAGAGTTAACTACTTTATCTATAAAAGTGGTATGTAAATATATTGAATCTGTGTGCCAACTGGTGTAACTCCTCAGGTTGGCAGCAATAGGAGGCAAGAAACCACAGGTAGTGAGCCTATGTGTGCTGCATCCCATAAACTGTGCTCACAAGACTAGGGTACAGGCCATTTTCCTGAGAGTTCTACTTGGGTAACACTGGTTTTAAATTCAAGTGTACAGAGAGCAATATGTAACTCATTCGTTGTTGAATTCCCTCACAAGTCAAACACCAAACCTGACACACAGAACTAGCTTGCCGTTGTCCATCCTTCCGCTTTCCAAAAATTCTTTTTTATTTATATTAATGCATACACTTCTGAAAAATGAGAAAATTTACCAGAATTGCAATGAATTTTTAATAACTAACACTGTATCTTATTTTTAAAAATAATGTATTCATTTGAGCAAAAAGATGGGTTTCCTTATGAAATTTTCAAGATCACAGTAGAATTTGACTGCGCACATGGTGAAATTTTTCTGACCTCGTATTTCTGGACGCGCTTGGTTTTTCTCTATTGACACTGTACTTCTGCGATTTTTACCCATTCTTGTCCACTTGTGCCTTCTTTCAGGTGACTCTCTTCCAAGATAGCCTATTTCTGTTCTTTTGCTACAGGATTTTTGTATATTATCTATTTTATTTTTGTTATTATAATATAAGTAATTCATCTCTACCTTCCTTTTCCTCCTTCCAGACCATACCACATATCCTTACTTGCTCTCTTTCAAATTCATCACTCCTTTTCTCCTTAATTGATGTTACACACACACACACACACACACACACACACACACACACACACAGACACTCACACACACTCTTACTTTTCATGCACTGTCATTCCTCCTGTATGCCTCATCCTGCATTTAGGCAACCTCATCTCTTTCATACACATCCAAGACACACACACACACACACACACACACACACACACACACACACACCTTTCTTTACTCCTAAAGATTACCTTGAAATAAATAAGATTTCTCCTTTAAGTCTCCCTTGAAAGCTTACTGGGATGGAAAAGACCAGCAGACTGACTGCCATATATGACTCATTCATATTACTAAGCCCCGCAGTGAGAACTGCGTTACCGAGTACTTTGCCCAAGACACATATATCCATTCAGCTTCCCACATACATTAAAATTTTACTTAGTGTGTGACCCCATACAATTAATAGGATGTGACCATGCAGACAAGGTCTTCTTTCCTCACATGCCTGGAAGCATCACTTTTTCTTCTATTGACTTACTGTTGCTTCATAGACAGAATCAACCAGACTACATTTTGACTCAGTTTAGCATAGCCTGACATGGGCTGAGAGTATCTTCAATTCTCAGCCTCACAATGCAGGCTACAGAATAGTGTTGACTCACTCTTTGGCTACACTCCAGTTGCAACAGAGAATTAGGAGTTACTAATAATGTGTTAATCATTTACATTTTTTTAGCTTTCAAGGAAACACTTATGGCCTCTCTCCAAGCCATGTACTTCCTTAGGGATAAAGAACCACTCCTTATGCATGAAGGTCTCTCAGCCATGTCTCAGCGATGCAGGAGAAGAGTGCTTCTCACTCCTGTAGCTATGGATTCCAGATTGAACTGGGATAGACTTGGCTTCTAACACCAGGGAAGAAACAAGGAGTACCACAAAATGAGCTCAGCACTTATCCTGCTTCATCTCCTCACGCTTTGTGATCCCATTTTGTTTCTAAATTTCTAATTATTTCATCAAAGTAGAGCAAAATCTCTCTAAGAATCTGACTTATTTTATTCCCCTCAAATAGAAACCAGACCTCCTTTGATTATTGTTTTCTCCCAAATAATCAATGTAAACATTAGCATAGGGAATTTATAAATCCAAGCTTATTAAAGTATAACAAAATAACAGCTCCACTGGGGATTGGATAGGAGGCTCAGCTGTTAAGAGTCTAGAGAATCCAATGATCACTTTGGCCCTGGGAGGGCACTGGGTGTATGCAGTTCACAGACATACATGTAAGCAAAACATCCATACACAAAAGATAATAACAAATGAATTAAAAATATGCTCCAGTCAGGATGGCAGTCTGTTTTCATTCAACTCCATACTGAAGTAAGTTTTGTAGACTAATGTGTTTATTATTTATTTTCTTCCTTTATGAACAAAATTGTGTGTGTGTGTGTGTGTGTGTGTGTGTGTGTGTGTGTTTGTAAAGAAACCAAAACCATAGTGAATCAGTTCTTTCTAGACACCCAAGAATAAAATCTATGGCTTGCTTAATTTACAGTGAATGGTACTTACTGTGTCTTTTCCTTTCATGATGCATTCTTCGACTTTTACTGCTGTACTAGGCCAGTATATCTGAAATTGAAGATAATGTATCATCAGGGCAACTGCATTTAGAAGTAAGCCTCACTAAAATCCAGCTCATTTTCTTCTTCGATTCAATGCATTTCCATTTTTGTTCTACCTTCTGAGAAGATAAAAGTCTTATTTCCTTCAGATAATTTTTCTATGATGAAGAAACTTATCCATGAGCTTTCACTTCCTCCTATTTGTTTTTAGCAATCCTTAGTGTTTCAGGCAGTTTCTGTCACCTCAGAGAAGAATTTACAAAACATTCCTTCCACTTTGTCAATAGCACGTTGCTGAGACTAAAGAACACAATTTTTTTTTCGCAATGCCTATGGTATTACTACTATTAAAAATAGTTTTCTTTAACATTATCTTTCTCCTCTTTCCTCTTTCTTGCATAGACTACAGTATCAATTCACAGTGGGGCCACAAATTGAATGGATAAATATCATTTAGCTTTCCTTTTGCATTATAAACCTGTACACAGAGACTTTAGCTTGTTACACTTCCTAAACCATGGATTATTATCATCAGTGGCCTGACCTGAAAGACTCACCCATCTCCCCCTTTTTAGTTATTTATTTAGTTTATTTCTTTCTTTTATCCTGGCCATCTTACTTACTTGTTACTGCATACATTTTCCATGTTTGTTTATATTTTTATAAAGTACTAGTATTGCTGTTGTGTACATATTTATAATTTATGTAGTCATAGCTCCTCATCTTATATGTCTATGTGAGTAAGTCAAAATTGTGTGCCTCTGATCAATCCTTTCAATTTCTCATAGTTCCATCCATATTCTAAGTAGAACTTTTCTACAAAAGCATTTTGAGAATATAACTAAATATTAGATATTTCCTTTTATATAACATTTGGTCAACATAAAGAATGATAATTCCTGTTTAAAAATCCATTATTTTTGCTGTTGTCTCCCAAAAAAAATTCACAAGGCAGGCTGTAGTGGGGGTGTCTTGTGTAGCAAAGTCACTGCCAAGTTACTTCAGAGTCATGTCTCAGTGGAGCAGGTACTTGGTGACTGCTGCTGGTTGGCTTTCTTTCACTATTCAACCTTCTAAGCAGTTTAGTTTTTGAGATCTGATGCTTATCTTTGAACCCTGACCTATTTTTGAGTTTTTTGCAATTACTCAGCATCAGGTGTTACTTACCTTTCAAAGTGCATCATAGAAACCTTACATGAAAGCATAATGTTGGTATCAAAGCAAAAAGATAAGTAAAAAGGTAAACTAGAGAAGAAATCCACTTTCCAGAGGAAAAAAACTTGGTCTGGGTCTTGGAGGTAAATCTATAGTATTTATGATTGTTATCTCGATTCATATTTTAAAAATCATTGCTCTAAGAAATTTTCTCCAATGATTTATAAAACCTACTCTACCTAGTTGAGAATTAGAACTTTACTATGGATTCAGAATTTATTCAAATTGATGTGTTAAGGGGCTGGAGATATGGCTAAGTGGTTTAGAATACTAGCTGCTCTTCCAGAGGTCCTGAGTTCAATTCCCAGCACTCACATGATGGCTCACAACCATCTGTAATGGGATATGATTCCCTCTTCTGTGTGTCTGTGAAGACTGATCACTCATACATATAAAAACAAAATTTAAAAATTTCATGTGTTAAAATATGTACAAATAGACTTCATATGCATATGTGCATATATATATAACAAGGTAAAACTCATTTCAGGATGGCTCTCATCTTATGATTTCATTCATTGATATGAACAAATTAGACTATAGATCACCAATAACTCAGAATAGCGTCTTCTACCCTTTACATACTTAGATGTAGGAATCTTCAAAATCTTATCCTTCCTTATTCACTTCATGTTCATTATAAAGTGATGACTTCTTTAAACTGTATTCTGAGAACTCAATGCCACATATTCTGGTACATCTTCATAATGATTATTTCCAAACTCACTGCTTTGCTGGTAAATCTCTACAGTATCTCTACTTTTCTTCCCATGACTTTTATTCCTGACTGTCATTCCAAATAGGTAGGAAACGTAGGGACAAAATTTTATGCAAGGTAAAAGAGAAATTTGTTCACTGATTAGGAAAATGAAAATACTGTCTCTCTAGGTAGAGATTTGACATTTTGGCTGACAAGTCTCCACCTCCATTTGAAGGTGGAAAGTTTTCTGAGCTTAAGTTTCCTCAAATGTAAAACATCTACTGTACAGCAGTGTTTCCTGAGATTTCTAGACATTGCTGTTTGTGTATTATGTAGCAGTAATGACAATAAATAACTTTCTCTAGAAGTTTTAAAATATGCATTGGCCCTAGATCAAACCTACTGAGGGGACTTGTTCTAACGACAACACATTCAATCTTGAAAGCATGTTTTACAAAATGATTCTCTATAAAAAACAAAAACAAAACAAAACAAAAACAAACAAACTTTTCCAGATATCTTCTCATCAGACAGTGTTTCTCCCACTTTGATCTCTCATAGCATTCTTGTTTGTATAAACACTACAATGACTTATATACTTAATTTTAGCTCTCTTGCTAGAATACAAGGAACAAAGCCTGTCAATGTCAGTTGGACCCATGGCTTAGACAGTCTATTTATTCAGTGTCTGATGACTGGCCCCTTTACCACATCTTTATAAAGATGAGCCAGCTAAAAAAATCTCATTGTGAACTCTGAGAGATACAGTTCATAGACATGAAAAGGCCTTAACAGAAGTCAAATGAAAAGTAAAATTTTTCCAGGTATTAATGCAGGGAGGAAATGCTGTGGCGTATTCACAATTAGCCTAGCTTTCAAAGATGATTGGTAGGATCACAATGGGTAGTCAGGCAAAAAGCAAATAATGACACCCTATTGGTAGGATCACAATTGGTAGTCAGGAAAAAAGCAAATGCTCACACTATTCTAAATGGAGAGAGAGGGAAAAGAGATTGGCCTAAAAACACTAGAGCAATGTCTAAAGTAGGGGAAATTGTTCCTAAAGGTGTGTTGTTCTGGATTTGTTTGGAGGGTTTTTGGTTGCATGTTTTAATAATTTCACATGCTCAAGACTTTAGTCAAAAGTTAACTGGGTGACAAAATAAGACTAAATGACTTCAAGGAAAATAGAAAGTTATATTTTGAAAGTCATCGTCTGTAAATGCTCTGCCAAGCTTGTAAGGAAAATCATTTCTTTCATTTGTTTTGGCAGTCAGAATGTCTTTTGGTTCTGCTCCACAGTTTAACATTCAAAAAAAAAAAAAAACCCATAAAACTAAGTTATTTGTTCTGCACAAAACATTTTTAAAGGCAGTTAAACAACAGGGTGTCATGCTGCTTCCAAATTCTCTGTACTAAAAAAAGTACAAAAAGCAAAAGGTTAAATACACATCATTTTATCACAACACTTTTGCTGTATAATTCAGTCACCTCCACTGCACAGTAACAGCCATTTACTATTCTTGCATATCTCAAAGGAGGAAAATACGTTGAAATATAAATTAAATTACTAAGTCATTTTTCTAAGCTCCTTATTGAGTTTCATAATTATACCAGGATTAAGGATTTAACAGCTTACAGTTGTAAGATGCTCAAATTTAGTAGACCAAATGAAATTAACAAGGACAGGATCATTTCACTGTTTAAAAATGTCGTTTTTACTAAAAAATACATAAAACTATTCAGCTAGCATAAATTATCTCCGTAGACTATAAGCACAAAACTATGACACTATAATAATTTCATGTAATACTATCTTCAGATTTCTAATATTCTAACAATAAATGCTTTATAATTTTATTTTACTTTCTATATTTTTAATCTATGTGTAATAATAGTAATCCTTACTATAAACTTAAATTATACTAGTCATAAATATCATTAAAAGCAAGAAAATATTTGAATACAACACATTAAAATAATCCTAATGGCTTATAAATGGTGGTCCTTAACCTCACACACATTATCACTCCCAGGGTTTATGCCTTTCCACTTATAATGACTGTCATTATCCAAGTTGTTTTAAGTCAGAATTATGATCTTCTGGGCTCTAGATAAAACCAGTACTTTATTTTCCAAAGCATCTGAACTCAAACAGAAGTTGCACATTAGACAAACATCAATGACCTAATAAAGCCCTCCTTTACTTAGAAAATTTTCTCAATTGCTATCATTAATGTGAATTACCCTCTAAAATTTCATATGCAAATTATATTTTAATGCTTTTCTTCTGCTTAGTCAAAAACAAATTTTAAATGGCAATATTCTATTTAACCTTGAATAAATGAGGAAAGTGTGTATAGTTTTTTTTTTTTAATAAAATTTTCTAAGGACAGTAATATCTACAGAACTCCAAATTAAATAGTGGAACCTTAGTTCAAAATCAGCAAAACGAGCTGACATTTAGAAGTTTAGAGAAGAAAATATAACTCCAAGGTTTCCTTGACTAGAGGTTTATTGCTAAATACTGGTTAAATTATGATATCATGAAATACAGTTCTTATGAAAAAATGTCAATGTCTGAAGTTTCATAGGAAGGAAAAACAAGATTTCTGGGCTTAAAACTAACATTGATGTTATCCAGAGGGTAAGTTTGTTTTGAAGGAAGCCATAGTCCTTGTCCTCTAGCCACAGATTACCACAGAAGGTAAAGACAGATAACCCATCTGATACTTGGGGTTGGATACTGGAGCCTCCCGGGCTGTCATCTTTGCCGTAAGCAATGAAAAGTAACAAAGTTCCTTGTTAGTTCCTTACTGTCATCATCAACAAACTATTCTGTCAGTTCTTAAACACTGCTAAGCTTAATGTAGACAGGACAGTAATTGCTGCAACATAGAAATGGCGGGTAGTAGAAGGGTAGAGGCTTCTAAGACAGACATGCCTGGTTTCATGTTTTGACTATTGCTTACTTCATGTTTCTGGTCTCTTCTTCCTCCCATTTAGTCAATATGTTGCTGCTGACGTAAATGCAACTAGACTTCCACTCTAATTATGCTTTGCTCCTGGTCAGAATGCTCCAGGCACACTATCATTGACGTAAGACAGAGACCCAGCTGCAGATCGGTTAGTTTTCCTCGTGAGCCGCTCTCAGCTACATCCCCATCTTTTCTGCTCACCTTGGACCCTGCTCCCATCTGTGTCTCTAATCCTGTTCTCTTTCCTCCACCTTACTTAGAAATGGCTAAGCATTAGAACCAGCTGTCTTAAGTCATAATGATGACAAGTATTAGACAGAGATTACTATGGTTGAGACACTGATTTAGACATGTACTAACTCATTTAAACCTCTCAAAGAAGAGGTAAGAAACGATACTATGGTTAGTCTGTTTATGGTTGAAAAATATGTTTGTTTGAAAAAGAGGGATAAGGAAGAAGAATGCCTACATCAATAATCTAATAAATGGTAAGAGTGTGTGTGTGTGTGTGTGTGTGTGTGTGTGTGTGTGTGTGTAGTTACAATCTAAATTAGAATTTATTCCTCAGTGCAGAATTATAATTGAAAAATGACAGGAAATATGATGAGAGCTGTTCTGATATTAAGCTTGAGGAACTCTGACTTCCTGTGCACTGAGAGCAAACTCAGTGTGGCAGGTGTGGAGCTTCATGGGAAACAGCATCTAGCTAGGAGACTAGGGATGAATGCTGATCTGTAGGCAAATTCTCTTAGGCCATTCTCACTCTTCTATCAGTGTTATTCATTCTTGATGTTGTCAAGTCTGGACAAGAAATCTCAGGAGGCTGAAAAACTTTTCACTCAGCACATGTTTTCCTCTAACTCAGACAAAGCTTCTACTGGAGTCAAAAATTTTAGAACGTTTTAATGGTGCAGGAAGAGTGTGTTGTCTGCCTTTTAAATTTTTCCTAAAATGTCAGTGACGATGAGATCAGAGCTTCAGTCTTCAACTCTGAAATCACTGATGGTATTTTAAAGAGAATGATACACAACTTTTATCAGAGTTCTCAGAAAAAGTAAATGGAATTGCAAATGGAAAGTTTTAGAATGAAGAGGAAGATTTAGCTTGAGGAGTCACTTTTATTTTTCAGTTAAATTAAATGTGCTTCATGAATATAATAAAAATAGAGCAGCATGGTGCTTAAAAGTTAAGGCTATTATTACTTACTTTGGGAAGTGTAGTGAGTAAAATAGGTTTTCTAAAACAATGGCAATTCCTAAAGCCTACATAACAGTATGCCTATTAAAAGGGGTGATTGTGCATTTTGAAAGTGAGTGGGAAAATTCAGTCTTGTATGACAGTTTTGTTTGGGATAGATTCAAAAATATTTAGAACTACATAATAGGACTATTATTTCCCAGTAAATATATATAAAGTGTAGCTATACATTACAATTATCTGGTTGGATTTAAGAAGTACCACTTGTTCCTCACTTCACTCCATGGGTCAGGGCAAGGCATGGACATTATTTACAAGACCATCAGTGGTTTACAAATGTTCAGTTAAAGATGAAATTACTGTCACAAGTAAAACACCTATTTTTATTTTTATTTATTTATTGGCCAGGAAGTTGAGTAAGGTATGGAGTGGTATTAATATAAGGCAGACAAAACTAACCTAAATAAGGATGAAAAAGTACTTAAAAGGAGGTTTTGAAATTTTAAACAATGAGATTTTCAACAGAAGAGACAATGCATGCAGAGTACCTACACCCCCTGTTCAGATGTAGCCTATGAACAGCTTATTCTCTAAGTCGGGGTGGGGATAGGAAAGAGTGGGGACCACCTCTGACATGAACTCTGGTGCCTATGATTTGATCACTTCCCCTTGGCGGGGCAGCCTTGCAGAAACACAGTGGAAAGGCATGCAGGCTACCCTGGTGAGACCTGATAGACTGGTCGGATGGTGTTGGGAGGAGGTGCCCTTCCATCGGAGGTCTAGGGGAGGGGAATAGGCAGAAGAGGGAAGGACGGTGGGAACTGGAAGATAAGAGGCAGAGGATAATAATCAGGATGTAACATGAATAAATTATAATAGATAAATGAGGAGAATTAGAAATATATAAACTTTCATTCTTTCAGTGTCTATGTGTATTAGTTACTTCTTTATTACTCTGATAACCACCATGACCAAAGCAAAGTATAGAAGGAAGAATTTATTAGAGGCTTACAGTTTCAGAAGAATAAGAGTCTGTCACCATGATGTCGGGGAGAAGCATGGCCACAGCAGGCAAGCATGGAAGTGGAGCTGCTGGGAGTTCATTTCTTTTTTCTTTTTCTTTTTAAATAGATTTTTTTTATTAATTTATTCTTGTTACATCTCTATGGTTATTCCATCCCTTGTATCCTCCCATTCTTCCCTCCCTCCCATTTCCCCTTATTCCCCTCCCCTATGACTGTTCCTGAGAGGGATTACCGCCCCCTGTATCTGCTCATAGGGTATCAAGTCTCTTCTCGGTGACCTGCTGTCCTTCCTCTGAGTGCCACTGGAGGGGGAGTTCATTTCTTAAAACCACAAAGAGTATTCTCACTTCCTCCAACAAAGACACACATCCTATTCCTTTAGTTCCACTAGCTGTAGCCAAGTGCCCAAATGTAGGAGCCTATGGAGGTCATTCTCCTTAAACCACTACACTGTGATATTTGACTTACCTACAGCTTCATAGATGAACTTAATACAAACCTACATGGAGAAGTCATCTTATCATGTAGACTGACAAGAACACAGTCAGTTTTAAACAGTATGGAAATCAAAATCATTCAGAAGAACAAGAAAAGGCCAGGTAGCCTTCTGTAAATTTAGTAAAGGGGAAGAAATAACAAAGAAAAAACAAAAAGAAAGAATGTTCCAAGATGTTTAAGAGGAAAAGTGAATGCATAGTGATGAGAGGGGAGGAAGAGTAAATAGAAGCTGTTTGACTGGCTATGTGTTGGTGTGGCCAAGCTGAGATTAAGTTTAAAAGGCAGGTAAGAATAGACTAGGAAAAATGGTTAGTCTGATAAATTCAGTCAAATTTTACTCAGAAACCTTAGAATGCTTTTTATCTCAACAATCTTATTTTAACATTTTCCTTTGCAATCCTATGTGCTTATCTTATACTTATAAGTACTACTGGGCTTTCAACATATGACAGATGGTCACAGGACCCCCAAACATTAATAACTCCTGCAAAAAAAGTGCACTTTGATTTTTATGAAGAGAGTAATATAAGAATATAAAAAACAAATAGGTGTGGTTGCGCACACCTTTAATCCCAGCAGTCAAGAGGCAGAGGTGGGTGGATCTTGATAAGTTTGAGGCCAGTTTGGTCTACAAAGTGAGTCCCGGACAGCCAAGGCTACAGAGAGAAACCCTGCATTGAAAAACATGTGTGTGTGTGTGTGTGTGTGTGTGTGTGTGTGTGTGTGTGTGTGT
>OU015744.1:121788909-121804855 GCA_907169655.1 Acomys percivali | reverse complement strand
CTTCTCTCTCTAATTAAAACTGTTGTCTCTAGTGATTGTGGCTTTCTTACTTTGGTCAAGATATTTTAATTGATTTTTGCTTCTTTTGTCTAAACTTTGTCTAAATTAAAAAAAAAAAAACCTACTCATTAAAATCTTGAAGTATCGCTGTGAAATGAGGGCCCTAATTTATTATAATCATACCCATACATTCTCTTGTAGTCATGTCACACCATCCCTTAGCATTCCTACTTCTTCATGAGAAATTCTCTCTACTATACACTCCTGTCTTTCTCTTCACAAACATGACTTATCACCCACCACACCAGCCAAACAGTGCCTGATCCTTAACTATTTCAATGATCTGGTTTTCCCAGCCAGTCTTGTCCAGACACTGTGTCTGTACTCTCCTGCTTTGCAGCCACAATCCACAGCTAGTGACTGAGCCTTGAAATACCCTGTGTTATCAGGTTTCCTTTTTTCAAAAAATATTTTTATGACCAACTTACTCTCCATGGAATTATCTATATTCCTTTTCCCCTAAGCTGCTTAATTATCCTTTGGGCACTTATCACATTTGATATTACACAATGTTATTTTATTTTCCTACTATACTTTCTAAGTTTTACACTGTATATGATCCATACTAATGTTGCTAAAATTTTAATCAAATGGGTTAAAGTAACTAAGATGGAAACTGTAGTTGCAAAGATAGTAATGTGTTCATGAATTGATACATGAATCAAAAAAGGTGTTGAAAATCATGTGGATCATGGAGACCAGTGAGAAAATATAGATGATTTTGCATATAACTGGCACCTCGCACACTAGTGGAGAAAGAATTTGGCCAAGTTACTGGGGGCACCATCTTTTACAGTGGCGTGCATATATTATTAAGTTAGTGGTTCTACTTCCACATGTGTACTTTGGATGCTCTCCTGTATTTGTGAGATGCTTTCTAGTATCTCCTTAGTAGCACTAGTAAAGCCGAATACTAAAATTGACCCAGTGTCATTTGACCCGGGAATGATAATGTATGCTCTGTTTCGATGATGGGAAACATTCCATGGCCTCTAAGTGACTAATAACTGTACCAATATTTACTGTGTACATAAGATACTCACATGGTCTTTGTTAATGAAAGTTAAAAAATCTTGCACACTCACAGAGGACTAATTTGCCTCTTACAAGTATGAAGCAGAGACCCAAGGAAGATAAGATATTCACATAGTATTTTGTATGCAGAGTCAAGATTTGAGCTTGAAAACCAGAGCTATGCTCCCTGGTTACCACTCCATCTCCAACTGCAATGAACTAACAAGAAGGATGACTGTAATCAAAGCTACAAAATAACATTAAATGACAGAAATCAAGAAAAGCCCATGGAAATTACAATATATTTTTGCTTGTAATTTGTCACAGCTAAACTTACCTGTACTAATAGATGCAATGTATAGAGAGTACATGACAAAATTATTCTGAAAACTAAAAATAAGGGAAAGTATCTTCTTTGCTTGGCAGAAGATAGAGAAGTAGAAGAAGATAAAGATAGTCACCCATGTAATGGGATTGATGACAGCTTCGTCTTGAGGTGGCTAGTGGTTATTATTGCACAGTCTAAGGCAGTGGTTCTCAACCTGTGTGGGTTGAACGACCTGTCACATGGGTCACATGTTTTATATTCTGCACATCAGATATTTACATTGCAATTCAGAACAGTATAAATGTACAATTATAAAATAGCAACAAAACAATTTTATGGTTGAGGTCACCACAACATGAGGAACAGCAGGTATTAAAAGGTCACAGCATTAGGAGGATTGGGAAACACTGCTCTATGGTATTTGAGATACACATTAGATTTTATATATCAAATTTACCTATATTAAAATTAAGAAATAAAGAAGTAACATGTCATAATAAAAATAGACTTTGAGTATAAACTTCAAAGTACTTGGTCTAAGGAGCAGAAAGAGGGATGTGGTCAAATAGGTGGATCTACAGCTAGGCTATGTGTTGGTGGTGGTGGTAGTGCTAGGGGAGGGGCTAATCCTGCATTTAGATGAGTGATTGACTTAGGACAATACTTCTTCTTGGGAAATATCTGATAATATCTGGAGACATTTCTTTTATTATTATGACATGGGGGATTATTTGTATACTATTGGAGTTTATTTTTCTGTTGTGATAAAACACCATGATCAAAAGCAGCTTATAGAAGGAAAAAGTAATTTGGGTTTACAATTCCTAAATGATAAGAATCCCTCACAATGACAAGTCATACCAGCAGGCAGATATGGTGCTCTGCAAGCCAGAAGCAGAGAGACAGAAAGAACTGAAGGTGGGGTTAGGCTATATATTCTTCAAGTCTGCCCTAGTAACATACTTCCTCAAAAATGCTATCCCTCGTAAGCCTTCCTGGACAGCTCCATTAACTGAGGGACCAAGTGTTCCAATGCCTAAGCTTATGGATGACGTGTCTCAAACTACCACACTTGCTATTGGTATCTACAGGGCAAATACAAGGGATGCAGGCCAACATCCTAAAGCACATAGAAAACTATGCTTCCTAACAGATATTGTTCAAGATATCAGAAGACATCATACTAACATTGAGAAACCAGGAATAAAAAAGCAAATCTGAAAGCACTGAAAATGCAACAGAAACGTTTATCAGCGGTAGAGCTTGCCCATGAGAATAGCACTTAGATTTTCAGAGCTGAGACCAATGGAAAACCTCAACTCCTATTAAGCTCACTCATTTTAAGCAGACGGTCTGTAAATATGCTTCGCGGGGATACGCCTATGAGCAGAAACAATAGAATGGCGCTTACTGGGCTACCAGGAGCTCTATTGTTAAGCATTTAAGTGAAAGAGGCAAGACAAGTACAAACTAAGAAATGTAAGTGGAAGAAGTTACCTTAGAGCCAAATACGCATAAACCCTGGTGCAATTCCTTGGGACTTGTCCTTGCTGTAGACCTGAGAGGGCCCTTTGTAATGTTGACATTTATGTTTGAATTAGCTACATTGAAACAGCTCTAAAGAACACGTAGGCTTTAGGCACCACAAAAATCAAGATATTTCTTTCAGGGCAGAAAAGATATTCAGTTTAATAGGGTTATAAATTGCTTTCATTTGCGTCCTTGCTAGATGCACCCTGAAGCTCAACGGCCTCATGTTCCGCCGTTGCCTCCCTCAGAGTTAGTTCGTAAACGCCACTATGCTGCGGGTCTCCTACTCTTGTTATTTCATGGGTCATTTCCTTCATAAAATCTCATTTTCTGGCATTAAAGGCCTGAGGGTACAATTAGGCCAAAACAATAAAGAAGAAATAAGAAGGAGATCCAATTTTCCCTACTTGGAAGGGAAAACACATCAGAACAGGGGCTGCGGCATCTTGATCTCTCCGTGCCCATAGAAGGCAACAGATCAGGGAAATGTATAAGATATTCTGTATCCTAAAATGCCAGTTATAAATTCCAGGACCTTTCTATATGATGACCTGATCTGGTCCAAAGATTACAACATAAGAATCATATGTATAAGGCAAATGTTAAATTCTAATAGGCTAGAATGGAACATCTTAATAATTAGAAATTATACTTTTTCTTTTTGAAAACTATTTTTGTCTTGTGATATGGGATGACCATGCCACATAATGCATGTGGATATAGAGAACAGCTCTGGAAATCAGTTCTCTGCTTATACTAAGTGTTTCAGAAACTGAACTCCTGTTGTCAGGCATATGCCATAATCACTTAAACCTGCTGTGCCATCCCCCCAAACCACACTCTAGCCACTTTAATAGAGATTGATCTGGCTTAATACCATATTAATTTTGTTTCTCATACATGCTTAAAATGGTTACTGATAACTTTCCCCTGCATCCTCTCTCATCTCTCTCTTCCCACCCATACTACCCTCTTTCTAAGAGGCATGCTTTTGGTTTGATCTTGTGACCACATAGTTTAACCAGGGCCATCTGTGTGCACTGAATTCCACTGGAGGCTGATGGGATCACAGCAGGTACCTACCTGCAGGCAGTGAGTCCCACTCTCTCTGAGCCTATCAGTAGCAGTCAGAACAATCAAAGCCTATTGTTCAGCAGTGGGGAGTAGGGCACTGAGAGTTCCTAGTCCATCAATACTTGGATGTTGACAGGTTCATTAGTATGAGATCTGATTTTTTCCTCTACATCACATTATTTCATCACAGAAAATCAGAGTAAATACACGTTTTATTACTGAAAGTGACTTGGAAAGAGAGAAACTGAGATGTAAAAGGGACCATCCAGTAAGTGAGCTTAATTGGAAGGTCATGGACATGTATCTGGACAAAAGCACGTAGAGAAGAGGAGAGAAGTTGATATGCTTATTTGAATTCAAATGAGTAACAATGGTTATCCAATACAAGTGGTTAGCCATGAAGAAATATACATAGTAGTAGCTTTATATCAACTCAGTAGATTGTATTTACATATTTAGGTGTATATATATGTGTGTGTGTGTGTGTGTGTGTGTGTGTGTGTGTATAATGCATAAAGTCCTTGATTCAATCACATTCTTCTTTCTTTTCCTACAAATACAAAGTATAACACTTAAGTACTCCTACGCATTGATATATTTGTTGTTTGAATTTGGGCAGTATGTGTTAACTTTAATGAAGAAATATATTATTGGTATTTATAATATATAACATATGTTATTTTATATAAATATGTTATATAATCTGTAACTTTACGGTCATATATATACATATGTATATATATATATATATATATGATATCAAAATTGACTTTAAATTTTTTCTCAGAATTGTTGAAGAGGGTATGACTTAGAAAAATGCCAGAAAGATGTGGTCCTGAACAGGTGACCCTCCACATAGATGAGAGGCCTAGAGAAAGCCCAAGTAGCATATGATCTATTACACTGAATGAAATCTAAAGATCCCTTGGATTATTGTGCCCCTAGGGGTAGGTCAAAAGTCAGTGCCAGAAACAAAACCTAAGGCATGGTTAAAAAAAAAAAAAAAAAAAAAAGCACAGTTTTTCTTTTCACAACAAACAGGAATGCTGCAGGATGAGAAGGAAAGACAAAGAAAAAAGGAAGAAGGAAAAGCAGTTATCTTTATGGTTCTAATAGTTCCAACATGCAATTATTATTTAACCAAAATTTTCAGTCTTTGTATATTGGGAAGGTGGAAAACAGGTCATGGGTTGCAGGCAATAAGTGATGCAAAGATGACTAAATTTCTCAACTGAATAGGGAAAAAGCAAGGCTTGGTCTCTTCCAAAGTTAACAGACACTACACATATTCAAACACTAGCTAAATCAATGGAGAACAGAACACAATTGCAGCTGTCATAGTCACAGGGGGATGAGGAGGCCTCTGGTTGAACCAAGTACTTTATGAGTGCTAATTATATCTTTTCCCACTAAGCTCTAGCCCCTGCTCCTAATGCACAAGTATGAAACACAAATAAAGAAGAATCTCAGGAAACTGCAAAGCATTTTAAGGTATTTTCTCTAGGAATTAGGGTTTGGCAAACACTCGGAGAGTGCTGCTCTTTGTCATATTTTTAAAAAGAATTTTGAAAACACAGACTTGGCCCGTTTTGATGAACATAAAAATAAAGCATAAGCAAAGTGGATTATTTCACACATACATTAATGCCAAAAAAAACCCTATGATTTAAGTTTCTTCATGTTTCACGTAAAATTGACACAACTCTGAAAACTTAACCCAATTCTGTTTTGTGTAAGTTGCTTTCCTTCCCACAGTTAACCATTTTCAACATAAGATCTTACCTTTGTTTATTTGTTTGTTTGTGTTTTCAAGACAGAGTTTCTCTGTGTGTAGCACTGGATGCCCTGAAACTTGCACTATAGCTGAGGATGGCCTTGAACTCACGGACATCCGCCTGCGTCTGCCTCCCAAGGCGTGTGCCACCAGTGATCTTACTTTATATTCTACTTTACAGCAAGCTTAAGGAGCATCCACCTAATAATATCGTCAACAAAACTACACCAGCCAGTTCTATTGATTTTGCTGGTTCATATTTGGATGTTGGAACACTATAGCCCAGAGGTACTGTTATTAATCCAGGATCCTGCAATTCAGGTGTCAAGACAGTGGGTGTGGTGACAAACATGACTCACTATGCAAAACACAAATTCACAAGGAAAATATCTCTCTGCAAATATTGATATCAGTGATGTGCTAGAAAAATTCATGTATGATGCTTTACAAAATTTCCCCAAATTGTTTTCTTTTAATAAAGATTTTATTTCAATTAAGTAAGATCATTCCAAATTTATTTATTTATTTTTAATTTTTTAAATTTATTTTATTAATTTATTCTTGTTACATCTCTATGGTTATCCCATCCCTTGTATCCTCCCATTCTCCCCTCCCTCCCATTTTCCCCTTATTCCCCTCCCCTATGACTGTTCCTCAGAGGGATTACCTCCCCCTGTATATGCTCATAGGGTATCAAGTCTCTTCTCAGTGACCTGCTGTCCTTCCTCTGAGTGCCACTAGGTCTCCCCCTCCAGGGAACATAGTCAAATGTGAGGCACAAGAGTACGTGAGAAAGTCATATCCCACTCTCCACTCAAGTGTGGAGACTGTCCTGTCCATTGGCTAGATCTGGGTAGGGGTTTAAATTTTACCGCCTGTATTGTCCTTGGCTAGTGCCTTAGTTTGAGCGGGACCCATTCCAAATTTAATTTAAAAAAATTTTTGAGACAGTTTTCTCTGTGTAGCCTTGGCTGTCCTGGACTTGCTTTGTAGACGAGGCTGGCCTTGAACTCACAGGGGTCCACATGCCTCTGCCACCAAAGAGCTGGGATTAAGCAAAAGCCAGCACACATAGCTCCAAATTTAATTTTAAAGTGGTAGGCACAATGAAAAAAATTTCACCTAACACCATTGTCATATCACCCCTCTGTTATTTCCCTCTTCAGACACTTGGTGTTTCAATACCTCTCTGTAGCCATCACTGATTCGCTCCAAGTTCAGGGAATACACGAGGTCTCTGCCTCCTACGAAGAGTCGTTCTTGATACTCATCCAGCAGCATTGTGTGGAGATCAAGAAATCCAAAGGGGCTTTGAAATATTGATGTCCTGTTCAGGTCCAAGAGTTCTGAAATGCAAAGAGAGGTCTACACTAAGTACACGAGAACACATAATGCTGTCATTAATATCTTTCTCAAAGCCAAGTTTTTATATTCGTTTTAGTGATATGAATCCTTAAATTGAATTATCCAAAGACGTTTAGAAATATCCATTCATTCCCTCAGCATCCATGTGGACCTTCACTTTGGTCTCCTAATACTTCAAAGTAATGATGCCCCAAGTTCTTTATATAAAATGAGATAGTTTTTACTTATAACATAACCATATTCTTCCTTATTCTTTAAGTTATCTCTAGATTCTTAAGCTACTTAGCACAAAGTAAGTGCTTTGTTAATTGCTATACTTTATCATGCAGGGAATAATGAGAAAAGTCCTGGTATGTTCAGGAAAGGTATGACACTTTAAATGGATGACTATATAGTCATATGGCAATATGTTTTAATCTGTAAGCATTAAGATGTTTATTAATTTACTAGTCTGAATACCCAAATCAAAATTTAGTTGTTAGGTATATATTGAATGCTTTTAAAATATGGGCAAAATTATCAACAATAGTTACTTTGTAGTGTGATGTAAAAAAAATTGTAAAGCTTCTCTTTATATAACAAGATGTAATATCTACACTAAACATGCACAAGTGCGTCTAGTTATTTCTAATAGTTACCAACTCAGAAAAATTATGTGTCTACCTAAAACTGATATTGAGAATCATATCCAAATTAAACTGCACCGAACTGGCAACAACCACTTTGTAATCACAACTCTGATTACTCCGAAAACCCACTGGGGATCTGCTTTCCACAGTTGGGATTCAGGCTATCCTCATGCATTCTTGCTTATATTAGGAATAACAAACAATATATTTAGGGTGCATATATTAAATTGGAGAAATCAGAATCTGGCAAAGCCTTACATGTGTACTTGTTTGTTAGAGGTATGAGTTTGAGTTTCATATGCCAGTTCAGCATTTTAGGACTTATGAGTTGATATATGAGAGCTTTTGGTGATGAAAAGAAATATTGCCTCAAAGATATGGCTGAGTACAGAAGAACCACTGAAGTCTGCTTGGGAAAAGGGAAACTCATCTTGAGAAATTTAATACCTACCACTCATAGAGTGTGGAGTTTTACTGACTAGAACACTAAGACACAAGCAGTAAATGGAAGTATGAAATATATTCAATATTTTATATCTGAAACATTCTTAAAAGTGAAATTGCTTCTCCTCTCTATGAAGAATCCAGGAGGCAGGAGGTTTGGGAGTTCAAGGCCTGCCTAGGCTTCTTAATGAGACTTGTTTTAAATAAACAAAACAGAAACAATAGAGTGAAAAAGAGTGTGTTCCTTATCCAGTTTTCTGCTCATCAACCTTGTATGCTCAAAATTCTGTAGAGTAGAGTTACCTTTAAATCTTTGGTTTAAATTAAGCAATATTGCAAGATTTAAAAATTCTGTATCAACATTGCCTTTGAGATATTGAACCATTTGGTCTAAGTAAGGAAACTTAGACTAAATCTTGAGGGTAGGCCTAAAGGAATATCAGGTATTTTATTGGAGGAAGAGGAAAATTGGAATTAAAGAGAGATTAGATAGAGTCCCTTGAATTCCAAAGGGGGAAAAAAGGCCCAATTAATATTTTTTTTTCCTTACTAGACATTCACAAATTAGAAAAGCACATTTTAGGATTCAGCATCCTGGAAAATACATAGAGCAAAGCTCTATGTTGACATTATGCGTGGTCTTTATAAATGAGAGCTGATTTCATGTGAGCCCTGATAAGTTCCCTCTTCTCCATTAATTTCCCAGGTAGTCTGATGACTTGCTGATATTTTCCATTTCAGTGCATAATAAAATTTTTATCTTAAATGGGTAAATCCAAACAAAGAATGACTACATAGTAGTAACATGTTTTAGACCAAAGAGGCGTCAAAAAGAATGCAATGCAAAGCTCAGGAAATTAAATTCTTGGGAAATCAATGAAATATATAAAAAGACACCAATATGAGGCCCCTTGCCTTAATTATTATCAGAGTTTAATAGATAAAGCCAGGATTGTTTATTGAAGACATGGAATTGTATTGAGAACTTATGAGGCTATTTCCTGAGATAAGTCCATCTATAGAGATTCTTGTTTACTTGCGGATAAGGTCATTAACAACTCATTATCTCTCCATATACATGAAAAGATAGATATCAACTTCTACTTATTATGAATTTTCCACTCCTGGCAAGCTTATTACAATTCTAAGCAATTAAAGATTCTTATTTCTTTGTCAATAATAACAGATGTTATTTACTGTGTCACCAATCATTATTTTTTTATGGATTAACCTCTTCTCTGATCCATTCTGCTTCTTTAGAGTCCTATAGAACTCCCCCTTCCCAAAGAACCCAAAAAATACAAAGGTGCACTCGTGATACTGCAGACAAAGCAAAGCAGAAGGAAAGGACTGGAGAATACATTAGACTGTGAAAATTATGTACACCCTAATTTTCTTTTTTTCAAATATACATTTTATTAATTTATTCATATTACATCTAAATTGTTAACCCATCACTTGTATCTTCCCGTTACTCCCTCCCTCCCATTTTCCCCTTACTCCTCTCCCCTATGACTATGTATGAAGGGTACTTCTTCCCCCTGTATATGCTCATAGAGTACCAAGTCTCTTCTTGGTAGCCTGCTATCCTTCCTCTGAGTGCTACAAGGCCTCCCCATTCAGGGGACGTGGTCAAATATGGGGCTCCAGAGTTCAGGTGAAAGTCAATCCCCACTCTCCACTCAACTGTGGAGAATGTCCTGTCCATTGGCTAGATCTGGGTAGGGGTTCGAAGTTTACTACACGTATTGTCCTTAGCTGGAGCCAGAGTTTGAGCAGGACCCCTGAGCCCAGATCCACCCATCATAATGTTATTGTAGGTTTCTGAGATTCCATCTTACACCCATCAGAATGGCTAAGATCAAAAATTCAAGTGACACCACATGCGGGCAAGGATGTGGAGAAAGAGGAACATTCGTTCATTGCTGGTGGGAATGCAAACTAGTACAACCAGTTTGGAAATCTATCTGGTGCTATCTCAGAAAACTGAGAATAAGGCTTCCTCAAGACCCAGCTATTCCACTCCTTGGAATATACCCAGAAGATGCTCCAGCACACAACAAAAAAATTTGCTCAACCATGTTCATAGCAGCCTTATTCATAATAACCAGAACATGGAAACAGCCTAAATGTCCCTCAGTAGAAGAATGGATAAAGAAACTGTGGTACATTTACACTATGGAATACTACTCAGCTAATAAAAACAAGGAAATCCCAAAATTTGTGCACAAATGGATTGAACTAGAAATGATCATAAGGAGTGAGTTCACCCAGAAGCAGAAAGAGTCAAATTGTATATACTCACTTATATCTGGACACTAGCCCAAGGGGCATGTCCCATGAAAGTCTTCATTTACCAGGAAAGTGGGACAGAGGGAAGGACATCCTATTGGGACTCTAGATGAGAGAAGCATGGGAGAATGGGGAAATAGAAGGATCCAGAGGGTCCTAGAAACCCACCCTAATTTTCAATGACCATTAGTTCTCTCCCCCCAACCCCCGGCACAGTGAGGTACCACATTGTAAAAGGTAGTTATCATTGACCTTATCTTACTAAGGAAAAAAAATCAGTCAACCCAAGTTTAATGTCTCCAAGTGATGAATGCTAGTAAAGAGGAAAACACTCAGATTATCTCTTTAAATGTGATAATTAAAGTGCAGCCAGCATGTACATTAACACCAAATTCTTACATACCGAACCTGGGGTATCAAATTTTAGTTATGAGTTTGAGCTTAGTTGCTTAGGCAACTCTGGATAGCCTTTAAGCCTCTTTGGATTGCATTCATTATATGTTTATTCTTTTTACCTTGAAAATTTTTAATTGATTGACTCAATTGCATTTTGAAGGTGAAGGTGACAACACAGCATAAAAAGTAAACCAAACTTGCCGTTGAATTAACAGTGCCCATACATAACATCCCAAAGAAAGGGTGGAATGCTCAATAAATAAGGCCTACTTTAGTGTATTGAATTTTATCCAAAGAGTAATAGTTAAACTATTTGTTTTATTTTTTAATATTTAAATAATTATATGATGAGGTAAGTGTTTTCTTTTTGTTATTGTTACACAATGTTTGAATATTATTTATCCTGAATCATTCATATTACATCAGAAGAAATTGCTGCCAAAATACGTAAGACTGAATGTCATTACACACCCTAGGCAACAAGTCAAGAAGTTTATTTTATTCATGTAGATATTTCTCATAATAATTGCTAAGTGATTTTCCTATTTAAAAAAAAAAAGAACCCAAGAGTTAAATATAATGTACTTTAAACCTTTTCCATTTGAGAGATGCTAAGCGCATCGCATGCTTCTGCTGCTCCTGACTCTGACCAATACTCACAACAGAACAGTACCAGCTGTGGCTCCCTAAGCAGCTCACACTTGTCAGTAGAAGTATTATCTCACAATCACACAGATAAGCAAAACATATTCTTTCAACGGTGTGTATTTTTCACCCTCATATGCACAGGCAACCCCCCTTTTTTATCATTAATCTTATAATATTTTTACTAGGCCTTTTCAGTCCTTACTAATAGTAATCAAATATCATAATCTTTGATATTGTCAAAAAAGTTGACAGTAATGTTGTGGAAGTTTTGGTTTCTTAAAATTCTCAGTTATGTTACACAAACATGTTTTATTTTAATCCCATGTGTAGGATATGGAGGTTGCTCCAGTTCATCCATGTGTGATAACAGTATCTTGAGAGAGCATGTGATGTTTGGCAATAGGAAACTGCCTGTACAGAGGCATTGTCTTTGCCAGGTGGAGAAAATACAAGAGCCTAGAGAGAAAAAAGAACAAGGGATGTGAGAGGAACTCGTTAAGGAGATAGTCAGAGGAGGAAGAGAAGCCTCCTGCTGCATTTGCTGTTGCTGGCTGAATAACCTGACAACAGAGATAGGTATTGTCCCAAAGAACCCCAAGACTCTAAACAGTACGAAAAAGCCAAAGAGAAAAAACTACATCCCTTCTCCTCATTAACCTTCTTTCTCTCCTACCTGGTGTTGGGATGTTGGAAGGGATTGGGGTGGAGAAAGGAGAACAAGGTATAAAAAAACAAAATAAAGTAGGTTTTAAAATATCAAAGCCTACACAGTATTGATTATAAAATAGGATTTGTGCTTTAGATATACATCTACAATAACAGGTACTGTCTTCCATTGTAGACCTGTGTTTTGAAAAGGATGTGTGTATTTAATTTTATGTTTATTCTATATTAACTCCACTCTTCTACTTTATTTAAATTATCTATGCTTCTATGACTCTAAAATTACATACACTAATATTTCCAATTAAATTAATAAATAATGTTTTAAATGAGTTAGGAAAAGAGAAAAACAGTTTAAAGGCAGTATGAATTGCTACAATTGTTAAATATTCCTCTAGTATTTGACATTGTTAAAATAAATCCTATCCTCTCTCCAAATTGACCTTAAGCTCCCCTATACCTAAAGAAAAAGTCAGGGCAATATAATCAACAGCAAAGTGAAATTATGTGCACTGAAGCATTGCAAAGTGCCAGGGATTAATAGAAAATTCTCTTAAGGTAATCTGAGGAGGAATGCTCAAAAATACCACAGTGACCTTCAACATCATAAAGAAACAGTGTGTCATGCTTGACAACTGTTCCTAGAGTGTTCAGTGAAAACCAATTGGTCTATATCAATATCCACGCTGCAAAAACCACAGGTGTTCATGATATTCAGGAAAATAACTTCTGGAAACATGGAAATAAAATTAGGTAATACAAATCCTAGGGCAGAAAACTAGATTTTGCAGTAGCTAGAAAATGAACAGAAGTTCACATAATTGGTCTCTAAGGAAATTCTCCATCTTGTTTTTTTTTTTTTGTTTTTTTGTTTTTTTTTTCTTTCTTCCTTTTAAATGCCAGGTAGCCTGCTTCTGGAGTTTCTCCATTAATTTCCTCATGGCCAAATACTCTTGTTGGCCTCCAATTGAGTGATACTCAGCACTGTATAGCAATAGTTTCTCTACTTAATTCATCTTCTCAAGACAAATAATATAATTGGCTCATGAATGTTTACACTTCATATGTAGCTGGCTTCTTCCAGGTTGCTTTATCAGCCTAATTGGCTCCAATTACTCATCTGTAGTTAAGAGTGAAAGTCATGTGGTAAACAGTGTGGTCCCAATAATTATATGACACTAGAGCAGTCAACAGGAAGGCTGCACTTCAATTCCACAGGCAAACCTACTCAATGGCAAATGTCTTGAAGTCTGTATTTCCACTAGACTGAAGAAGTTCACTTGATGTTTATATAGATTTTCAATATAATCTTACTGAATGTTGGAAAACAAACCTCTGCTAAAATCTAAATCATATTTTTCCTTTGTAGATATGAACTATGCTAACTGAATCCTCAGAGTCATTGACAGTGCTAGATAAGAGAACATGCATTTGCTAGGAATTGAAACATGTTTTTGCAAGAGGAGTTGATTAGAGAGTTTTAGGATATATGCATAAACACATATACACAGAAATGTATATATTTATCATCAAATAAAGAAAAGAGACTGCAAATTTGAAAGAAAGTGAAGAGGGGTACATTGAGGTTTGAAGGGAAGTAAGAGAAGAGAGAAAATATATGCTCGCATCATAATCTAAAACAAAACAAAATGAAACTTTTAAAATACAGATTAAATGTGAAGGAAATCATATAGAGTCACACAACACAGTCACTCCTCTTCTGTTCCAACATCAAAAAGCAAAACAGTCATTTTATTACAATTTACTGATAAGACAGTCCTGTTGGGGCTGAAGAAATGTCTCAGTGTTTATGGGCACTGACTACTCTTCCAGAGGACCCAGGTTCAATTCTCAGCACCCACATGTTACCCACAACTGTCTGTAGCTCCAGTTCCAGCAGACCAACACCTTCACACAGACATATGTGCAGGCAAAACACCAATGTGCATAAAATAAAATATATGTTATTTGAAAAGTTGGGGGAGTGGAGAGATCTCTTAGTGGGTCAATAGCACTGGCTATTCTTTCAGGGTTCCTGAATTCAATTTTCAGCACCCACATGATGGCTCAGAACCACCTATTAGTGAGATTCAATTGATTCCCTCTTCTGGGATGGAGATGGAAATGCAGACAAAGCACCCATATACATAAAGGGCATTAAATAAATAAATCTTTTTTTTTTTTTAACGAAAAGAGGGCTAGAGAGATGGCTCAATAATGAAGAACACTTTCTGCTCTTCCAGAGATCCTGAGTTCAATTCCAGGCAACAACATGGTGACTCACAACCATCTATACTGGGATCTGATGCCTTTTTGTGGAATGCAGCTGTACATGCAGATAGAGAACCTGTATACAGTATACATAAATTAAATAGATAAATCTTTAAAAAGAAAAAGAAGGTGTAGTCTATGAAGGGATTATATTATATGAGTAACTGATTTTTTTTCAGAGCCTCATATAGCATACAAGTTAGAGTAGAAGCTTTCCTATAGTTTATGATTTTGATTTGATATAATTAAAAATAAAAATAACAGAAATCTGGGCATAGTGGCACACACCTGAATTCCCAGCATTCAGGAAGGTAGAAACGGGCGGAGTATGTGACTTCCAGGCCAGCCTGGTCTACAAAGCAAGTCCAGGACACAAGATAACACAGAAACTCTATCTTGGAGATACACACACACACACACACACACACACACACACACACACACATACACACACGTGTGCGCGCATGCACACCACCACCACCACAACAACAACAACAACAACAGAAAAATCAACTTTAATATCAATTTTATGGATTTTCACATGACTTTTATTTATCAGTTTGTGACATTCAGATTACATATTTGATTTTTAGAATAAAATGAGTTAATTTTCTAATGAACTACAGAGTTTCAAAATCTGTTTTGGTGCATACTTGATAGGCGAAGTACGACAAGACGTGGTCCCCTCCCTTACAGAGAGGACATTTCTCTCTAATCTTTGGCTCAGCTATGCTATGGACTTGGCATATTTACCAAGCAGAGGCTAACTCCTTTATCCCTTCCCATAGCTTCAAACTGTCTGGAGGAAAGAAACAAAATCTACAGGAAGAGAGGGACAAAGGGACGCTAATCCCAGTCAATCCCCACAGGATGGCACAGATAATGGGCAGTGCTGACTTGGGGAGAAGAGTGGCATCTTGAGTTCTTTTTCCCCTAAAAATAGCACGAATCACTTGGGAAGGAAGGACAAAGAAACAAGACAGCACGGAGTGTACCAACTCCGAGTTCATCCGGAAATTTTCTAAAGAGGGAGCTAATTATTATAGCTAAGCTGCATGCTAATTATCAGCTGTCAATGAAGATTTACACGGAGGATTTAGTCATTTCCTCTCCGGGCCTTTCTTGTTAACCTGCAAGGCTCATGTGCTAAAACTCACTGACATCGATAAATTAAGGCACGATTCTCTACAGTTAAAATATATTTAGGTGCTGCACTTTTGTGTGTAAGACCTAAGATGCAGGAAGACAACACGTACGTTATCTAACTCATGAATTTAAATGGGTTTGCTTCCTTCTTAAATACACATTTCTTGTTCCACTGGCAACCACCAAGGAAGAACTTTGAGAGATTTGGTGCTGTAATTAAACATGCCATTATTTCCCAAATCAATGACTTTATTCATTGACTCCTGAAGTTTATGCAAACAAAAATTATTAACAAAAATAAAATACTGAAAT
>OU015744.1:121760485-121788899 GCA_907169655.1 Acomys percivali | reverse complement strand
TTTTTAAAGATACTAACATGGGATTGCTATGATTTGCTAGTTGCTCTTTTTGTAATGGACAATGCTAGCCTTTCATGCATTCAGTGAATCTTTAAATTCTTTGTCACAGGTCAAAAGTTACAAGGCAATACAATGAACTAAAATTTTCAATTAAATGTTATCTTTGAAGACAGTAAAATAACTGCAACGTACATAAGAGAATACAATAAGCAATACTTTACTTTAAAGATCAAAACGTAACTCTGAATTTAAGATTCCTTGAGTTTTTATCTTCCCCACTTTTCTTCTAGCAGATTTAGTGTGTTTGAGTTTATGTTGATGTCTTTAATCCACTTGGACTTCAGTTTTGTACAAGGTGATAAACCTGGATCTATTTGCATTTTTCTACATGTAGACATCTGGTTGGACCAGCACCATTTGTTAAAGATGCTTTTTTTTTTTTTTTTGAAATTGTATGGTTTTAGCTCCTTCATCAAAAATTAAGTGTCCATAGGTGTGTGGGCTTATTTCTGAGTCTTAGATTTGATTATATTTATCAACCAGTCTATTGCTGTGCCAGTGACATATAATTTTTATTACTATGCTCTGTTGTATAGCTTGAAGTCAGGGATGGACACATCTTAAAAAGTTCTTTTATTTATAGGATTGTTTTTAGCTATTCTGCATTTTTTTTTTGTTTTTTCATGTGACGTTTGGAATTGTTCTTTCAGGGTCTGTAAGGAATTGCTGACACCTTCTAACTAGACAAGACTCCTAGTGGAGAGAGAGGAACACCAACCCAAACACAAAATCTTTGCCCCAAAATTTACCCTGCCTGCAGCATGTGCAGGGATAAAGATGGAGCAAAGATTGAGGGAATGTCTATCCAATATCTGGCCCAACCTGAGACCCACCCCACGGAAGAGAGCCAACCTCTGACACTATTAACGATACTCTGCTATGCTCACAGACAGGAGCCTTACACAGATTTCCTTTTAGAGGCTCCACCCAACAGCAGATGGAAACAGATGCTGAGACTCATAGCCAAATATTGGGTGAAGCGTAGAGTCTTATGGAAAAGTGAGGGACAGATAGATGGCCCTAGAGGTAAGAGAAGCTCCACAAGAGGACCAATGGAGCCAACCAACCAGGGCCCAGAGGGGCTTGTGGAGACTGAATCATCTAACCAAAGACTATGCATGGATTGAATCTAGACCTCCTGCACAGATGTAGCCAAAGGACAGCTCCAGGGTCATATGGGTCCCCTAATAAGGGCAGGAAGGACTTTGTTGCTTAAGTTTTGATCACTTCACTCTGGTGGGGCAGCCTCAACAGGTCATAAAGGAAGATGATGTCCTCAGTCCTGATGCAACTGATGAGCTGGGGTGGGTTGGGGATGATGGTCGGGGGGGGGGGGGGGGGGGTTACCCTTCTCAGAAGTATAGGAGCCTGGGGAAGCAGGAGGGAGGGTGAGATGGGAAGAGAGGAGGGAGGGGGCAAGAGGATATAAACTTAATAAGTAAATTAATTACTTAATAAAAAGCAATGAATATTTGATTCTTGAAGTTTATTCATATTAAGGTTTTAATCCCTGTATTGAGTTCCATATCTCTATTGATTTAGGCAACTTCATACTGGCAGTCTTGGGCTAATGGTATCAAAAAAGCCCTAAGCTTATCAAATGCAGACCAAGCCCTTGTTTATCTTATTTTGTTTATCTTTTATATTTTTTATTTATTATTATATAAAACAAGTTTCACAGGAATGGTATGCTCTTCCTTTTGGATACTGTGATATCACTCAGGCTTAAACCACTGCATACAGTGTATTTAGTGGAAACTAAAGATGTGTTAAGTGAATAAACTTTTGTGTGATCAAACTTCCATATTGTGAAGTAATAATAATTTCCATATTTTTATAAGAATCCTATTATCCAAACTATCTAAAGGGCAGTCAACATAAATGGGCTTCTTTTTCTTGTCTTGATATTGATAAGCTATAAGGCAAGGGCTAATAATGGTGAATTTCCTTGTAGAAACAAATTTTTTATTACATTGTGTCATGAAGCTATGCTTACTCTCATAATACAAATAAAGATAATAGAGAATTCTGTATGTATCCAACCACTACGATCAGTAAAAATACTTTACTGAGTTGTTATGAAGAAATACTTAGGTTAACTTTATAGTTTTTCTTTGCCCCCCCCACACCCATCTCAGCTTACTTAAAGAAATATATCTTATTTCTTCACGAAATTTCCTTTATTTTTATTATCTATTTGTTTATAAGAATCTATATAAAATCAGTTCCACAGAGCTATTTCTAATCTGCCCATGACATTTAAATTCCAAGTACAAGAAAAGCAGTCAAATATTCCTTAAACATTTTTACTGTTGCTATTAAACCTTGGATTTCTATTGAATTTCCACATATAACCTGGTACTCATTTTGTTTTGTAAGGATGGGAACAGGGTCCATTTCAGTGCAGGTGGATGGTATGATGTGGTCTTTCAGCAACACAGCAAAACTGTTTCCACTTTCGTACTTCCAATAAAAACCTATACTTTCATGTATATGAAAACAAATCATTCCTCAACCACGTAATTTAATCTTGAAAAATATTTTATATAAATGGTTTTCATATTAATTAAGTGTGCCCAGTCTACATTTGTATCTTTGATTAGCATTATGTTTTAAGTTGGTGTAATACCATACCTTAATGACTAGTGTACATCTTGGATACTTGCTATAGCAACAAGACTCCACTCTCATAATTACAACGGTGAAGGAATTGTAACAGAATGCCAAGAAGACTGAGGAACAACTTTATAATATTGTATATCCTGTTAATGAAATAGAAATTGAACCTACTGACCCACATTACAATATAGAGGAAAATAATTCTGTTGGTGGATATTTTCTGGGATGTGGGAATGAGGTTGTACGGTATTTGTACTTGATTGGTTTGGAAAGGCTATACAGCCACAGAAACCTTACTCCCAGTTAAATTGCATGCCTTTCAATTACTGCAGCTGCAGCCACATGAGGCAGACGCCTCCTGGTAGGTAATGGGGCCCCCTGGGTGGGTGGGTTCTCTTCAGATGAGTCTGGGAGCAACATGAAGAAGGGAGACAACACTGCTATGTGTCCAATTCACTGACGACCGCCATTCACAAAAGTTGCCTTAGAAACTAAGCTGTTAACAAATTCCTGTGTTTTCCTCTTCTGGAAGTTCTCAATTAGCACTAACTCCTTTCCCAGAAAACCCTGTTGTTTATAACCTGTCACAAAGCAAATAGTAGCTAAGAAGACCACCAATAAATTCTTTGGAATCCAGGGGTGTGGGAGACTTATTCGTAGGGAGTTGGTAGGCACGGTAAGAGAATGCAATCTGTATGGGCTCCTGCCCCTTCCCATTACTCCGTCAGAGAAAACAGTTCCATTTCACCGACCAGTAGAGAGAGAGTCACAGAGAAACTCAACAACTTCTTAAGCTCAGGAAGTATCGCAAAACAGAAAATTAGAAGCAAATCAAATGAATAAAACATCCTCCTCACCAGGTATGGTGGTGCATACCTTTAATCCCAGCACTTGGAAGGTAAAGGGAGGTTGGTGAGTTTGAGGCCAGCCTGGTCTACAAAGTGTGTCGACAACAGCCAGGGTTACACAGAGAAACACTGTCTCAAAATACCAAACAAACCAGCAAAAATCCACCTTTATCAACTTTCAATAAATAAAGGAAATAACAGTCTTTGAAAACAAACACTGTTTTGCCAAATAAGCCAAGATACTTGGTTCTTTTCCAATGTTACCACTGAATGTATCAACTGAATTTTTGAAAATAACATTCCTGCCAGATGGAGGCCAGAGTAAAATACTTTAACCCATAGCAATTTCCAGCCTGAGACTTTGTCAGAACAGATGTATGCAACCAAGTAGCTGGCCATCCATCATCAAGTCAAATGTGATTTTTAAAAAATCTTGGATCCTTCTGGCAAGGTCATTGCTCCTATGTGAGAAAAGACATTCCACATGAAATTGGGAAGAAAAAGTCAATTTTCTATATTTGCCATTGTCAAGAACAAAGAGAAACTGCATTAACCCTTCATGCTTGAGGGCTTCCCATCAGGGTGATGCTGCAGTGATGCGGTGATGCTGTGATGCTCATGGTGAAGGACTAGGATTTAACATCTTTTTATTTTAATTTATTATAATTTATTCAGATGACATCCTTACTGTTATCCCCTCACTTGTATTTTCCCATTCCCACCCTCCCTTCCTTTTCCAACTTATTCCTCTCCTCTAGACCTCTGACAGAAGGAGACCTCCTCCCCCACCGTATGGCCACAGCATATCAGAGTTCATCCAGATACCCTTCCTCTAGTGTGCTCGCAGGGCCTCCCCACCAAAGGAAAGTGATCAAATTGGTGGCAGCAGAGTTCATGTCAGAGGCAGTCCCCACTCTCCCCACAACTGTGAAGAATGAGTTGTCCATTGGCTAGATCTGAAGAGGGTGCCTGGATTTGCTGCATGCCTTGACCTTGTTTGGTATAACAGTTTGTGCAGGGTCCCGTGACTTCAGATTGGGATAGATGTTGGGACTTGCTGCTTGACTCACAGTGGAGCACTGAGAGTGGTATGGAAGAGTGGGAGGATGGAAGGACACAGAGGGTTCAGCAGCTCCACAAGCGGACTTCAAGGCTGGCGGATCTGGACCCAGGGGAGCCTACACAAACTGTTGCACCATTGAAGCATTTACCATCATAATATAGGGGTGTGTGTGTGTGTGTGTGTGTGTGTGTGTGTGTGTGTGTGCACGCTGTCTGTCTGTCTGTCTGTGTTTCAAAGACAGAGACACAGAGAGACAAACAATAGCAACAATCAAAACAACTGAAATGTACACTTCGATGCTGAAGCTACCAGAAGCAAGCAGGCGGCAAATAAACTTTCGTATTAAAATTTTCTTATACATTCCAGCCAGGAAAAAGAAGTTGGCAGTTGAAACTAGTATAAATATTATGAAGAAGTGAGTTTTGAGTTAAATTCTTACTACTAATGCAACCTAAATGAATTAAGAATCAAGATACTGACATTTCAAAATGAAGTATCAGCTTGCTTGGTAAAGAACAAATTATAACATCCAGAGACTCATGATTTAATCATATATATATATATATATATATATATATACATACATATATATGTGTATATATATATATACATACATATATATGTGTATATATATATACATACATATATATATATGTGTGTGTATATATATATATATTTACAAAATTCAGTTTTTAAACCATTAAATGCCTCCAGTTTTAAGACAGTAATAGTGAGAGCAGTAAACAACTAATATAACTTGCATTTTGTTTCATTAATAGAGTTGTTTTAATGTATTAGCAGCATACTAAGCATATCATATTGGAAAGGGTGGGGACACCATGTGCTAGAATTTGAAAATGTGGTGCAGGAAGTCCCTTAATAGAAACTGTTTAATCATTTAATCATTTTGGAGTAACTCCTGTCATTAAAGTTTTGCAACTTTGTTAGGTCCTTCAGGAAATCTTATTACAATTTTGAAAGCCTGGGGAAGTATTGTATTATAAACCTGTATCAACTGATAATTCTGTTTGAAATTGTTTGAACACTTGATGTAGGTCTAGCATAAATACAAAATTACATGAGCCAATGTAATTGGGGTGATTCCCAAGTAAGAAGAAAGTGATAGTGTCAGGGGAGAAGTCTGTTTGTGCAGAAAGAAAGGAAGAGTGTAGAAGGAGACACAAACACAGGGTTTGTGGAGTTGCCCCAAGGCCAGGCTTCTAGGGCCTGAAGCACATATTTGCTGTGCCACAACAGGGAGGTAAAATGTCAAGAACAGGACATCTCACTGTTCTGTTCTGAAGGCAATCAGACACACTTGGTGAAACATGAATTCGTGTCTGCATGATGTCAAAATCCTACCTTCCTACACAATTCAAAATTTACTTGGTCACCCTCAATCTGGCAGGAAAAAATGTTGTATCTATGGTAAATTCAGTGTTGTTGTATAGATGGGATTCTTCATGTTATTTTTTATCTTATCTTGATTAATCCTAGAACAAGATTTTACGTTGGGTTGCATACTAGGGTACCCCCAAAGCCCTAAGATGCTTATTTCTGCATCTTACATCTGCTTACATCTGTGAGGTATATTTGATCTGACACTGAGTTTTAAAAACATCTCCAGTAATTCCAGTATGATATAATGATTTAGAACTTCTATTGTAGAAAAATTATACTGGATGGGTATAAATACTTATTCATATAATCACAGGGCCAACAAGATTGGCAGTGAGGTGCAGTCTGCCAGGCTGCCAGACACAGGAAAAATATTCTAACCACCTTCTAATCCGGAGTCAATACTAGTTGGAAAATAAGACTGATCTCTCTTTGAAATTGCATAAAAGATCAAGAAGGGGTTATATCAACATAGTAATATGAGACAAAAAATGTTAAGAAGCACATTCCTGAGAGGTGCAGTCAGTACTCTGAATGAATGTTAAGATAGCTTATAAAAACTCAAACAGAAACTTATTCAGGAGAAATGCTTGGGCCAAATCCATTCCGTTTTAAATTTAAAAACCAATAAATGTTTATTTTAGAAAAATAATAATCCATTCCTTTAATATTTAATATTTGCAAATAAAGTGCTGACTTAAGCAATGATTTTAATAATTTATTAATTTCTATTGATCTATATATTTTCTAAATGACATTCTAGCCTAATTTATATTTTAATCTACTTGTGGGTCATAATTTCTTGGGGAATCACACACTTATATGATTTTTACATGTCATTTTTAGATGGCACAAACCAGTATTTCAAAGGCAAGAGTGAAGTTTTCAATATAGTGTACTTTTATGCTTCCATTCTGCCTTTTATGTGCTGAACAGTAAAGAAACATCATAAAATTTTTAAGGTTACCAATATATTCATCTTCTAGAGAGGAAACTGCATCTCTATATTTTCCACAGAGAAAAAAAGTATACCACTCTAACTGCTAGAGTTTTTAACTGGCTAAAACAATTTCAAAATTTTATTCAAATCACAAAAATCTTTATATGTTTCAAACTGACCCTTGGGAGCTGAAAAGTAAATGGGACTTTGCCTAACTGTTTCTACATATTCTATAATTTGGTTAGCTGACATGTTGTGGAATGTCTGACATATGTCCCGTAAGATAGCTCTCATGTGATAAGACTGTGAATGAATCCTTTTTACAATGAGCAAGGAAACAATTATACTTACAGTAACATGTATATTTGTATAACGGCTAAAATTTATTTCAGTTGGCGGAAAGTTTACTTTTTATTGCTTGAAAAGGTATTTAATCATTCAGAATTATGACTAGAAAATAAATGTTGTGTGAAATTTCACAAATTTAATCTTAACTTGTTTTTGACTCTCTAGTTTTCTTAATAAATGTGCAGCCTCTCCTGTAGACTGCAAGACATTTAGTGTTTGTATTATGCTTTAGGTCTGAAATGTATTCCTAAACACCCGTGGGCCTCATCCCAGGTCCCCAGTGAAGCAATGCTCAGAGATGTGTGCTTTGGATGTGGGAAATATTTGGCACAAGAAGGCTCTATACTCACAGATGGATTAATCTATTAGCAGGCTCCAAATATTATGGGATATTAGGAGGTGATGGAATCTTGGGAGCTGGGACCTCATTGAGAGGAGTGGGTCTTTGAGAGTTGTCTTAAGGCTCGTATCTTGGCTTCTGCTTCTCACTCCTTCCCTTAATTTGCTTCCTGGCCACTGGGTCGAGAGTAGTAGATTCCAAGCACAAGGGCATTCTGTCTTCCTGGTGCTAAAAACAATGGAGGACAGCCAACCAGGGCCTGAAACTCTAAGGAAATAAATGTGTTTCCATGTAAACAATTTATTTCTTATATATATATATTTTTTTTAATTATTTTCATTGTTTTACATTATACATTTTTATTATTGCACATATATACAATAAACCACATACAGTAAGAAGAACCACGAAACAATGAGGAATTATATAAATGTTACATTCATAGTGTTTTAGCTATTTGTATTTGGCAACCTTGGAAAAAATCTGACTAATTGACTTAATAAAACTAATCGATTTAAAATACTTGAGGCCATACTTAACAGGAATGGTTATAAAAGGGCGACATGACCATGTAGGCAATACTCTTCAATTGTCATGAATTGTACCAGGTCGTCAAGGCTGAATCCTCAGTGTGCTGTGCGGGAGGTGGTGAATGTTTTTCTGGTGGGAGGCTTAGCAGAAGGGAGTTTGACCTTGGAAGGATGCCTTAAAAGGTGATGTGGGGACTCCAGTCCCTCCTCTCTGTTGCCCTGCCATAAGGCAAGGCTCTTCACTCTGCCATGTGCTCCCCATCATGAAATCTCAGTTCACTACTGACCCAAACTCAGTGGACTCAACTGACCATGAAACTGTGAAACCAGGGGCCCACCTTTATTAGCATCAGGACTACACGGGGATGCTTCCAGAATAAGTCTTAGATGTGTTTACCATATAATGAGAAATAAAGTAGATATTTTAGACTCTCAAGTAATGGAAGCAACAAATTATTCTAATGTCATATTTTTTTAATTTAGTATTAACAGTCAAGATTAGTCTCACTGACTGTGTAATCTGATTTCCAGGTAGGCATTTTCAAAAGGTGTGAGCTGATCTAATCCCATCAACATTCAAGACCAATACATCTATGTAAGAAAGGCTTGGGATCTATCTGCCCATGAACTTGTGGATGAGATGAAGAAGAAAGTCTCCAACTGTGTTCTAATGGCAGCATTAAATCAGAGAATACAAATTAATCTGAGGAATTCTGACAAAAATTTAATGACCAAGAAGCACACAATATTGATATCTTCTCAAATGCCAAAGGGAAAAACATTCAAATTGTTAATTTCATGTGTCCACTCCAAGGTCAATAATCAGTAAAAAGGGAATTAGCTTGTCTTTAAACCCTGTAAAGCATATATGCACAATAATTTTGGTCATTTATTTTTTAGGTTATATTTTAATTACCTCTATCCCTTCTCTTTCCTCCTGCCCCCAAGCCTCCTATATACCTTTCTCCTCTCCTTCAATTTCGTGTTCTCTGTTTCGATCATTTATTACTGCATGCATATATGTATTTGTATATACACATATATTCCAAAATATAACTATTGAGTGAAATATAATATCACTTGTATATGTTGGTTTTGGGACGACTGCTTGTCACTGGACAACCAATTGCTGTGCTCTCCCAGGGCAGGAACACCTCTCCTACTGCTAGCTTTATTCCGTTGTCTGTAGTCTTGTAGGGTTGACGACTCATTGGTCCCACCCCACCCCCACCCCACCCTGCTGCTGTAGTTTGGAATGTTCATTGGAGTCCTCCTTAATCATCTCATGTTGGACAGTCATATGGGTGAGACTTTATATCCCTGATGTGGCTAAAAAACACTCTCACAGCAAAGTGTCTGACCATCAGGATCTTAAACCTTTCCTTCCCCTCTTTCCCAGTCTTCCTTGAGCCTGGGTATAGGAGGCTTCTGTGGATGTATCTATTGAAACTTCTGTCTACTAATTCTTATACCTAAATCTCATAACTACTCAGATTCATTGGTTGCTGAGGTGGGTGATGGTCACTGGGGTTTGACCAAAGGTAGGTTACTGTCGTGGTTGATGACTTTCCCCTTTTCTAGTTCATTCTTATATGCCTTCCTTCAGATTCCATGCTTGGAGGAAGCATGCGTATAAACTCTTTATCAAAGAAGAAAGAATCTTTGGAACAGAAGGTTAGATGGCAACTTCCAAAAGCATCTGCCTCTTGTTAAATTACTTATGAAAGAATTGTTGAAAATTAACCCACATTTAGAAGAATTCATGAACTAGAAAAGCCATGAAATGCAGGCTGAGGACTAGCTGATTCACCGCTGAGTACACAGACAGTGGATATAGCAAAGAGACAGCTAGAGTGAACTATACTTTATTTCTATGTTGTATAACTTTAAAGCAAGAAAAGGAAAAAAATCAGCCAATTATATTTTAAATATAGTTGTGCTTGACATCAATTACATCAATTTGAAATGAAGAAGTACGCCTAAAATACGTGTCTCTTTTTAAACCACCACAAATTATTTTAATTGCAAACTCATCTTATTTAATAGCATCTGAAATTAGCACCTTGTTATCTGAGGTTAGGACATAGAAGAGAATGTGGGGATAAAAGAATTGACTCTATCAAAATGCACTTACTCTGCTAAGTAAGATATTCTAAATACCATCATGTTGTGCCCACTGTTGTGCTTTGGATGAGAGCAAACTACATATATTACCCTGGCTTTTAATTCTCCTGTGATATAGGAATAAACATAACATGGTGTGCTAACCCTACCAATATAATTCTTTAAATGTATTTGGTAGGTACAAAAATACCTTTGGTGGAATATTTTCCCATCCCTAGTGAAAAAGATGTCTCTCATATTCATTTAGCAATACTGAAGCTAAGATAAACGTTAAATGAATGGTGTACATGCCTCTGAGAAAGAGTTAGTAGGGATTTCATATTTTTGAGATAGACAACGGAAAGCTCCACATCAATTACAGTCTGCAAGTCGCTGCACATTTGCTTTAATGAACTGCCATTCATATTTCGCTTCTCTGAGTCTTTGTTCCTGGAAAAAGCCCGTGATCACTCATTCCCAATTAGTGAGCCTTGTCTTCTCTGGTAATAGGTGGCCACCACATCAGAGCCTTTGAATTTTCAGGCTCAATTAAAACAGTGATAGTAAGCCTTGGCTCAAAATCAAGGCTGTGTGACCCCTACTACCATCACATCTACTTTAATCTCCCTCAGCTCTCTTCCTTGACAAATCCTCTGAACACCATAATTGCCCCTTCCGATTGCACTTCCAAATACCTATGTGAAGTTCCCAGGGGAATCAGACCACAGGAGTCACAGGTGTTATAAGTTAGAAGAAAAACAAAATTACACATTTACAAAATATTAACATAAAGTAACAAGTACATATTCTGTTAAAGATACAGTCCACAATCACCTTTTAGAGTTGTGTATATGTAAGGACATCCTTTCTACATGAAGATGACCTGACTACACAATTTAACATTTCTGAACCTACATTTAAGTTATGTAGTGTCATTAAAGACAAAATATTGATGAATATTATATAACAATACAAACATATCATGAGGATAGCTGTATTTATGATCAGCATAAGATTTTTTTTTCCTGGGTAACTACTACAGTAGGTACTATCAGAAAACAAGTTATTATATATAGTTTTAGGTCTTATAAAATTAAGAGTTCAACTCCCATTAAATAGTTATATCTGTTTTCATTAACTGTCTTGCTATTTTAATCCAAATCTCCTCAAAGACATCAAAATCTCCTCCAGGCCTTTAGTGTAAATGCACCACTGCTTTGAGGTCAGGATGATATTAGCTCCTAGTATTTCTACTGATATGTTTTCATTAAAGGTTTGTATTTTTAAAATATAAAGAGCAAAAGTTTGATATGTTGTTCGGTGTCATTTATGTTACAGATTTTACTGGGAGGCTACATATTACAGTAAAACACAGCCTAGATTCTATTTCCCTCCTTAACTGGAAACTTCCTGTGTGCACCAAGACAAAAACAAATCAAAGGGAAACAAAAAACCACAAACCCTTAACCTTAAGTGGGAAAAAAAAGATTAATGAAATAAGATTATATTACATGACATTGCTAATTAGACATTCTACAACAAATTATAATGAAGGTGAAACATGTTTTCACTGCATCTGTTAAGGCATACAGATACACATACACACACATATATATACATATGTGTCACATATGGCATATATATGTGCATATATATTAATCAAAAGAGGTAGGGAGTAGAAAGGAGAAATCAAATCATATTTGAATAATCAATTAATATCATTTACACAATTCCCTTTGTGTATATGTACTTTTTTCTCTTCTTTGTATATACAATGAGAAAAAAAGAAAAAGAGGAAAATTTATTTTCCTATTCAGTGTTTTCTTTTTCCCTTGAAACAACCTCTTTCTAACTGACTGTTTAAATCACTAGTGCCAAGTATAAAGGAAAATAGCCGAAGACCATCCTGGCTGCCTCGATCCTTCCTTCCTGCTCTGCTCCGAAAGGGGAAAGTTGACACGTTGCGGCCTGGAGCCATCAACCCCACACCACGTACCTGCAAAAGTACAAATTTACCAAATCTCTTTTGCAAAAACTGATGGAAACATGTGCTTTTGTTCAAATTCCAATTCTTTGTATAAAACACTTTTTAAAATCAGTGGTTCTCTTGGGTTATTAAATACAGTAACATATAAGACACCACAGTTCCATCATCAATTTCAAGAGCATTTTCATTCTGTAACTGATTTTCTGTCCCACTAATATATAAATAGCTACAGAGTCTAGCTCCTGGACCTCTATCCTTTAAAGCAAAGGTTTCTTTCCCCTTTAAACAAATACATCTTCTTTCTTCATAAGCACTTAAGTAGGTGTGCTTAACATTGTTTGATAGATATGGGAAAGACATAAAAAATTTTAACTTTATGGTCCTCATTGCCCAAATTAATTGGGAAAAGAATCCTAAGATTAAGGCTGGATTTCTTAGAAGGGACTGTGCATTTCTTTACAAGATAAAGCCACAACATTTTAGAATGGAAATGAAACTTAGCAAGTCTTACCAAATGTGTTTTAGCATTTGATTAACACATTGTCAAGGGACACTATTTGGATACATGGCTAAAGAAGAGACATCTATAATATGTAAACTTCTTCAAGGTTATGAGTTATGTCAGTGTTTCCAACAGAGAGAATGCACTCAGTGCAATGATTCAGCCAATCTTTTCTAATATTCTCAACACATATCTTAACATTCAACGTCAGTGGAACAAATAAATGGGACCTTCCTTCTTCCCCAGTCAAACTGTGTGTTAACTCTGTCACAGATGCCATGAATGCCTGACAGAGTTTGTTTCCATTGATTCTTCCCTGTGAAATTTTGACACTCAAGTTTAGAAATAAAAGTCAGGATGTACAATCATAAGGCATGACACATGTGTGCCTTGGATGTTCACATAGCATGTAATAAGTAGTCTATCATGTAGTCTATACAAAAGCACTTGCTGTAACCAGAGAAATGTGTGTTCCACAGAACATTTGACTTCCCAGAATACAGATTAGCTTTGTGACTGTGAAAATAAAGGACCACACATCTTTAGTGTTCCTATTGCAGGTCAGCCTCACACTTTAAGGGCCTCAAGCCCATGCATTGAAACTATGCGTCTGCATTTGTGGGAAAGACATCAGCAAGAGCTTTGGTACTGCAAATCATGTGTTTTTGCAGCTGCCTTATGCTAGACAGAGCATGAAAGCCTTTGCTCTGTGGCCTTTACAAACTCCGTACAAGTTAGCTTTGCCTCCACAGTGGAAGAACTAGCAGTGAAGTAATGTCACTTTAATAACTGGAACTAATTTCGACAACATTGAAACCTTTATTCACCCAGAAGTTTTAGAATAGGAAAGAATATTCACATTTTCCTTTTTAAAAATTTCCCAGCAGTTATACTCCATGAAACGCTGCTTTTGGTACATTTCCTCTAAAGAGGTCAGTCACTAAGCAAAAATTCTGCAGTTGCACCAGCTATGTGCATCTCTCCTCTCCTATTCTGAAAGAGAGGGTATTTTATTTGCTTATTTACTGTCTTTGTGGTGGAGAATGGATAAAGATTAGAGGGTAGGAGAAGCCTAAACCATTGAATTTTCCATAAACAGAAAAGAGAGAAAGGAAAAGGCAGGAATAAGAAAAAGAGAATGAATAGATGAATGAAACTTTTTTAGAGAACAACAGCTTGGGCTCAGCACCACACCCTGTATACAAGTCAGAAGCCACCAGGGCTCAGAAGTATGCCCCAGACATAGGCATGCAGTGGAAAGTAAAATTTCATGGTTCTTTACTTGCAGCTTGGATCTAAGCAAGAATACATTTTTAGGTTATAAATGCTGCGAATGAGAACAAGCCTCTATAGTATGGCTTATGGTGGAAGAGAATGGTTTTGGGTGATGAGAAAAAGAGTAGTTAATTCCATTCAAAGCTGAGAATTCCCAAAGCTCTTATTTTTTATTGTAAGCAAGGGAACATGATGGGGAAGAGCGGGCAATTAGAGTGAAAAGAATACCTATAGAAGAAGCAGAAATGTAAAGAAACACGTGTATTTTTAAAAAGCAAAAACATTGTTGGAAGCTGTGAGTCAGGAGTTTGGGTTTAGAACATACAAACCAAGTCTCCATCTAACAGGTCACAGGATGGAAAAGAGCAGTGAAGAAAACTTGGAAACACAAATGGCTCGATGTAAATCGGAGAAAGTAAATTAACAGCATGTTTTAAATTTTTTATAATTATTATTTTTGCTAAATATCTCCGTAGGTCCAGAAATAAGAGGCAGCAGATGACAGTGTGTTTCCAGGCAAGTTTACATTACGATTCCCAACAACAGCAAAATTAGTTATGAAGTAGCAACAAAATGGTTTTATGGTTGGAGGTCCGCACATGAAGAGCTGGTTAAAGGGGAGGAGCATTAAGACGCTCCAAGGAGACAGCAAATACCAACGTCAGAGTGGCCACTAAGTATATTTCCACTAAGTCATTTCACACTCCTAGAAGCACTCCGTCCCTTCATGTCTCTGTATCTTTTCTAGAGTATTTATTCTTCTCTTATGTCCTTGAAGAATTCCTCAGAGCACATACAAAACTTTAGCACCCTCCATCTCAGGCCGGGGAGATAAATTGAGTTAGGAAAACCTTACCATTCAAGCATGATTTTTCTCCCCAGCCTCCATGTCAAAGTCAGATGACAATGCACTCTTAACTATAGTGCTAGAAAGGATACGATGGGTCTCTGGGGTTTTCTGGGCATTCATTTAGACTAGCCCGCAATCCAAGACCCCAGAGAACCTATCTCAGAAAACAAAAGTGTCTCTTAGTAGCACTTCCCAAGGCTGACCTGTAACCTCTACACGCACCCAAACACATGTAAATACAGATGTGTACGTGCATGCACATACATGCGCGTGCACAGGCGCACAGGCACTCTCAAACGCACACACACCCCACATTTCTCTTCTCAGACTGAATCATGTCTGCTATAAATCCTACAGCTCTGAGAACAGCACAGAACACATTAAGTCTTATTGTTACTGTTTATTATCATTAGACCCTACAAAGCTACATGAATCTTGGCTGTATTCATATTCGTTTCTATATGCATAGAACCTGAATCTGCAGTAATCTGTGAAAACAGTAACTACTACATTGAAGATGGGTCACCAGTGTCACATGCAACTTACCTGAAATCAATGGACTGACACACTGTGTTGTAATGAGTTTCTCTCCAAGACATACATATTACCTGGGATGAAATTGCTTCAAGCAATCACAGATATATTCAGAACTGAGACATGAATGACTGACCTACTCGAGTCAGTCACTTTGAAACACCATACAAGCCTCAGACCTTGCCACAGTGGGTTCCCGTTCATTAATTGGATGGATGGCAAAATAATGAACTAGCCACATTTTAGAGAAGCTGGCTTACTATAATTTCAGGCCTAATATTCACTGTCATGGATATGGCTGAGATGACGTCCTTCTTCAGAAACATTTCTCATCTGTGTTCAGTATAAGAAGAAGCTCTTAAGCCGTCATGTACCATAGAACTCTCAGTGCCAACTACGGCTCCTCTTTCAAGTCATTAGAAAATAGGAAATCTCAAGAATGGGTCTCTGGCAAGCTAGCTGCTTCTGTGTCAGTTAGTAAGATCACTCGCCAGTGAAAATGCTTGGCACTAGAATCAATGCAGGTTTTCCTTCATTCTTTCCTCCTTCCTTATCATATATGATAAAAATTCACCTAATTTCCTTAACACCTGACATTGGATCACTTACTTTCACCTGTTGAGATGTAACAAAACGAAAATTATCCAGTGTACATGATAGACAGTGTTGGGAAGGTCAGTAAAAATAAGCTCAAGACAGTCTGAAGTAATGAGGTGCATAGATAAATCTTAAGGAACCAGTCATTTCTGTCCTTCATAGTAGATTGCTAAATACTAGTTAAGAAATGGATCCAAATGTCACTATTATAATACAGAAACCACTTGCAGGGATAAATAGTGTAAGCGCTGTTCTTAAGTTCATTTAAAGGCATTGCTTTAAAAAACAGTTCTAAGCCCAAAATAGGACTTGCCTTTTGGTCACAAAAAATTGACAGGTTAGCACTCTATGTAACTGGTCAGTTACAGTACCAGACTTAGAGAGCAGGCAGGAATGTTTGCACTGCTGCTGGCTGACCCCCAACAGCTCTTTGCTTACACTGTCTTACACTCTATGGGTATGAGGCATGAGGTGAGGGGTGAATGTGTCAGGTGTAAAGCTGTCCCCCTCCGCTACAGCGTGCCTATAGACAAAACATTTTCCTTGCACTGAACAGATATTCCAGTACTCTTTTTTCCCCCTGAGAAGCACCTTGGCTTTTTAAGACTCTTAGGACTTGGGTATCAATATTCCAAATGCCAATGATAGTTTGATGGGGACCTCTCCATAGTTTGCTAATTAATTTTTATGTTTTGTAAATCACAGCCTTTCCTGGAAAGTCCTGAAGACACCCTCCACTAGGATACATAGAAACACCATAAGTAGCATTCAGGTTCAACCTGCCAAGCCAAAGTGCACACAACTCTATCCCAGTTTTAATTGCACAGCCTATAGTAACAAATACATTAAAATTATATACAAAATAACCTAAATTTGCTTTATTGCTCACTAGGCAGGAAAGAGGTAATACTAGAAGACTGTGCAATTTTTGTTTCAGGTTTTATTTTCTCTTAAATAAAGCAAATTGTGTTAAAAGATAAGTGCCTGGGCTTCTCCAACAAGCTAACAGAGACAAGATAAGTAAAGCAACAGAATTTTGGTTCTCACAATTTTTGATCCTAGAGAGTCCAAGATCTAAGACCAAAGTTGTCACCTAATGAATTTCCCTGTGAGGGGTATCTTCCTGACCACCAGTGCCTTCTAGTGAGGCTCTCACACAGCATAGATAGTGAGAAAACTCTCACCTATGTCTTGTATAAAAGATGCTAACCTTACCAAGCCCCTCATGGTCGTCAATCTCTTGCCCTAAGTATTTTTATACTGGAGACTTAGCTCTGTCTTCTATGAATTAGGAGCATGCCATTCTGTCTACTGCTAACAACGTTATAAATCACTAAGCTGCCTGGGAGCTAAAGTACTGAGGGCATGAGGACCTTAAGGGCAGAGACTATATATATATATATAACACGTATATAAATATATACACAAATATGTATATACATACATATGTAACACAAATACATACATTTGTGTTACATATGTATGTATATATATACTTTCTGTGTGTCTATACATATGTGTATATATATTTCATTCTATTTTTCAGCACAGGATATCATTTTTCTTTTTTTTTTAAATTTTTTATTAATTTATTCTTGTTACATCTCAATGGTTATCCCATCCCTTGTATCCTCCCATTCTTCCTTCCCTCCCATAGGATATCACTTTTCACAGAGAAGTACCTAAAAGAAATTCTCAAAAATATAATTCAGATGTATCATACAGATGTCTCATGGTTGCTCTTTGATAAATTATAAATCAGGTTTCTATTATCTTGAGCAATAATATTAGCCCAAGAACCCATCCATGTTGTACTTTTATAACCTCAAGTCACTGTTCATTCTTTTACTTGTATGTTCTTGTCTATTTCTCTAACACAGTGGGGCTTCATCCCGAAATTCATATATTTATGTCTGTTCAGGCTACGCCTCTCAGTTACCAAGCTGTGTGGTCAATATGAAGGAGATGTAGAGGACTCAGGAGTACAAAGAAGCACAATTAATTCCAGTATAAATAGAAAGCTTTCAATTGTTAGCAATACTTGAAAACTTCACCTAGGAAGAAGATTCTTTTTTTTCCTCAGATTTAGTATCCTGTATGTCATCAGTTCTCTCATCCTGTGGGGCCTATTCTGCTATCTTGAAGTCTGCCTTTCCTTGGTTTCCTGACACATCTTTGTATGTTCTTTTCTCCCTCTTGGAAATCACTACCTCCTTGGAAGAATTTTCTCTCTTGATTTTCCTCATGCATTATTATATTGTTAAGAAATTTCCTATTCAGTGGGTTTTTCTTTAGTAACTCTACATTTTAAATATGACGTTAGGTGTATTTTATGAAATTTTAGGATGCATTGATAATATTGTGAATTAGAAAATATCTGGCTATGCATAAGTTAGGTAGAGCTAATTTCCTCAGGGAAGTGACCCTTGGTAGGTTACCTTTGCTCCAATGGGTGGCCCTACAAACATACACACACACACACACACACACAGAGAGAGAGAGAGAAAGAGAGAGAGAGAGAGAGAGAGAGAGAGAGAGAGAGAGAGAGAGAGAGAGAGAGAGAGAGAGAGAAGACACTGATGTATGCTGTGGATTATACAAAGAGGACACACTATAAGGAGAAGGTTTGGCAGGGGTGGAGATAAGCCAAGCAAGAGTAATGTTACAATCCAAATACATTGTATACATGTATAAAATTCTCAAGAACAAGCAAAGAATCTCATGAAGACCTGGAATACTAAATCTTTAATGGCCATTCAGGGATGTGTCTTGCTTTTCAACATTCCCATTGCCTAATACCTACAAGACAATCAGACATGAATTTTGAATAAATTACATGGTTATTATAAATGTTCTATCAAAGTTAGTTCACATATTATTCTTTAAATGTATTTATACAAATTTACACTTAAAGACAGGAAAATTTCTGAGTTCGAGGCTAGCCTGGTCTACAAAGCAAGTTCCAGGCAGCCAGGGCTACATAGAAAAACCCTCTCTCAAAAACAAAACAATACAAATTTTTCACTTAAAAGTTCCTTTTGCTTAATTGCATTTGAGATTTATAAGCATACTTTTTGTACTAAAATACTGTTAGCCAATGTAATCTGAATAAATTATTTTTAAAAGATTGTATGTTGTGAACTATAAAAAACAAAATTATTTTAGAAAAAATAAAATACTGAAAAAGTGTATCTTTTACTTATATTTACCAACATGTGCCCTAGGAGAGCTACAATGGTAGCTTCCTTTCTGTTTAATTGGGAATTCAAATCCTAGAGACATTTCCTCACTACGCTGACATTCTGTGAGCTTACCTCAGAGACTTTAAGGAATGACAGCAGAGGGGGAAGAAAGAGAAATTGTTGAAAAGGTGAAACACAGAGGCGAAATTTATCTGTGGGAAGGTGGGATAATTCTCTGAAAAGCCGAGACATTTCTGTTGTTTAAGTATGGGTAGAAGGGAAAGGAAATTCTATAATTGCTTCATTACCCATCACGCTAGCAATTCTAGGAATCTGGAGAGGCCATTTGTGAAGGGCTACGCCACATTCCAAGAAGCAGGTGGCATGTGTGTCATGTAGAACTATGGGCTCCTGGTTGCTTATGGTGGTGAGTTTTCACAGTTCTCTCTGAACAAAGTTATATATAACATAAAAATGATGGTCCTTCCTGATCTTTCAGTCCTGGGATTCAGTATTTTCTCTTTTTCTGTCTCCTCTCACTATGTTTTCTACCTACCCTTTATTTCTGTCTGCCTCGTTCCTCGGTTCTCTTCATATAACGGATCCAAAACCCAGCCCTCCACCTGTTGTCTAAGGCCTTTGTCCATAATTCCGGAAGGGTCAGGAGGTGCATCAGCATCACTGAGAACTCTCTCCTGCATCCTCTGCCCAGCAGCTGCCTATTACATCACCCTCTTTGGTGGACACACCCTCTGTTTTGAGATCACCCTCTCTCTGAGGTTCTTCTAGGTCCTTCCTGATTCACAAGCTCCCTTGTACTTTATTGTCCTGTTTTGGCAAGGTACATTACCTGACAGCTTTCTACAAAATGACACATGACATGTGAGCTCCTTCATGATGTGCATGTTTGGACTGTTTTTCATTTGTTACCACCTTCAGGTGAATTAATAATTTGACTATATAAGGAATTCAACTTCAGATACCACTTCTCACTGAACTTGGAGGACAATTTCTGTTGTCTTCTGGGGTTGTGGTTGAATCTATGGGGAAAACTAGTAATTTTGAACTCTAAGAAGTTGTTAGGGTTTTTCCCCCCTGGTACCTCAGGGCTCTGTCTTTCTAAAATGTCACACTGATGCCCTCCTTTGCTTAGAATCTAGATTTTGATGAATTTGGCCATCTCAGTCTGACATATTACTCCCAGTGTTAGGAGGAAACTTCCTTCAGTGACTTTATGGTTCCTCTAACACAAGGCATGCCTTCCTTCTACATTTTCTCCTCTTTGAACTTTTCAATTAGCCTCAGTCTTTCATGTTTTTCTCATCTATTTCTTTTGCTATCTTCTCCACTTATGGGCTATTTTCTCAATTTAGAAGTCCTTTCTTTTAACACAGAATAGTTTCTGCTTCCTCTAAGTTCCTCTATTCAAACTACTTTATCTCTATATATTATTTTGGAAGCCCCTTTCCATTTTCCATTCATCTTGAGTTACATGCTTATGGCTTAGAAGGGCTTAAGAACATTAGCTTTTACAGCCACGGGTCAAGACCTGACAACTGTAAGAATGACTGAGAGCGTTGGCGGAGTGTTTCTTTAAGGAAGCCAGGCATTGTGGTATTTTGTTAACTACTAAGTTCTTTCTGAGCAACCTACTGATATTTATGGAGGGTGGCTAACATTCTGAATCCTTGGGAGGAGAAAGCTAGATGGGCCTTGTCCTCCACGATTGTCTGCACCTGACATGATTGCGTGCACCTGACATGAACGTCATCCCAAAGGCTCATTATGTGCATTTCGTCCTAACTTCATCTTTTGAAGGTGAGCACAACTAGAGCAAAAGGGATATCAGCCTCAACATCAGTGTGGACAACAATCAAGCCAGCACCAGGCTTCTTAAACAGCTCCATCATGTGTTGACATGAATGCATGGACATCTCTACCTCCTGAAAGGCACTGCCTCTGCCAGAGCTCTTTGGAACTCCATGTATCAGTTGTTTGTTTTTTTGTTTTTGTTTTTGTTTTTGTGTTTTGCTACCATATGCCTAGAGCAGCCATTTCCAACTTGGCCAGGGGGTGAGTCCATCCTCTGCGGAGAGACTACTGTCATTGGTAATAAGAACAGAGCCATGTCTTCCCCAAACACAACTCTGTGAATGATGAAAGTGAAAAATCCACCATTGGCCCAATAAGTGGCTATAGTCAGCTCATATATCCCTTGCAGCGCTACACACACAGGCTATTCAGTCTTATGATGCTGGAAGACACTTCTTTGGGCTGCCTCCTCGGTGTTTCAACAACACCATCAGGCACAGCATGGATGTCACTTGTGGTCTTTCTACTTTCCTCCTTTCAGTAGAGCAGGTCAAGATGGTAACATGAATTAAGGGGCAGAAACAGCAGAGGTACCAGGATGTAGAGATGGCACTAGCAGCAATGACAACGACAGTGATTTGGAAGCTGAAAAATTGATGGCCTGATTTCAAAAAAAAAAAGAAGCAATCTCTATGTAAATGTATTTATAACAATATTTACAACAGCCACCTTAAGGGATGTTTAACAGCTGAAGACGCACGAGGACCTCCCGCAGACCTGAACCCTCCTGGCACCATCCACAACTGGATCCAGTTGTCAGTGAGTGCTTTTGTGATGTCACATGTGCTTAGTGTCCAGTTACTGGGTCTCCCATAATTCCTGAGCAGCAGCGAAATGCCAAGGTTCTCAATTCAGCTGCAAAACACATTCCAAGTAAAAGCAGGCTCCCAAGGTAATCTTGAAAGCAGCAACTGAGTGCAGCAGTAATCAATCAATCAGCCAGCTTCCCACTGAGTGAAGGATCAGCTCAGCATCTCAAGAGGAGCCAGGGCATGAAGAAAAAGGAAAAGGAAAAATAGATGGCAAGAGAAAATGAAGACCTAATAAAAGGCTGTAATGGTTTATGGAAGAGAACACAAAGGCGTTGACTGCCATGGAGTTGTCCTGTCTTCACAGTCAAATGTCCAGCTCTAGGTTGAAAGCTGTAACACTGACTACTGCCAAGGGCCATGTTGTTGGGATATATGAAGTACTCACAGGATCTGAGACACTTGGAGGGCAAAGGAGTCCACACACTTCTGTCAGACAAGTGGACTACGACACTGAAGGGCACCACTTACTAGTGTTCTCTCTTGCCTGCTGAATACTGGGGAAACAAAAGCTACCATTCATCAAGAGTTTTGCCTTACTTCCCTAGGTTTCCTACAGATAAAGAGCAAAAGAACCATCAGTCAGCAGATTGGTGATATCTAGATATATTGTCCTTGCTTAAATAAACAAGGTAAGTAAGTGGATACTGAATTAGGGAGGGTTCATAGGATCAAGGAAATTTAAAATTCAGATATAGCAAAGCCGACCAGGTGACAGGGTTAGAAAAGACTGGAGTGACACAGCTGCAAGTGACAGGGAGACTTGCTTCTGTTGGACCCTAGAGTCTACCCGGGTGGGGGGTCGTCATGAGAGACCACTCGAAAACCACAATGTTGATGCAAAGGCACAAGATTTACTTCTGACGCGCGTCAGGGCCCCCCCCTACACTCTCTTGGGAGGGAGGGAGGGGGCGCACCCCGAGTCTCAGTAACAGTGACTTTTTAAAGGCTAAAACCACAAAGGTTAGGAGGGGCCGCGTGCCCTATGTCAGGATTGGCTCTGGTAGTCGCTAAGGGTGCTTGTCTAATTATTATTGGCTATTGCAGGGAGGGGTGTTGGGGAGTTTCCAGAGAATTTCCAGATGGTAATTGTTTACCTTAGTTGAAATTGTTTATCTCGGTTGGCTACCTTGATCTCAGAAACTGAAGCTGAGCTGGCCTTCAATTCTTTTCGATTCTTTTTGGGTCATTTTCCCAAGCTTGCCTGGGTCACGTTCCCAGGCTGGCTGAGAGAGAGAGGGCCTTACACTTCCCTAGATCCTTGAGAAGGAGCATGGTGCATTTTTGTGCCATCCCTGGGGCGCAAGAACAACCAACCGCTCAGTGATCTAATCTCAAGGCTTTACTTTCTCCTTAAAGCAGGTGAGCATAGAGGGCGAAATCGCTACTGGGCAACTAGTACTATTGTGAGCACCTTATAAGTAAACCGTGATCCAGCTGAGTATAATGTGTAAATCTTTAAACCCTTGCCTATTTCACCACAATTATTAAATAAATAGTATTGCAAATTCTAATCCTAGAGTAAATAGCCAAGTACAAAATTTAATTTGTTACTGTCAAAAACCTCACAGATTGACATAGATAAGCATTCCTGTCAAGAGTCCCCCACAAGTCAAATCATTATTCATTTTCATGCAAACATGCATACAATTATCTAAACCAGCACTAAAGGTCTGACTGAAACTGGAGACTTTATTATAAAGGCCACTATTGTTCAAACCAAATGTTGTTTAGATTTTTTTTCATTTACTGATTCCGTTGGCAAAATATTTTAACTAAAATAAAATTATTTAAACTATAGCTCTTGAGTTAATTTTAATATGTAAATGCAATACATTTCAAAAAGACTCATGAGAACAAAAATGTTATAATAAAATTCCATGAAAATCCAATGATTTAGTCATCCTCTCTGTGCTGTGCGTCGTCTGAGAGGGAAGGACTAATGCACCAAACTGTACTGGAAAAGCTTTAAGTAGCTGGAAAATATGCTCTGAAGTGAGGAAGTAAATACTGTTTAGATAATGAGTCCTTTATGTCTTTACAAAAATCGCCCAGACAAAGCTTGAGATTAAAGGAATATTCAAGGTGCCCATTCCACCCCTTGTGAAGGGCTATCATTCTAGCAGAGTATTTGAACTCATTCACATAGTGCCTCCTGGAATGTGACATAAGTGCTTTCATCAGCAACCGAGGAATGTGATACCTCCCTGGGAAGGAGGCCTTCAGGTGCTTAGAAGCTGTGCACAGCCTGCTAACTACACATTCGCAGTGGAGAGTGTCCCTGACTAGCACTGCTGAATGGATTGTGTCAAGGCATCTGATTGTGCCTTTACCTTCCTGCTGATGATGAGAGAACCAGGAAGACACACCTGAATTGAAGAGCTGAGAGCTCTCATTGCATAATCCTGACAATTAATAGAAAGTTACATTTTGGAAAGTTAGCAGATATGTAAATTATACATAACACGATATAATAAGTAGGTAAAATTACTCATTAAGACTAAGCTTTGCTTTCAAGAGATTTATCAACCATTTGTAAACCCCAGATAACCTATGGGTACAGGTTTTCATTCTAAATTTACCATGTTAGGTAGGTAGCTATATTGTAATCCCACTAGTACAGAGCACTCACTCACATATGGTCTGCAATTGCGATTGCTTCCTATGACATGTGATCCCAGCATTCAGTAAGTGTTGAGATGCAGTGGGTGGCGTGAGGCAGATCAGTGATGGGACAGATTGGCAATTTACCAATTTCTGACTCCCTTTCTGGCTTTTGGACCTCTGAAACTGAGCTAAAAAAGCATTTCTTTATGGAATGAGACTGCCTCTGGTATTTCAATATAGCACAGAAAACAGACCAACAGATATTACAAACTGTGAAGAGTCAATGTTTCTACATTAATTAGAGTCCCTTCAGAATTTAAGATTTTTAAGTGAACTGCAAGAGACAATTTAAGATATATTGCATCTGGTGTATGGCTTTAAAACAAGATTCATATATGTCTTTATGTTTTGTGATTATTTTATAAACACAATATCAAATTAGATATCTATTAATACTTTGTGCTGTCTGCTTTTCTTTGTCTGGGATTAATACACTGATCAAAAAGAGATTATCTTTGAATGGACTTTACACTTTGACGTACATCATTATTCTAAGGAACTTGCTACCAAGTCTGAATATGCTTGCTCTTTACAATAGCCTGTGGATAGGTAACATCATTTTCTCCATTTTATACACTAGAAAGTTAAATAGAAATGCTTCATATAAATGTTCCAAGTAGCCACACAGGAATATTGCCTCAAAATATTTCTTATGAAATAATTTAGAGCAGTGCCTCTTATAACAAAAAAAAAAATACCAGAAATGCTTTTCTTAATGCTATACTTATTCTTTTGATTATAAACAAATAATAGAAGTTGTTCTTTTAGAAAGTATTTATTGGCATCTGGAGTGGGTAAGTATAGAATCTAAGTCCCTACAAAAAATCATTCACCTTCCTAATCTGCCATTGGCTTAATAATTTTTCTTGGTCTCTTAGCTGAAATCCTGAGGTCCTTCCTTCCTTCTTTGTCTCTATCCAATGCCAGGAACTGCAATGTGTGATAGACAACGACCTATAAAAATAAAAGAATTTATTTCCATAGTTTTTGAGAGTACTACCAATAAAGTTCAGCTGTAAAAACTTTCAACTGATGTTTGTACGAGAGAATGGACAGGCACTTTGTCGAAGGTCAAGCTCCTTCCCTGGGTAGCTCACATCTGCGACTGGTCCATGTTGGGGCAAAAGTCAGAGTCAGGTGAACCCAAAGCATCATTACAGCCTGAGACGTCTCCCTATGGGACAACAGCTAGACCCACATGCATCACCTCCAAGATCACTCTCCAAACTCATCCCTCTCCCAAACACCAGTTCTCTGAGAACTCCACATCCCTTGACTGCCAATATTAATTACAATTTGGTAAAATGCAATTTGTCAAAAAATATCTTTCGTAAATACAATGAAATATGTAAGTTTCTGAACACTGTCAGGGAAAAACAGGCAGCTGTATCTTTCCCTCTGTATCTTTTGACAAGATAAGAAGAGGGAGCAATCAGACCAAAAATTGCTTTGCGTATTGTTTATTCTATGTACTCTAGTTTATTTCTATGACTGTTTGTAGCAACATTTAATGCCAGTAAAACAGTGCACTATCTTTAAGACATTCATTTTCTATGTACCTGTATCACATCAGGAGTCTAAAAAGCAGTTCACACCATAGTTTTAGGCACAAGGATTGTTCTTTTAGAGTTCCCTCATTTTTCATTATTGTCTTTTTTACTTCTTCCCAAGTGGTGGGTAACACAAGCGCATGCACTAGCCATATCGGTTTTCACTACCAAACGCAATGCTCATGCTGCTTTAAGGCATACTTTAAGCATTTCTTTTGGATAAATGTTTTTAATATTCGCAAAGTTCTTTATTCAGAGAAATGATAATATTATGAGAGTAGCTTAGGTTATAACTTCTACAGACAATATTGCAACATTAGGCTGAAACTAAAAGCATTATCCAAAATATATCTTTTAGACTTTCAACGAGTAATCAAAATATTTTCATGAGACTATTTATTTTGCTTTTGCTTCCTAAATTTTCAAAAGAACACTAATTAAAATACCCTTGATAGAATCATGAAATAAAACAGCATTGTAAATGTATTTAGCCTAACAATAAGAAATATCTAAGAACACATTCATTGCTACACAGGCAGATGTTATTAAAACTAACACCAACCTTTTCCTCATGAGCTTTACTAATCCCAATGGAGTGGGCTCAGGCATTAGTGCTTGGATTTAGCCCATTGGTATTTGGGACTCTGGTTTACACAGTATTGCAAGCAATCCAATTTATGGACCCTATGGTTTTATGAGGACTTCAAAAAAATCAAAATATTCATATTTTGTATGATAAATGCATAATTAATTTTATTGAACAGGACCATGCTTCACACACATGATAAATGTGTTATACGAAACTATATGATGATTCAGTTGCCTAAGTATACTTAAAGTTAATCTAGAAGTTACCTAGGATGGGGTATGGGTACAAGCAATAAAATCTGCCTCTTTTGAAGCCTTATGTGCCTTAGTTTCTCAATATAGCAATGTGTTCTCAAGATTTAATTAGGATATGACAAGATTGATGCAGGTGAGTACATGTTGTCAGAATACTGACAATGTATGAAGCTTCACATATTTAGTCTGGATTCCCTTTCCTATTCTATAAATATAGATACTGATTAAATATAAATCATAGGATCTTCCAACCAGGAAACACTATATAGGCATTGAAAGGCAAAAGTAGGTTTCTTTGTTCTGCTTGAAATAGAGTCTAAGGTATATTGTTTTAAGACAAGTGTTCATTAATTCAGTCAGCAGGAGTCTATTGTGTTATATGTATGTGTGTATAGGTACACATCTGTATATATACAGTTATTTTCACTTGAGTTACTGTACATTTTCTTATGACAAAGAATATCTTTGCAGTCCAGCCTAAAGTTTTATCTTGGCACCCACTCTAATAAAGTAAATTTATTATGTAAAATCAGCCTGTCATATCTACTAAACACTATAATAACTCACTTAAAGTAAGCATTGAGAACACTTCTGTTTATTCTATTCTATTTATTTGTAACAAGGAGAATGGGCCAAGAGAAAATTTATGAACATTAATCTACATTATTTTTAATTTCTTGACATGCTGCACATCAAAACCAAAGCTAATCTATTTTTAAACACAATAAGTTGGTTTTTTGTGTTTATTATATTTCATTGAAATAATCATTATATTGATGTCCCCAACAAATCTATATTTACCTAACTAAATTTTAACTTCCAACAGATACTAAGTACAAAAGTGCATAAGTTTTAAGATGTCAAAATATTTCACTTAACAAGTATATTTGCTTTTATCACTGTAAAAATCATGGCAAGAAAGTTGTGCTGCACTGTATATTTTTTCATTATTAATTTGAACCATCTTAACACAAAAGGTTGGCACCTATGAAAATAACAAGTCTAAATATTATCATTCCGCAGTTACATCCGGGGATTCTCAAGAGCTGGGGCATGTGGCTCCTGGGTCTCACACCAGTGTGATGAACGTGAGCTTTGAAAATTGACATATGTCACTTTCTGCTATTTCTTCTCAGTAAAAACATGCACAAATTAGGGGAAGCCTGACAGAGAAACATCAGTGCAACAATTTAAGATATTTTAAGGACAAAACGCTTGTTTCAGAATCTAGGGTTCTTCATTTCACTCAGCTAATTTTCTTGTTAAATTGATGACACATTTTCTTGGAACTTGAAAAAAAATGAAGATAAAGAGCTATTCTCGTGTTCCTAACAATCAGATTTAGTTAATATCCAGATACAGGACAGTGGGAGGCTATATCTGACAGTCTTTGCATCTGGATGGTGATTTACCATTTCTCTTCTCTATATGAATATGAATTTAAGAGGACAGACACCAGTTGTATCTCATTCTTCAAATAGAGATGTGCACATATTA
>OU015744.1:121736214-121760475 GCA_907169655.1 Acomys percivali | reverse complement strand
ATCAGTTATGCCACTGTTTATTGATGATGATGGTCCAGTGGCTTGTGTTTGTAGGTAGCTTTGGGTACTATTGTTCTGGAGAAATTTGAGGAGACTGTTTTTTAGTTTGAAGGATTGTAGTCATTTTATTTGTAGCTTGCAATAGTTTCATGTTTTCATTTCCAATCAACTAAGCACCTATGTTAAGCAGTAAAAACAACCAAATGCTGGCTGTCATAAAAGACTAATTACATATACTGTTAAATATTCCCAATCTATAATTTGCAAACCAATTGGTCTACAGCAGGAATCTGTAATACTTCCCAAAGCAGGTCTGACATCTGATCTTATTAATAAGGTTGTACTGATAACAGTTAGACTTTATTATTGTGCTATCCATTATCAATTTCCCGAAAGGATGGCAGAGTTATGGCAACTATATGGCCTCAAAGCCTAAGCTATTTAATGCCAAATTCTATAGAACTTCTTATTAGCCCTTGTTTAAATTAAGGATTTCAATTTGGAGGGGTAGGTTTAAGATAAGGATGTTAAGGGTGAAAAGAGGTCAGGAACCACTCACCAAGTGGTATTCTAAACTAGAGGGTACGTGTTCTAGGGGTGATGAGAACGTATTTCTTTTTGGGTGAGGTTCTGTTCCGTTCAGCAGTTTCCAGTGGGTTCTGAAATCTTGATAACAGAACTCATTAAGCAGGAGTTCAGTTATATCTTGTTTCTGTACATTTCTAGGCTCTAGCAAACCACCCTTCTATGAATCCACTAAACATGAACTTAGCCTTTTCCCAACTTTAAATATATACCTCATCAAACTGATAACTTCATTCCTATTTGTAACGAGTCATGAGTTTCATTAAGCATGTCATAACCTTGTTCTATCATTAAAGTAAAGTTAGAAAAATATGCTTTCTTTTTTTTTCCAAACAGCTAATCATGCATCAGCTTCACTAAATATTTCCACCATTTGGGTGCCTATGTGTTCTACTTTTAGATAAGAGTTGCTACTACTACATCTTTAGATGGTAATTTAAATTCTATTCACATTTGCTTCAAAAAGTGTATTCAAGAACCTGTTATCAGCCTCTGAGGGCTAATAAGATGATTGCTGTTCTGATATTAAAATTGAAAGCTTCATTATAGCTTTATATATTCTGAAATTGTCCCCAGCAACATATGCTTGAGAAGATAACCCCAGTTACTTACTTAAATATGTGATTGGGTAAATGGATTTTATTAATAAGAAGCTGGAGAAATAGATAGCTATGTACGATACGCAGTAGGTTAGAGAGATGTATTTAACATAGGAACAAAGGTCTCATAAGCAGTATATTTTAAAAATTCAAGGAAAATTCCAAACCTACATTTTCATTAAATCTACATTAAACATTCAGAAAATAAAGATGTTTTCCAAAATGAGAGGTTAGGTGACAAAAGTAAGACATCAAGAATTCAGAAAGATTAATAAAACCAAGAGTGCTTTCATTAATCATATGTCCCCAAACAGCACCGAGGTTTGATTTGAGTTTGCTTCTCTATACACCAGTGATGGAATCTGCTTTTTCTGTGAAGTAGCCAAAATGTCAGCTTGATGAATGGAGTGATGCTTGCAAACATACCTGCTCTGTAGCTTCTTACATATGCTGATGAATGCATGCCGTAAAAAGACGAATCATTTGCTAAAAATATAAATGAAGCTTTGATCGTTTGGATCAAGGAGGTTTGCTTTTTGCAATGGGTTGATGAAATAACAACTTGTAACAGAATCCCTGTTTAAAGTACTGACAGAACAGAAGAGAATATCACATCAAGTGACTTAGTTCCCAAGAAGAGTGCCCTGGGTCAACTGAAAATAGTGCCTGTTATTAACACCAAATGTGAAGGTTTTGAGTATACCATAGACAGCAATGTATGTTTTAAGTCTGCTCCAAAACTCCTTGAGGTAAATTAGGTAAATATTTCATGCATTTTCTAGTGAAGCCCATGAAAAATATACTGATTTTGTGTCCAAATATATCTTAACCCCAATGAATTAAATAAATTACAAATGATTTTCTTATCTCTGAAACACCCCAGATATGATAAAAGTCCAGATAAATAGAGTTTTTTAAATTCACTACAAAATTCAGAATAAAAAAACTGTTAAGATTAATCCATAATGAAAAAGTGAAGAAAGGTGAAAAATTTTCTAACATTTTCAATGAAGTCCCATGGGAAGGTAATCTTTCTGTCTGTGCACTGGTGTCCTCACAAGGCATCTTAGAGAGGAGTAACTTTTGTGACTCATTTTTATTCACAAGGTTTCTCTCTTAAAAACCCAGCTTTAGACTTTATTTTATTCAATGTTACAACTTGCCATGGACTAAAGTGAATTAATATTGTGGAAAAATTATTTTATGAAAAGCAATTAACAGATTCATTGCAATCCCAATAGAAACCTCCACATTTTTTACAGAAATAAAACAAAATATCCTAAAATTCACATGGAACCACAAATAACGACCTCTAGCCAAAACAACCCTAAGCATAACAGATAATTCTGGAGAGATTATAACTCCACATTTCAAGATATGTTTCAGAATTATAGTAAGAAAAACTGGGTGATAGTGAAACAAAAACAAACATGTAGACCAGTGGAACAAAGTAGAAGACCTAATCACAAATGCATGCAACAAGAGTATATGCTATTTGACAAAGATGCATTTTACGCTGAAGAAAAGACAGCATCTTCAATTGATGGTGCTTGGAAAACTGAGTGTCCATATGTAGATGAGTGAAACTAGACCCATACTTATCACTATACTAAAAAATTAACTCCAAATGGATCAAAGATTTCAAGATAAATCGGCAAATGCTGAAATTGCTAGAAGAAACCTTGCTATGGTATAAGAAAGGATTTTCTGAATAGGTGTCCATTTGCCCATGGGTTAAGGCCAACAACTGATAATTGGAACACGACACTAATAAGCTTCTGTAATGCAAATGAAAGAACTTAGTGAGGAATACATCTATGCAGCAGGAGAGACTCTTTGCCAGCTATACATCTGCAGGATCGCTATCCAGATTATATTTTTAAAAATCAAAGAGCAAAGAATCAAAATACAAATAATCTGATTTTAATGATGTGTTATGGTTCCAATTGGAGAATTCTCTATGGAAGAATTAAGAATGGCTAAGACATATCTCAAAAAGTGTTTATCATCCTTAGCAACTAGGGAAATGTGAATAGAAACAATTCTGGAGTTTCATCTTACCCAAGTAGAATGCAAAGATAAACAACAATCCAACAACAAATGCAAGTGAGGATGTGAGGGAAGGAGCACTCATTCACAGTGGGGGGTTTGCAAACTGGTCCAGCCACCCTGGAAGTCAGTGTGGAGAAGTCTCAGAAAGCTAAAACCATCCACAATGTGATGAACACCTACTGTCCTCAAAAGGTTTGACACCCTATCCCGCAGATCCTTGCTCAGTCGCATTCATTGATTCTGTACTCACAGTAGCTAAGAAATGAAAACAATCTAAATCTAAATTTCATCAGCTGATTAACTGATAATAAAAATACACATTCACAATGGAGCTATAAAAATTGAAATAAAAAAAAATCTTCAGATAAATGGATGGACCTAAAAAGTATTATGTTGAGCTCGTAACCGAAACCTATAGAGCCAAACGCCACATTTTCTTATTTGCTGTTCCTAGCTCCAGCTCTTCAGATGCGAGGATATAGTTTGGAGTAAAGAAAAAAAAAAAAAAACCAAGAAGATTGAAAGAGACCATGAGGAGTGGAGGAAAGACCCTAGAGCAGCAGTTTTTGACCTGTGTGTCAAAAGCCTGTTCAGGCTCGAACAACTCTTTCTCAGGGGTCACCTAAGACCATCTGAACACACAGATATTCACAATCCAGTTCATAACGATAGCAAAATTACAGTTGTAAAGTAGCAATGAAAATAATTTTATGGTGGAAGGTCACTACAACATGAAGAACTGCATTAAAGAGTTGCAACATTGGGAAGATTAAGAACCTCTGCCCTAGAAAGACGGACAGCAGGATACAGTTGATGTGAAAGGCAGTGGAGAATACAGGGCTGTTCTTTAACTTAGGAGGAAGGACCAAGTATAATAGGGAATAAGGAGGAAAAGCAACAGCAAGGACATTGGTAAAAGCATAGGAAATCATAAAATTTTATATTAGACATATATGTGCATCTTAAATGAAATTGTTTATTTTTTTTAAATCCAAATGTGACTATTAAGAGATAACAATTATAGGAAGCAATTATGATCATTAGGGTGGGGCTCCAGCCCAACAGGAAGACAGATAACTCTCCCTTACTTTCTCCCTTTTGAGAATCTTGGGTTCCCAGCTTCCAGAATAAGCCATTGTAAACTTTTGCTAGCGTTATCCCCAAATGACCCAGTCATACTTGGTCATGGTTTAAAAAGTCAAATGTCCAATTAAATTCTCCAATATTTGTTTTGAAAAATAGCCATGCGCAATCCTACTGTGAAGGTCTCCACCTCTTCAGTCTCTAAACCCTAGAGCTGTGATTCTCAACCTTCCTGCTGCTGGGACACTTTAATATAGTTCGTCATGTTGTGGTCACTTCCAACCATAAAATTATTTTCATTGCTACTTCATAAGTAACTTTGCTACTGTTATGAACCATAATGTAAATATTTTTGGAGCGAGAAGTTTGTTAAAGAGGTCACAGGTTAAGAACTAATGCCTTAGAGCGATGAACTTAACAGGGGAAACCTTCCCTCCCTTTGTGGTACTTAGTAATGTCTAGAGACATTTTAAGTTGTCAAAACAGGGGAGCAAAGGGAGGACTATCTCTGCTTCTAATGGATTGAGACAAAAAATGTTTTAAAATATTCTTAAATGTACTAGACATCTATGCCACGCAAATCGTGATCTGGCCACAATTGTCAATTGTCTTCTGATGAGTGACAGTACTAGAGGGAAACACATTTCCTCTTATCACTCTTACTGCCTGTCAGATCACAGCTCAGTCACAGATCCACATGGAACCACCAATGCAAATGGTTTTAGAGCATTTCTGAAATGTCAAACACAAGCCTACCATTTAGCTGTTGCTGTACATAGGGCAAGGGAGTCCATGGCCAAGGTCTCCTCCCAGCTCTAAGCAAACCCTAATCCACTTTCTAATTTTTCAGCTAATCTCTATCATTTGCCTGTCCTAGAATTTTTTTGTGAATGGAGTCACATAATAAATCCTCTATGTCTATCCTCTTTAACTTAACATGTTTCCGGATTCATCTAAGTAAGCATTTGTGTCAGCATTCTTTCCATCTCATAACTACTCTATAGCATTTTTTCTATCTGTTCATTCAGTGATGGAATTACCCCTTTTGAACCATTCTGAATAATGCTAATGTAACCATTTGAGTGCAAGTTTCTATGTAAACATGTTTCATTTTTATTGACTATATATCTAGTGGGGTTTCTTGGCTGTAGCAACTATATATGCATTCTATCATTTGAGAAACAGCTGTCAAAAACTCCTTTTACCTTTTACATTCCTACCAACAGTGTGTGACAGTCCTGATTTTACATAGTCTCTTTAAATCTTTTTATTTATCTTTATAATTCCAGCTCTCTAAATGCTAATATGGTTTGAGTAACACTTAAATAACTTTTCATACGTTTAGTGTCTATTTGTATGTCTTGTTGGGAAGTCTCTACTTAGGTTTATGTCTCCCATCATACTCAAACAATTTTCAGCAAGCATATCTGCAAATTCCATTCTTCTTCCCCAAATACTGAGTCTGGTAAACCAATATTTAATTTTTATCTTACTAAAGAGATAATAACACTTTTTAAACAATGAGGATTTAATTTTGTTTAAGTTGGGTGTTAGCGAGGTAGAGAAGATCTTGGAGGAGACAAATATAAGATATATTGTATGAGAACAAAAATTAACTAAAAGAGAAATAAATAAATAAAAGTAAGGACAGAAATTAAAAACAATATAATTTACAACGTCACTCTAGAATAATTGCCATTTATTTTGCTTAGTTTTCTGTGTAGGTCTCACTACTCCATAACTGAGCTTTTTCTTAGTTGTAATAACGTGTCAGAACATCAGAAGAAGTTGTATGTTCTTGTGGATAAATGTGGTCAGAAGCCACAGGGTCTGACGTAATACTTAGACATGTGTGGGTGATGAGTCCATAAGGATCCTCTTCCTTCCTTACATTGGAAACTGGCTTCCTAGGCCCCTTGACACTTCAAGGGTCGATCCATTCCTTGTGGTTCCAGGCACTGTTTGTCAAATTCTTAAAATGTGCCCTGGGAGATATTAAGGATCCAAACCTCTGTCAGATATTGTAGGGTCTTTAATACTACCATTCAAAACAAAGAGGTAAGAGGTGCAAGTCAATCTTGATCTACAAAGAAGTTCCAGGCCAGGCACAGCCATTCTGTCTGTACAAAATATCCAACCCATAACAGTAGAATGCTGACATAAAGATTATCTCTGGTCAGATATTTCTGTTCTAAAATGAAGTTAGTGAGATGTCTTGATGGCTAAAAACACTCATCGCACAAGCCCAATAATCTGAGATGTGCTGATAGTGTACTTATAAAATAAATATGATAAGAGTCTCCCTTACTTTCTATAAGAAGATATCCATTGCTTCCTGTAAATCAGAAAATTTAGGCTTATTTCACCGAGGAGGAAGTACAGCTTTCTTTTTCTTTTTCTTTTTTTTTTTTTTTTTGTTTTGTTTTGTTTTGTTTTTTGAGACAAGGTTTCTCAGTGTAGTCTTGGCTGTCCTAGACTCGCTTTGTAATCCAGGCTGGCCTCGAACTCACAGCGATCCTCCTGCCTCTGCCTCCCGAGTGCTGGGATTAAAGGTGTGCGCCACCACACCCGGCATAAGTACAGCTTTCTTATTAGGCAAAACATAATTGAATGGAAAAAGAACTTTTCTGAAAATCTGGAAGTTACAGGAAATTTTTGCCAGCACTTAATGTAACTCTTCTCTTAATTGCATACAACAGGACATTCCATTATTTCTAATATAAGAAGAGTTAAAAGCATATAGTTCAATGAATGAAAACATTCCAAAGTATAATTAACATAGTAAAAATGGCCTTCTTTTTTTTAAATAGATTTTTTTATTAATTTATTCTTGTGACATCTCAATGGTTATCCCATCCCTAGTATCCTCCCGTTCTTCCCTCCCTCCCATTTTTCCCTTATTCCCCTCCCCTATGACTGTTCCTGAGAGGGATTACCTCCCCCTGTATCTGCTCATAGGGTATCAAGTCTTTGGAAATCTATCTGGTGCTATCTCAGAAAACTGGAAATAGGGCTTCCTCAAGACCCAGCTATTCCACTCCTTGGAATATACCCAGAAGATGCACCAGCACACAACAAGAAAATTTGCTCAACCATGTTCATAGCAGCCTTATTCATAATAGCCAGATCATGGAAAATGGCCTTCTTACCAAAAGCAATTTACAGATTCAACACAATCCCTATCAAAATACCTATGCAATATTTTGAAGATATTGAAAGATTAATTCTCAACTTCATGTGGAGAAACAAAAAGCCCAGAATAGCAAAAACAATCCTATACAAAAAAAGTCCTCCAGAGGAATCTCCATACCTGATCTCAAGCTGTACTATAGAGCAACGGTAATTAAAACAGCATGGTACGGGCACAGCAATAGGCTGGTGGATCAATGGAATCAAATTGAAGACCCAGAGATGAGTCCACACACATTTGGTCACTAGATTTTTGACAAAGAAGCCAAATCTATTCAATGGAAAAACGATAGCATCTTCAATAAATGATACGGGTCTAACTGGATTTCTACATGTAGAAAAATGCAACTAGACCGCTATTTGTCACCATGCACAAAACTCAAGTCCAAGTGGATTAGAGACCTCAACATAAATCCAGAGACATTAAATCAGTTAGAGGAAAAAGTAGGGAAGAGCCTGGAAAACATTGGCCCAGAAGACAACTTCCTGAACAGAACACCAACAGCCCAGGCCTTAAGGTCAACAATTAATAAATGGGACGTCATGAGGCTGAGAAGCTTCTGTACTGCAGGAGACACTGTCAACAGACCAAAGAGACAGCCTACAGACTGGGAAAAGATCTTCACCAACCCTTCATCTGACAAAGGTCTGACAAAGTTCTGACAAAATATATAAAGAACTCAAGAAATTAAACACCACCAAGCCAAATAACCCAATTGAGAAATGGGGCTTAGAACTAAACAGACAATTCTCAACAGAGGAATATCAAATGGCTGAGAAACACTTAAAGAAATGCTCAGCCTCATTAGTCATCAGAGAAATGCAAATCAAAACAACAGTGAGATTCCATCTTACACCCATCAGAATGGCTAAGATCAAAAACTCAAGTGACACCACATGTTGGCAAGGATGTGGAGAGAGAGGAACATTCCTTCATTGCTGGTGGGAGTGCAAACTAGTACAACCACATTGGAAATCTATCTGGCGCTTTCTCAGAAAAATGAGAATAGGGCTTCCTCAAGAACCAGCTATTCCACTCCTTGGAATATACCCAGAAGATGCTCTACCACACAACAGGGACATATGTTCAACCACGTTCATAGGTGCCTTATTCATAATAGCCAGAACATGGAAACAGTTAAGTGTCCCTCAGTAGAAGAATGGATAAAGAAACTGTGATACATTTACACTATGGAATGTTACTCAGCTATTATAAGCAAGGAATTCCCGAAATTTGTGGACAAATGGATTGAACTAGAAATGATCATGAGTGAGTTCACTCAGAAGCAGAAAGATACATGTGGTGTATACTCACTTATATCGAGACACTAGCCCGAGGGGTATGTCCCATGAAAGACTTTACTTACCAGGAAAGTGGGTCAGAAGGGAGGACATCCTATTGGGACTTTAGGTGAGAGAAGCATGGGAGAAGGGGGAAATACAAGGATCTAGAGGGTCCTGGAAACCTACAAGAAGAACATTATGACGGGTGGATCTGGGTTCTGGAGTCCTTCCTGCTTAAACTATGGCACCACCCAAGGAAAATATAGGCAGTAAACTTCGAACCTCTACCCAGACCTAGCCGATGGACAGGACATTCTTCATCGTTGAGTGGAGAGGGAGGTCTGACTTTCATACAAACTCTGGTGTCCCATTTCTGACCACGTCCCCTTGATGGGGAGGCCTGGTGGCACTCAGAGGAAGGATAATAGGTCACCAAGAAGAGACTTGATACCCTATGAGCATATACAGGAGGAGGAGGTTCCCTTCAGTCACAGACATAGGGGAGGGGAGTAGGGGGGGAAGCGGGAGAGAGGGAGGAATGGGAGGATACAAGGGATAGGCTAACAACTGAGATGTGATATCAATAAATTAATAAAAATAAAGTCAAAAAAGAAAGAAAGAAAACATCCTGAAGGTCAGAAATGATATATCTGGCTAGTGAGAGTCTGCCTGGTCGTAACATGTGTGTTGTCAGGCCTGATAACCTAGCTTTAAACCCCAGTTCTCATTTCATAGAAAGAAAAAGTGGACTTATGCACTGTGTCTTTGACCTCCATACTTTCTCAGCAACATGTGCAAGACCACACACATAGATTTATGCACAATAAATGAATAAATCTATAAAATATTTTAACATTCCCCTTATCTTACATATATCAAAGAAAGAAAAAGTCTGTGCTCTTGGCCTATCACTGGGGTTTCTCTCTGTCCCATACATGACACTATGTGGTTTTGCCTGCCATATAACCTTCCTATGCTATTCCGTACAACCTCAGACGTAGAAAAAACAGAGAGTCAAGTGCCCATAGACCTCTGAAACCATGAATCAAAATAATTTTTTCTCCTTTTAAATTATGTCATGCATTTAATGACAGCAATAGAAAGCTGATGTACACATCTACTAAATCATATTAATTTAAGGGTTTTATCTTTTGAAAAGTTCAAGAGCAGAACTTGTCCTTAAATTGAGAATAATTTAATAATAACAATATATGTTAAACTATGATGTTTATATAATTAATATTATATATGCTATGTATTATATATTTTATATAACATATAATGTATTATATATATTATATTATATATAATTATATATTTATATGACTAAACAGATTTTACAAAACATTTTCTATAGACTCTATCTTACATTATTCCAAAAGCATAAAATAGGAACATTCTATTTATTCAAAGTAGATGATTGGTATACATGTAATATTTTAATAAATGAATCTATATGCTTATATCCTATCAAACCTTCTGCATCTATAATTGGAGAATAAATACAGAAAATAAGTAGATAATTGTTACTTAAAATATATTTCTCAATTTTTTTCCACAGATATTTCTCATTAAGAAAGCAAACTTTTACAATACATAGTCTCTTTAATACCATCCAAAAGCCACTGTGCTAAGAATTTTAGGGCGAAGTTAGATCTGACCAGATATTCAACTTCCCAGTTAATATGAAGAAAAAGAACACAGAGAATTAAGCTGAAATGAAGCCACATTTAACAAAGTTGTAGACTTAATTTTATCTTAAATCTTTAATAAAATTTTGATAGCCCAGCCTACATAAAGCATACAGAATTTATTTAAATATATGATTTTTTCCCGAAAAAAAGGGAGACAATCTGAAGTCATTTTCTACAGAATGGTTATATCATAAGAATTAAAGGAAAGAAGTGAGATGCCAGTATTCTAAGTGAAGAGAGTTATTTGTAGATGAACAAATTCATAAGAAGAAATTCATACACATGAATAATTTGCATGTGGTATATAGGTGAAGACATTCTGCATATCCATTTCACTAGCCTAGAGAAAGTCTAGAGTTTAAGAACTTCCAGTTTTCAGATATACCTCTGAGTTCCTTGCTAAAGGGTTTGAGCTGGGCTCATCTAGCAATTCTTCATAAGGACTTTGAAATGGCAAGAGGTTGGCAATTAAAGTTTCTATGAGTGGAGAAGCTGGGCCCATGTGCATCAAGCACCTTATCCTGTCTTCAGTAGTCAGCTGCCACACACAACAAAGGTCAGTGAACATTAGAGAAGTGAATAAGCAAATGACCTGCACATGTGCCTGAGAAGGAGCACTATCAGGAAAGCAAGAGCACAGCCAAATTACAAAAGGGGGATCTGCTTCTGTCAGTCAGTGAGGTCTGGGAACCCATCTCTCTCCATCAGATCTTCCCCTGTGCGGGAGAGAGGCAACATATTGGTAAAGTCATGCACCTTTCCATTTCCTCGGAGAACGTGGCAAAAGACAGCTGCACTCTGGCGTAAATCCGTAGAGTGCCAGATACACACTGAGTGCAGGTGGCTTGCATTTTCTATCTTAGGGAAGAAACATTTCCCCAAAGAGCTCGCCTGGAGGGAACTGCACAAAAGCAGACTGCAAAAGAGGGCCCTAGAGGGGCAAATGGGAGGAAATAGAGTCTGTGGAGAGCAGGTTGGAAGAGCAGGGCAAAATCACCTTGCTGCAGTCAGCCACATCCCTGCAGGGTTTAGCTCTCCAGAAGCCCTCCTTTGGAGGGACTTCCTGACAGCTACAGTTGAAACAGCACTTTCCAAACCAGAGTTGGATAAGCCAACAGACAACCCCAGAGACGTTTAGAGGCTTAGAAGTTGTTGAAATCATGTTTTCTTTGGTAACCATTTTATATTTACAAGGCCTTACAATGCAAGCACACAGAAATCAATGTCACCTTCTTTTCATATAATTTTGAGTATCTGAATAAGCAAATTAAACACAAAGAAAAACTGACCTCTTCCAAAGTGTACTAAAAATAAGATGTAACAATTCACCCTACAGAGCAAGCAGAAGACAGTAATTTTATTGCTGTCAGGGATTACAGTCCTAATTTTATCTTTCTCTCCCTCCAGAGACAGTGTGTTCCCACATAAACCTGGCTGGAATGAAACTTACGATTCTTCTAGATGCACTTTCCAAGGGCTGTGATTATATGTGTGCACCACTGTGCATGCCCAGCTTTGTCTTTCTCTAGAACTTGGTGTTTAAAAACCTGTCTTACACTAGATCCTAAACAACTAAATGGTAAGACATAGATGGTTTATGTATATTTTAAAAATAGACTTTTGCTGGTATGTAATATAAATGAAACTATGTTATAAATGTAAACTATGTTATAAATTATTAACATGATAAGAGAAATTTTAATGAAAGCAATTTTATGGCTCATACTTTCAAAAAAATCCAATGCTTTACATCCATCAAGACTTTTTTTTTTTTTTGTCTTAAGGTTTTGGGGAAATTACTTTGTGTGTTGATGTGACTCTTCATTAATCCAAACTCTATAACCTGTAAGGCTTTTATAAAACAATTGTATATAGTACATGTTCAATAAGTGGCTGCCATTGTTAATGATATTTTACTGATAACAATACCCGAGGGAATTGAATTTTGATGTGGAACTAACTGGTAGAAACACGTGTAAAGGAATGTCAAAAAAAAGGGAGGGGGTTAGGGATGCTAACTAGATGGCTCAGAGTACAAATACAACTTGCTACCATGCCTGGCAAATGTAGTTTGATCACCAACATTTACATTGTAGAAAAAGAGAACTCAGTCCCTCTGACCTCTACATGCATGTTGTGAATTGCATGTTCACACACACACACACACACACACACACACATACACACACACACGCGTGCAGGCGTGTTTGTAGGCACACACCACACATGCATGCACACACCACAAAATAAAAAAGCATTAACAGAAAAACTTAAACCATGCAATCTTATTATAAAGAAAGAAAAAGAACACCATACACTTCATGAATACCCTAACATAGTAATGCATTATGTCAAGAGATTTCTCCATGTTACATAATCACAAGTAACAAATGTTTTGAAGGGTGAGAAGCACTCAAATATCTCTGCTATCTCTACTGTGATTCTGTAAGGCCTGTGGTGATGTGTCCAAACTCATATCAAGTCAAGTCTAGAGTTTTGGTTTTTAGGTGTGGTAATGTTCCAGCTCACATCATCTTAACAAGCTCCTTTTAATTAGGAGGGTGTGATTTAATGGGTAGAGAAGTTCAAGGTGATATATGCTTGTAAAAATGCTTGTAGGAAACCAACAAGCTAGGGCAGCTTAGCTTGTAACTAAAACAGTAAAGTGAATTTCTCCTGGCAAGAAGAAAATGACATCGGTGGAAAGAAGTGAGGAACGTTGGTAGATGTGGTACTCTTGTCAGGTAGAAAAATAACTGCAGTTCCTGTTCTGCGTGCCTAAAAGTGGTGCAGCGGGAGTGCTGAATCCAGAACTGAGAATACCACTGATCTCGGAGCCGGACAAAGATAAAAGCTCAGATTCAGAGTGCCTTCTATGCCAACCTGCTTTCATGTGTTTTGATCCATTTAGTGCAACCTTTACACTTTCGTTAGGTCAAAAATTCCTTGCACATTATATGTTCTATTGAGTCATTCACCCTAAAATTCATTTGAATTGTTACCTTTTTTTCTCCCTGGAACAGGCTCATTTAGAATGAAGGCATTAACCAAAAAATGTTGTAAAGTGCCAATTAAATTATTTCCTGTGATTTCGTAAGACATCTTAGAAACAGACATCTGTGTAATTGCCTTGTAGAAAATAGTAACTCTTTATGGGCTTTTAATGACAGGAAGGTTAAAACCTGCTTAAGAGGGATCTGTAAATTCTTCATATTGTTTCCTTCCTTCAGCATTTGTTTAAAACCTTAATGGAAGATAATTGAAAATCATAGTGCTTGGAGAAATGCAGTGCATATTATATCAAATAGTGATATCACTTAGAAGCCATGTTAATTCCTCATTTGAACAGCTGCACACATAAATAACAATCATCTCCAAACTCCAGGCTGATTGCTATTTACTTGTGGGATTTGTGGAAGATTGTTCCACTTGGGGAGGTGTGAAAGCTTCATTGATGAAAGAGAGAACTTCCCACTGTACTGTGCTCTGAACACCAGATCATATAACAAGTGTCAAGTATTAAATCTGCATGACCCAACGTGTGCACTCTTTTCTAAATATTCTATATGTATTGCCTCACTAATGTCAGCAGCAACTCAATCTTGTAGATACCGGTGTTTTGAGGAACCTGACATGTGATTTAATTAGTTTTCCCAGAAACACACTGCTAAAACACAAGTAGAGGTGAGATGATGACATCAGAATCCCTGAATCTAAGCCTTCTAGTTAGCTGCCTTAACATTAACTTGGTAGTATTTGCATGTCATAATTTTATAATATTTGTGTCTTAATTACGTGGGACACTTCATATCATGTTTTATAGCATGTTAGATGATTGGTTGCTATGTTTATTTAATAAGTTGTTCATTTATTTGAAGTATATAGTGTTTTTCCTGCATGTAAATGTGAGCAGCACATGCATGTATGCCTGGTACACTGTGGTTGACCAAGGAAGGCATCAGATTCCCATGGAGTGGAGTTACAGAAACTTAAGAGTCATCGTGTGCTACCTGTGACTTGACACAGGTCCTCTGAAGAGTAGCCAGTAATCTTAACCAGCCTGGGTTGCTACTTTTTTCTAAGATCGAGATTTAGTTATTTTTCTTGAACAAATAATTGCTGAAAGGAAACCCAATGTTTAATTTTTTTTAATTCACAGTTGATCACGGTGATGAATAAAACATTCTCAATCCTAAGTCTTTTCTGTTATCTTATAAGTGCTATCAATGGAAGAAATGAGGAAATGTGAATCATAAGTACATTAATAGGAAACAATTTCCGGACCTTGCTAAACACAATGTATTTGTGCTCTATGTATATACACCTATTTATCAAAAGATGGTTTGTTTACGTGGAGGACACAAAACAATATGGTTAAAATCAAAGTCTAGCTTGATATTCATTGATGATATCAGAGTTGCTGCTAAAATAAGTGCATGGTAAGATTAATTAAAGGAACATGAAAACAAACATGCTTCATCTTGGGAGAAGAATAGCAACAACTGAGAACTCTGTGTGTGTGTGTGTGTGTGTGTGTGTGTGTGTGTGTATACACCAATGATTTTAAAGTCTACGATCATTAACTGCATTCCAATAATCTTACACAAATTTGGGATTCTAATAAACATTAAAATTATATCCCAAGTAGTTTAGTTATTAACACATTACATTGTAGATTGCTATTCATTAATGTGTAGTCACAAACAAGTCACAGTTACTAGAAATGTGCTTTAAGAGCCCCCATGAACAACATAAAATATACTTCTGAGAGACGTCACAAGCACAATGATTAGTCTGTATTTCCTTATTTTTGATCCAGCTTGCAGAACTATTGTTAGGATTTTAACAAAGTCTACGCTTTATGCAGCAATATCATTAGCTCCAGTTGCTATATGAATTTCGATTTTCATAGCAGAGCTCTCATCTGTAGGCTAAATAAGGAGGAGAACGTATGGTACGAAGTTTTCTGGTCAGCTGTGATCAGGCACATGTTATTTCAAATGCTCCCCAAGTGAAGAATGCATGGTATTATATTCTTATCAAATCATATTTAAAGATTTATATTTACCCTTTGGAAATTGGCTGCTTGCCCAAAGTTCTTGGTTGCTGCTAGAAATGGTGGTTAGTAGGTTTCTCCAAGGCAAACATGGGCCAAGACAAATTTTCGTCCACCCACAGAGTTTCAGTAGGGTATATCCTGCCTCTTAGCTGCCAGGTGAGGCAAGCTGCCAGACTCCAGTAGGCTTATTGCAGCAGACATATGAAAAAGTCCGCCCACTCTGATGCTAAAGTAATCATCAATCTTTCAACAGAAAGTAAAATACCTAGGAATGAGGAATCAGTAGCATTTCTCAGTCTGGATAAAGCGTCCAGAGCTAGAGGACTGAACTTTGCTGCCCCAGGAGTACTCCCTTCTGTTCCTAGCTCCAGTGTGGCTCACCAACCACGGCGTCAGACTCACCATCTTCTGTCTGTTTCTGTATCAGTCTTTCTTTCCTCAGTTGTAACACAGTCTGTCCACTGGCCTTCCCTTTAAGATACTTAGAAGCGTCTTTAGGGAAACAGAATAAGATGAGTTTGATAAAAAAAACTCCCATCCCCATTCATACTGTAATTCTTGAGGGGACTGCAAATATGTAATGATTTTACATTTTCACCACTTTAGACTTCACTGGGAAAGAAAAACAAACCTCAATCTATAAATATAATTTATTATTTTCTAAGACTTGTCTTTTTCATAAACATTAAAAACGTCAATCACTTTATGACAAATTTAAGACTCTATTAAACAAGTAGGTGGGACCTTAGCCTGGTGGATTATTCATACATTTTCCTCTGATATCTGTTCCTGAGTTCATGTGCTCACTTCTATATGTTGTGGCTTCAAGATATACATACTATCCTATAATGCTGTGACTCTCTAATGTTCACCAAACTTGGGAACTGGGATTCTAATTGTAATACCTGGTGCAGTAGGCACTGGATAAATTGTGCCAGATGCACTAGGATATTGTGTCTACCTAGATTATATACTGTCTTCTGAGGAAAGACCTCAGATCCCACTCCCAGAGCAAGAGAAATACTGAGGAAATACTAAGACTCTCATTACTGCCTTATGCCTCAAAGTCTTGACCCATTATATTCTGTGGACATGGAGTAACCATATGTTTGATTCTTACCCCTTTCTCGTTCTGTGTCTGAATGGAATTGGAAACAAATATAGGAAGAGGTCTCACCTTTGTCAGGCAACTCCTAACACTGTGTGCCTCCTAAACAGTGAAATTAATAATCTGGACTCCTTCATGAGTGGGATGTAAGAAACTTATTAATATTTTAACAGATTTTTTTGCCACTCTAAGACAAAATTATTATATGGAATTTATCTTTTATCACCCAATAAAAATTCAATTTTTAAGTCATATAGAAGCAGTCACACCAATATTGTATACCGCCTCTTTTAATCTCCACTTTTCTCCTATGCATACGTCTTAAATTTTTCAGCTCAGCTTTAATTTATATTTTAATATTACTCTTATTTAATTTCTCAACAAACTAGTACAACTCTCTGTAATTCCTGCAATGATGCTGTTATGTACCATACGGCTACAGCTCGGAGTCAAGCTGTCAGAGAATTCTGAGTTGGAATTTTCACTACTTATTAATCTGATAATTAAACGCACTAAAATATTTCCCCTCTTTTTAGTGTGTCAGCATGTAATTTTCTCAACATAAAAGGATGATTGTTCAAATGGTTTAATTTTCATCACTCAATATTTCCTTTATTACTGAAAGGAGTGGAAGTCTTGCTCTTTCACTTTCCATTAGTTTCCATTAATGGTTTATCATCTGTGTGTATTACTCCTCCTTTGTTTACAACTAAATCCAGGAGCTGTGGTAATAATAGAAAAGATTTTTTTTAAATAGTATTTTTAAATGACAGGGTCTTTACCCATTTTCTTTCAACCTCAGAAAAAGGCTTCACAAAGTCTTTGACTCAGCACCAATATCAGAAACATGAGTGTTCACTTTTTCTCCCAGAATATAATCATCATGGGCTCACCAGAAGAAATTTATACTTCCAACCTTCATTTCCATGACCTTGCCAATTTCTATTCAACTATGAAATGTAAATAATTACACATAGCCATTTTCATTTTCACAATCAAGGAACTCCTAGTTTAACTCAAACAAGCTCACTTGTCACCGTTTTCAACACTGGCATGTCTGAGCACCCTCTCCTTGCTCTGTATCACATTTACTCTAGTCCATTAGTTTTGAAAAGTAAAGACCACAGTTTTATTTACATTGTTTGAGGTTACAAAAATCTTTCCACAGAAAATATGTTAAGGAAATATTCATTGCCAAGGAAATCAACCAATTCAATTTATTTAGCTCCTAGTAAAATTAAACACACATGCAATTGACGACGAAAATCACTTATAAATTTGAAAAGTGGCAACACCTATATTCACAATTAAATATGACATATTTTATGTGGATCCAACATGGTTGGCTATTTTTTTATTTCCAATGGGCCAGTTTTCTGACCTCTGTGTACGTATGTGCTGCCTAGCAATATCATTGAAGTGCTAACACATGGAAAAGGAATTAGACATTATTTCATTTGAGTTTCTACCATGTTGGAGACATGGTGATTATTAAAATTGCTTAAACAATTGTATGCCACAAGTACACATCATAATACATTCTGAATTTAAAGAAGAAATCACTATGTGAGACATATACGGCACTAAGAGGAAGGATAACAGGCTATCAAGAAGAGACTGGATACCTTATGATCATATAAAGGGGGAGGAGGTCCCCCTCAGTCACAGACATAGGGGAGGGCAATGGGTGAAAGCGGGAGGGAGAGAGGAATGGGAGGATACAATGGATGGGATAACAATTGAGATGTAATATGAATAAATTAATAATAAAATAAAATAAAATAAAATGGGAAATAGTCTATTTACTTAAGAAAACACATATTCAAAATGTATTTTGTATGTATGCTTTTAAAAATCAAGCAGAACAAACTATCTGGTGGAATATATTTTTCTATGAGATATTCATCAGATATCTCATTCACTCACTGACAGTCTTTGATGAAACGAAGAAGTAAAAAAATCATTGATATTTCTTTCAACAATTAATCCTTGACTTTGCAAAAGAGGATTGGTAAACATCTTAAAAAGGGCAATAAATCCATAATAAAATCCAAATATACTAAGGTCAAAACAAGAAAATTGACTAGACTTTGCAAATATATGTATGTGAATAACATAAAAATGTGCAAACTCAAAAGATAAACATGCTAGAGACCTCAGTGAGAATTTATCTGAGGCATAAATGATTAGCAAAACTAACGAAATCTGATCATTTGAATTGTTGATCATACAGACCTAGGGAACACTCACACATACATATAGATGGCCTTAGAATGAGAGTAATCTTTGTGCAAATATGTGCATAGTATTCATTCATATGCCCCATGGGTTAGAAATTCTACTTGGAATTATGCATCCTAAAGAAAGTGTTATAGACCTGGGTATGGATTTTCATGCCACTACTCCTAGCACTGGAGAAGTATACACAGGAGGATCAGGAATTCCAGTTCATCCTGAGCTACAATCACAAGTTCAAAGTCAGCCTAGCTTCATGACACTGCAGAGCAAATATTAGCTTCAAAGAGAGAAATGATGTGACTGGGATGGGGCATAGACAAAAACTAAAATATATAAATACTTGGAATCATAGGGAACTTAAACTCTGATGCAACTATGGCATACATAAATGTGCACACACTTATTGTCTTTTATATTACACACACACACACACACACACACACACACTCATGCAGAAGAAACATGCCATGAAACAAAACATATTACAACATATAATGGTATTGATAAAAATCTTGTTCCTTGCCACCAAAATTCCTGAAACCAGAAAGAATAGGCTGTGACTTTATAAAAATAACATAGCCTTCCTCATATAGTAAAATGTAGTGGTGAAAAACAATAAAATATGGCTCTTCACAACAATATGAGAGAATCTTAAAACTCTAGCAGGCTATCATAGAGACATATAGTGAAAAAAACATATAGATTATATGCTTCTTTACTAAAGTATAAAACAACAGCAGTAAGAATGAAAAATATGAAATTCAACATAATGAGAAATTTTGAATAGAGTTAAGGGGGAGAAAGGAAAGATCATGCAGATAGAGTTCTCACAGAAGAAAAGGTTAGCTCTTAACCTGAAAGAGATGCCCCAGTATATAAATAATTATAAATGATACCTAAGAAGATACTTACAAATATGAATAATAAGTACTTTTGTTTTCTTTGGACACTTTATGAGACATATGCCTTAGTAATTACATAGCAAGGCTCTCACATTCTCAATGCTATTGATACGTTTACTGGGCTGGGCAAAATTTTATGGTCTAGGATTGTTTTGCACATTGTCAGATATTGGCAGGCAAGTTTGACTTCAATCCTGATACCAGGAGCAAGTGTTCAGTGTGACACCCATAAATGTCTGTACGTAGTACCAAGCGTCTCCTGGGGCAAAACTATATCTACTTGATAGCTACTGTTTGATTTGAACAGTGTGTGAAATTTCCAAGAAATTATATTACGTTCATTTTCAAGTAAATATTGAGATGTAAAAACCCTGATATAGCCACTGTTATGTGCATATGAATGTGCATACATACATCCTCTGTAATGCTAAATATACATTGCACATTAAGTATGATTCAGAGTCAGAAAAATGCATGTACTCTAAGACTCTGCCAGAATTTAGGCCTCAAAATAACCTCACCTCTTCACAAACTTGCATATATTGTTCTGACTTTCAAGAATGCTTCAATCTCTAAATTATAGCCATTCTGACTCACAAAGAATTGATCCTTTCTTTCCTACTTTTTGCATCCTCATACATCATATAGTCTCCCATTGTGGCCCAAACATGCTGTTACAATCTAGTATGTGCATGTGCGCGCACACACACACTGAACTTCTGAATTTTATCCGCTTTTTCCCCTCAAACCTGGCACCATGCTTTCTTTATTTTAATGAATGAAGCTGATTTTATTAACTCATTCAGTCTCACTAAATAATCAAAAGGCATATGTTGAAAACTTATGGATGAATAATCTGTGAATTAATTTGAAAGCTTTGTTAACTTCAAAGCATATAACTAAATCCATCACGTTTGTTACCAGCTCAAGATTTATAGTATAAATCAAATACTATTTCAACTATTTTGGTCAAAACTTCAAACATTTTATGTGTAAGTTTCTTGTTATACAGACCAAGTAGACTTAATATTTTTAAAAACAAAAGGTGAAAGAACAGTTTAATGGTTATTAAAGATTTGAAAATCCAAAGAGTTTCAAGTTTAACATTAATTTCGTCCTCTATTTTAAAACAAAATTAATGTTTTAAAATGTTTTGGGAAGGGTAGAGACATGACTTGGCAGTAGTGAGCAACTCCTGCTCTTATATCAAACTGGAATTTGGTTCCCAGTACCCAGTGAGGTACTCCAGCTTCACGGAATCAGAAGCCATCCACTGGCCTCCAGAGACACCTGCACCCATGTCTACATACCACACACAGGCACACATGCATACACATAACTAGAAATATTGTATCAGTTTCATGGAGAACTGGCCTGCTAGTGAAAAGCACTCACTGATCTTGCAGAGGGCTTAAGTGTGGTTCCTAGCATCACACCTAAATTAAAATTAAATGATACATATATTTGTTACTACATTTATTTATTATATTTTTATCACTACATTTATTTATTTATTTATTTATTACATTTATTTATATGTGGTTTTGTTTGGGAAGATAAGAGGACAATATGTGGGAATAGCTCTCTCAAACTATCAAGTGGGTTCTAGGAGATCTGCTTAGTCATCTGGCTAGCTAGCTTTCTAACATTGATATATATATATAATTTTTATATATTGATATATATAATTCATAAATAGAAAAATAGCATCACAAAATCTAAATGAAATGCATATTTACTTTTAAAATTTTTTAATTCAAAATCTTATCAAGGATAAAAATATTCCCCTTTGCATATTTAAATTGTGATAGACCTATTCATCTTATGGGGACTTGAGGGGTTGTTTTTGGTTATTTATTTATTTAATTTCTTATAACCTAGTCTCAGTCTCCTGCCAACTTTCCTCCCAGGCACACCCTCATGCCCCCACTCTCCACATTCCTTCTCCTTATTCTCAGAGAAGGGGAGGTGCCTAAGGGGTTTCAACCAACCCTGGCACCTCAAGTAACAGCAGGACTAAGCACACCCTCTCCCACAGGGGCCTGATTAGGCAGACCAGCTAGGAGAATGGGATCCAAAGGCTATCAACAGAATCAGATACAGTGCCTACTCCCATTGTTAGGGGACCCATATGTTGCCCAAGCTGCTCATTTACTACATATGTGTAGGGGGCCTAGATCCTGCCTGTGGTCTCTGCATCTGGTTCCATCAGCTGCTGGATGAAGCCTCTTAGAAGACGGTTACGCTAGGCTCCCATCTGCAAGCACAGCAGAGTATCCTTAATTGTGACAGGGGTTGGCTCTCTCCCATGGGATGGGCCTCAAGTTTGGGCCAATTATTGGTTTCAGCCCAAATCCTCCTTCCCAGTGCCCCCTAACACATTCTTTCCCCATTATCCTCTCTCCTTCTCCTCAGAGAAATGGGAGGTCCCCTGTGGGTACCATCCCACCCTGGCACATTAAGTCACTGCAGAGCTAAGCACATCCTCTCCCACAGAGGCCAGATAAGGCAGTCCACTTAGGGGAAGGGTATACAGAGGGAGACATCAGAGTCAGACAGGGCTCCTGTTGCGGTAGGCGAGGAAACTACATGAAAACCAAGCTACACATGTGCTACATATGTGCAGTGGGCCCAGGAATAGTCCAAGCATGGTGGCTCAGTCTCTGTGAGGTCCCATGGGCCCAGGTTCGTTGACTATGTAGGTCTTCTTGTGGAGTCCTTGATCCCTCCAGCTCCCTCAATTTTGCCACCAGTTCCCCAAGCGCTGTATCTCTTTCTATCAGCTGCAAACTTATACAACCACAATGGAAATCAATCTGGTGGTTTCTCAGAAAATTGGGAATCATTTTACCTCAAGACTCAGCTATACCACTCCCAGGCATACACCAACAAGATGATCCACCATACAACAAGGGCATTTTCTCAACTACGTTCATAGCAGCTTTATTTGCAAAAGCCAGAAACAACCCAGATGCCCTCCAACCACAGAATGGATAAAGCAAATGTACATTTACACAATAGAATACTTTGCTTCATCTTTATCCCTCCACATCTTGTAGACAAGACAAATTTTGGGTTGAAGACTTAATGGGTGGGTTGGTGCCCCCCTCCTGCCACTGGAAGTCATTCCTGGCTGCAGGGGATAAGGACTTCAGGCTCCTTAATCCTCACTGCTAGAAGTCTCAACTTGGAGCAGAGACAGTAATTCTTACTGCTCTAAAAACACACAAGCATACAAGAAAACTTGGAGAAAATAAGAAAGAATAGGAAGGTGTATGACATTGAAAATTGTTTTCAGGATAATAAAAATTTAATACACTGTCAAATATTCTCAAATATGTTAATGTAAGAGCAATTACGATGACACAAGTTAAAAGAAAGAAACCCCCACCCTCATGCACTGTGATTTTTGTTTGTTTGTTTGTTTCCAGAGCCTTCATTTTATAGCCAGATTAAGCACACTTTATAAAGATGAGCTTTGATCAGAAAACAATTCAGGCCAAAGGAAACCACTTAAATTGATATGCAGAAATTATTCTTTCCATACAGTACATGCAGTCCGAACTTTCGTGAATGAACAATATTTCTCTTGTCATTTACCATCAGTCAAATGCTTTGTCCTGATGGGTACAGAGTGAATCTCTTTAGAGTTAGCTTTCTATACCAAAAATTCGAAGGAGATTCATGGGCTATTTTGCCCTGATTAATGTATCTCACTTAAATGTGCCTAAAGAAGGATTATGCTAGAAGACATAGTGTTTCCCGTAATGGATGTGAAATATGTGCATCATTACCTGAAATGATCATGTTGCCTATTTCTGTGAAGTTTTTATACTGGAGGCAAACATGCTTCCCCCGAGGAGAATGAGACCTAAGAAAGCTGGCATGCAGCAGCACCATGACTGTCTCAGCTGAAATAAGGCATCATTATGATTGTCTGCATCTCACTGAAAATTAGTGAACAAATCTACCCATAATTGGGACATGTTAAAAAGCTCCTGCTGAATGCCCAGCTTAACCATTTAGAAAATTGGATTTCAGTTTCTTGTCTTCATGATGACTTCTAATGCTTGCACCTTAGAGGATGTTAATTTCACTGTGCATTAGTGAGTCCTATTTGCCTGTTTGTACCCATGTTTGATAATATGGGTAGTTTATTCCAAATTGATCAGCTACTGATATAGGAGAATCACAGTGTAAAGACCTTGATAAGAAACTGCTTTACTATGAGGGTATGTGCTAGGTTCCCAGCAATTTCTTTGACATTTTCATAATTTTTAAATTAAAATGTTACATTATTTGCTGCACTTCCATTTAATTCCTCCAAACATTTCTATACATTCACCCTTTGTCCATTGCTACCTTTTAAATTTATAGCCTCTTTTTCTTTAATTGTTCTCTCTCTCTTTCTCTCTCTTTCTCTCTCTCTCTCTCTCTCTCTCTCTCTCTCTCTCTCTCTCTCTCTCTC
>OU015744.1:121721942-121736204 GCA_907169655.1 Acomys percivali | reverse complement strand
CTCTCTCTCTCTCTCTCTCTCTCTCTCTCTCTCTCTCTCTCTCTCTCGTGTGTGTGTGTGTGTGTGTGTGTTCTTAAATATATAAATACAACTTGTTCAATCTATAGACCTGACAGTCTTCCTTGGGAAAGTCACACCAATTGTTTATCCAATACCAAATGGTCAGCCCTGAATTTTAAATCATTATTTTGTTACTTTTCTTTGACACAGGGTTTCACTGTACAGCTCTTCCTGGCTTAGAATTCATTATATGTACCAGGTTGTATGGAATTCACCAAGATCCACCCAGAATACTGGGATTCTGGGGATGCAGCACCTCACCCAGCCTGAGCATCCTCTACGTTTAACTCATGAGATTGTTTCCTCTTTGGTTTCTATAAGCCTCCCAGGCCAACATCTTAAAGTAAGGAAGGAAGGCATATACACTGCTTTTATGATTTTTTTCAGCAATGACAGGAAATGTTCAAATAGGTAAAAATCAATTTATTTATCTTCAAGGTCATTTATCCTTCCTTCCTTGCACATTCTCTTCTCTCCCTTGCATAACATTTTTGTAAGTATTTGAGTAGAAATGGGATACAACCTGGCATTTTGCATAGATATTCAATATGTATTACCTACCATAATGGCTACCAGAAATATTAATTAATACAACTGTTATTTATTGAGGCCATTGTTAAATAACAGGCAGAATAGAAGAAATAATGTTTCATGGCTCATAGACTTTTGCCTTTCTTCAAGATTTATATTCCTTTAAAATATGCCTATAAGTGTGTGCCTGTATTTATGTGTGAGCCCCACATGCATATTTGGTGTCCACAAAGGCAGAAGAGGATGTCAGATCCCATAGATCTGGGATTATACAGATCCTTCATGTGGGTTCTTGGAACAGAATTCAGGCCCTCTACACTCTCAGCAAGGGTTTATAAGTACCGAACTATCTCTCCAGCCTCATAGGCCTTAGATTTTGTTAGAAAAATGTTTAGTATGAAATTCTAAATTTTGAGGGAAGGTCAGCAAACACATCATAATTTTTAATGACTTTCTACTTAGCTAAATAGAATGTGTATCCTCTGTGCATTTGTAGGTGTAAGTAGCATGTGGATGATACAAAATATCATCTGGAGATCTTAAAAATGTTATTGTATGATACTAATTCATAGCTTTATTAATGAATTGGTATACATTAATGAATTAGTCCTGGAGTGTCTGTGCTTGTATCCTGTCCAATTCTCTATTGCTCCTTAATCCTCAGGGCAAGGCTATTAAGATATATAGCCATTCTCAAATGATTAGACCTTGAGGAATCAACACTTATGAGCAGGATGGGGACTTACAAGAGGTAGGAGAGAAATAACATGGTTTGTGGTCCTTGTTTTTTTTTTTCCTCAATCCTTCAGCAAATATCAAGTTGTCATCATGGGAGAGGAAACCAAGCCATCTCCAGGCACAGAATTAACAAAATTTTGATGTTGAACACTCAGCCTCTAGAATTGTGAGAAATGCTTTTCTGGTGTTTACAAATTGCCTGGTGTCAACTATTGTTTTATAACAATATGAATAAACTAAATCAGTTACTGAGTTAATAAATTAGCAAGCAAGTGTAAGACATATAATACATTTAAAAAATCAATAAAGCCTTATGTCAATATGCTTTATTTGAAAGTATGTTTACTTTAATTACAAAATATATTTAACAAATATAAGCCTTTTCAATTATATAGTGTACTTTAAGAATAATTTATGACTATATTGTGAAGAGGCAGCTGACTGAGAAATAAAGTGCTGTCTGTATCCCAATTAGATGCTTTATAAATAAAATAACTTTTTTCATTCTTATTACATAGGAAAAATTAATCTATGTGATTCTACAGACAGAACATAATGAAAAGTAGAAATAGTGTACACACAGACTCAGGGTATAATTCAATAAAGCATATCAAAATAGAACTTTAATCTAATCAACATTATTAATTAAACTTTATTCAGTTTCACATTGTAAACGTTTCAGTATTGACTACAATGTAAAATTAACACTAATAAGCAGTGGTTTTCCATTTCAGTTTACTAGTTATCAAGACACTATTAGGTGACGTGGAAAGTTATCATAAAGAAGCACTGATTATTTTCTGGTGAGGTAGTCAAGGAATCTTTTGGGGATATTTTATAAGTTAAGATGAATTTAATTCTGCATGTTATGTCAATAAATATCTTGACAACTGCATAACCAAAAGAAGCATTTCCTATGCCCTGCCTGTTTCCTGACGAGTGAGATTACTATTGCTAGTAGCTTACCTAAGTCAGCTATACTGATGGTGGGCTGCTCTGGGCTTCTCCGGCACTAAGAATTGCTAGGTAGGTGGGTGAGATGCAAACTCCATTTTGAGTCACAGCACCACGGATTTAGTCACAGTAACAGGAATTGTGTTTGGTTTGGGATGTCCAAAAAATGTTTCTAGTATAGCTAGCTTCTTATTTGTACAAATGACAAACAGGTTGTAAAACTAAGGGATAGGGTTTTCCTATTAAACATTAAATATATTTTCAGGTATTAGGGGTACAGGAGAAAGTTGATATCAGTGTCCAATTACATGCAGCACTGATTTACTATTGAAACTATATCCACTAATGACAGCTACTACTACTATTACCACCTCCACTACTACTACTAACTACTTCTAAGATGATAGCCTGAAAAGAACATGGAATGAGGTGAACAGCCTCAAGAAGGACTATGTAGCTGAAGGAACCTTGAAACAACTAAAAGTATTTGTATAAAAACACAAATTAAAGAAATGACAGAGGTCTATTATGGCAGAAGGTATCCAGGCATTCAGATAAGTATGAATATGAAGAAATCCACCAACCTTTATTTTTCAAAACAACATATTTTCCATTTTGCTCTCTTCTATAGAGACTAGTACCAACATTGTACTCAATTGCTTTATGGTCTTCTGTGTAAATGGCATTTGATTTCAAAAGATAAAGACTTGTTCAAAGAGCATTATTTAGTAACTTCCCTTTAAAATTTGAAATGCAGCTTTTAAAATGGAAAGGTGTTATAGAAATATATATCTACCTTTCAAAACCTACAGTTATTAAAGAATGCTGAATAAAATAAAAGCAGGACTACTAATATTCACAAAGATATATTCCAGATGGGCTTCTTAAATCATGGCTGTATTTCAGAGATAAAGATGAAGCAAGTATCTTAATAAAAACATTCTTGAGAATCAGTGCTATGATAGACCATAAAGAAATGAGATAATAGCTTCTATTATGTTAACCTAAGATTAGAAGATTAGAACTCTTACACTTAACTTCATTAGGAATGATTAATAGCACATCATATTGCTACCAAATGACACTTTCAAGATATGCAAAGCATTTTCCTTATTTAAGTAATGTAAAATACAGGCTGGAGAGATGGCTCAGTGGTTAAGAACACTGGCTGCTCTTGCAGAGGACTCAGGTTCAATTCCCAGCACCCACATGACAATTGACAACTGCTTGTAACTCCAGGTCCAAGGGAATCTAACAGCCTCACATAGATATATGTGCAAGCAAAACACCAATGCACATGAAACAAAAATAAACAATTTAAGAACATGAACTGCACTAGTCAAACATAAGATACCAGGCCATAAGTTCTTTCCTGCTTTTTTTTTTTTTAATTAACTCTACTTGACTTTCTAGTTAAAAGTGATAGTTAGCTGTTATATTGCAGCTTATAGGGTTCAAAGAAAATAGAACTTCCACCAGCTTACATGGTGATAAGTCAATTTTCTTGTTTTTATAATAAACAAAAAACTATGGTTCTGCTTTGAGTCAATCTTGATAGAAAAGAAATAGCAAATGACACAGAGCAAAATGATGAACCCAAATCTTTGCTGGGACATTTGCTAACTTTAGGAAATTTATATGTTTATGCCTATATTACCTGTTCCTTAGCATAATCCCTTCCCTTAATAGTATTTAACTGGATTAGAAAATGGCATGTATACAAAAGGCTCTAGCATTAGGCAAAAATCAAAGGCAATCCTTAACAAAAGTCTAGTTTTAAGCCTTCACTTATCATCATATTTGTTTAAGTATCCTAAGTATTATAACTGTCAGGAAATGATACTCGTAAAATTAAAGAGCCAGCCACATTGGTTCATCTCAGAACTGCAAAGGAGAATTATAGAAAATTCAAGGCCATCCTCGGCTACACAGTGAGTTTTAGGAGTTTGAGTAAGACCATGACTCATAAACGAAAACAACTAATTGGGGAAAAAAGTGGCGGGATTGAGAGTCTCACAAAAGAAGGTATTCAAATAGAAAATAAGCAGATTGCCGTGTTTTCAATGTTGCCACCAAAATTGATGTTGCAATTGACTTGCCACTGTGTTACCCTCACAGGCCATGAGGGATTGTGCCTCACAAGTGAAGTAGCGAGATCAGGGGAGATAATTAGGTTTGAGATGTCTGTCTCTTGCCTCATTTTCACATCTCTGTCAGTTACTTCTGTGGCTCTAGTGTCATACTCTGACAAAGGCAACAGGAGAGAAAGATTGACTTTGGCAACTCCAGGGTAAAAAATCTGTCTTGGCACAGAAGCCACAGAGGCAAGAACTTGAAACTTCTGGTTGCATTGTGTCTACTGCGCGAAAGCCAGCGGGAACAATGCCCAGATCATCTTCTCCTTTGTGTTCAGTCCAGGACCTTCCACCCATAAAATTATGTCTCCTGTCGAGGTTGAGTCTTCTCAATTAATTGAATTTAAATAGTCCCTCACAGCATGCCAAGAAGTTTCTCTGTAGATTCCAGCAGCGAGGGACAATCAACTTTAAGCATCAGAATCATATGACTAAAAGCCGGAAATAAGCTCTGATTAGTGTCTGTTGCCAGTTATGGAAGCTGAAGTGTCTATCCCAATATGTACCTATATCACTTTAAAACCAGTGAGGCCACACGCAGGATGGATGTGGGATGTGAAAATAGCTTTGCTATAGTTCTACAAGACACAGAACGTGTTTCATTGTCATTTTTTTTCCTCTAGTTGCCTTTTTGGAATTACTCTAATAATGAGTTGCATACACTCACAGACTATTATATTTAATACATTTTAGCTTTATATCACATGTCAGGACATATAAAGTAGACAACTGTTTATCTTTTATATAAAAATGATACTAGTTGAAACTGATAGTGTCTGGCAGGACTCTGAGTTCTGGAAGTGGAAAGGGAAGAATAGTTTAAGAGTGCTTTCAAAGTGCCTGATCAGTTAATATAACAGGAGGATAAATTATTTTTATTGAAGCATATATTATAATTTCATTTGTTCTTTCAAATAAAATATTATCTTCAAACTTAGTTAATTCTCTATTGCTTAATATCTACTGTGCCATCTTTCTTACCTTACCACCTTTAGGTAACTATTTCCCCATACTTAAGCTGATGGGCACCTATGCATGCTTCAGATTGCCTGGTAGTTTTAGAGAATGATAAAAATAGATGCTAGATCATATACACAATCTATACTATATTTTTCTTGGGTTCCTAACTTTATTACAATCATTTAGTGTTTTATAAAACAAAATTAAGCTTACGAACACTTATCAATTTATTATTCCTTACTAGAAGCCATTTTAGAGCTACTTGAAATTTCCTGAAAAGGTTTTTAAAAATGAACTACAATTATGAATGCTAAAATTTCCTGTGACCAGTGGTTTTTTTTTTTCATGTAAATGCTAAACTTGCAGCTTAATCTTCATGTGTTAACTCTGACTTCTTTCAGTTCTTCAGGAACCAAATAAATATCAAAGCAATTCAAGTTCCACAAGGTTTGAACTGAAAAATCTTAATGCAGAATACATTATTAGGGACTAGTTTTGCCTAAAGGTTACATCAAGTGAGTCTCTTATTCTTGAGCTTTATCTTGGGCTCTTTTCCTCAGGTTGGTTTGTCCTGCCCAATCGCAATGTGATAGTTTTTCTTTTATCTTATTGTGTTTTATTTTGTTATTTTTTTTTTTTTTAATGAATGAATGAAAACCTAGACACTAGGGGAAAGGTTAACAACTGAACTATCACTTATCCTTGTGCGAGAGGGAAAATCGGGTTTCTACAGCGGAGTGACACTGGGTATTTCAACCACTCCTCGACAGGCCTTAAGTTCAAGAATAGTTGGACAACATATAATGTACTTCATGGTTTTATTGTGTGTGAGCTTTTATTTGGTTACAGTTCAGTTGAGGATATGGGGTTTGCTGTTCTTTGTTTTTTTTGTTTTTTTTTTAGGCGTGTTGTTTTACTTTGTTTTTATTTGTTTTGGAGGTTTTAGAGTTTTTTTCTTTTGAACAAAGAACTTCCAGTTGGATGAGTACAGAGGGGGAGATGACCTGGAAGGACTAGGGGAAGAGGAATAATATGATTAAACTATATCTAAATTTAAAAATTGTTTTACAGAATAAAACTATAATAAACATAGATACACGAGAGCATGTGCGCTCATGCACACACAAAGAAAATAGAAGAAAGATGAAAGTATAGTAAATTGCTTACAAAAAGGCACCAGACACCCTTTGCCTGGTATCTACAGTATGGGGAAGGTTTATTCATATAAACTTAAGCTTAACCTTGTGGTTTTCTTAGTCAAATGGGAGAAAAGAATAGCAAACTGTACACACAGAATCTTCAAAGGCACATGTCTATACAGTAGCCTACAGTTTTTGCTGTCATTTAAAACCTTAGTGACCACTTCGAATGCAAGCTTGCATTGACCTGCCACAGAACTGACTGCTGTGTTCAGAACTCAAGCACCTCAGTCAACAGCCAACAGTCCAAAGAAAAACTTCAGCCAGACATGCCTCAAGCTATTCTGGGCCATCAATCCCAGCCAACCTAGCAGGTGACCAGACACAGGATCAGGACCACCAAAAGCAGTGACGCTATCATCAAACAAATGCACTGCTTATTCCAAACACAGAAGCATGAATGCCAACCATAGAAGGCAAAGGTTTTCAGTCAGTACGTCTGTGAGAGGGGCGTGCTTCATAACAACAAAAGCTTGCTGATACAAGGAACAATAAACTGAACTAGAAAGCAATAACTAAATGAGAAATAAAAGATTAATTTCTTTTTATTTCTTCAGTGAGTGGTTCATTGTAGTTGACTGCAGTACAGGTGACCACTTCATTTCACTTAGAAATGTGCACTAGTTTCATATATCTTATTTATAAATTTATTGTATACTGAAAAAAAGCTTTGCTATAAAATCTAGAAACAAGACTGTATCTTCACCATGCTACAAGCACTTGTAGAGAGTAACAGGAGGGACGGTGGACACCTTAAAATTGTTCATATATATGTGTATATATACAAATATTTACATGTATGTATACATACATACATTTAATATAATAACATTTGTTATTTTACTTACATATAGCATGAGACACAAGTTTTGTTTCTCAAATTACTTCAAAAAAGTTATTAAAAGAATTTTCAACATACTCAGCAACTTACTAATATTTATGCTTTCTACTTTCTTTACTTTCTCAAACATTTATCTATAAAACATTCAAGTAAAAGTACTTGTTATAAGTTATTTTATTCCTTGGAAGTGGGAGGGCACAGTTAATGGCACAGCTGCAACAGGACCTACTGTTAGTGATGTGCAAGTGTTACTATATACTGTGTTTGCACATTCTTGCTGAATGTCAAATATAACACTATGTTCTTTGAATTTTTTTCTACTCTTTGATTAATGAAAAAAGATAAGCTATTTTTAACACTTTGCTACATGTAAGAAGGAAAAGTATGTTGGGGGATGGTCTAATGTATTTTGATGCTAATTACTGCTTGCTGCCTCTGTGACCCGCCTTTTAATTAATAAAAAGCCATCCAACTTGGGCAGGGCAAAGGAGATAGAGGTGTGGATAAGGGTCCCAAGAAGGAGAGAGAGGAATTCCGGGAAGAAGTAGAAAAGAAAAGACCACCATGAGGAGGAAGGAGGAAGACCCAAGGAAGAAAAGAAGGTCGCCATGGGTTTGATGAAAGAGAACCACATGGCCAGCATGGATGGAGAATCCAGCCCAAATGAAGAACATTAGTAAGTATTGGGGATTATGGATGGGAGGTAGCTTGATAGAAGTTATTAGAAGCAGATGGCATGGGATTGGAGCAGGTATACCTGCCCCACTATGGAAAATAGTTTAGAAGATTAATGTGTGCCCTCCCCAGGTTAACTAAAGCTATCTTAAAATATAACAAATGTCCATGTCTGGATTGATCCCTACCCGGACACACTGATAATATTAATAATTAAAAAAATAAAAGTACACCAGTTTATAACTCCGTAAAGAACACAAGGTTACATTCTGTGATTTTCTGATAATGCACACTTAACCACCTTAAATAATCAAATGGAGTTGTGTATCACTTAGCAATAAAACAGTCTTCATTTAGCAGGTGTTAAGTGTTTTTTCAATTGCATAGCTTTATGCATTTCCCTAAGCTTTGATATTTGATTAGAACAATGGCTGTGTGTCATGTTTAAATTGTTGATATTGCTCTGCCAATTACTTTTTCTTCTTTGCTTATTAAAATGCAGAACCCATAATTTGGTCTATTACAAAATACCATCCAATACAAAGAAAGACTTTAAAGACTTAAATAAATTATTTAAACTTGTGCAATATTTGTTATTAAATAAAAGTTTAAACTATTTTATTTCTTTCACAACAATTCCAGAACAAACTTCTTCATTACGAAGGGAAAAAACTACAAACCAAGGAACCACTACAACAAAAAGCAGATGACTTCAGAATACCTATGAATACATTTGATTAAATGAAGACATAACAGAAGGGAACTTATTCAAATATTGGCACATTAGATTTGTGAAACTTTGTAAATACATAAAACAATAGCATCAGCTTTTCCCCTAGAGCCTAGATTCTAGCCAGCCATGGCTTTTGTTTCAGTACATGGTACCAGACTTGAGTTCCATCTTAGTGTGCAAGCTTTAAGTCTTATTAGGGAACAGTGAACTACATTCAATATAATCATACCACTATTGCACCTGCTGTCATCTCTTGCCAGGCAAATAATGACGGTAGCTCACAATATTCACCGTTTGGTAAGACTGTTGATTATTTTTCTCCCCAGTAGTGTGCATAGCACCTTTCAGGACAATGATAGCTGGGCAACAGGGATGAAGCTTCCATATTGGTACCAATTCGATTTCTCCATGCACTATTACTCAAGTATATGATGTTTTTAGAAATTACATCTTGCCATCAAGTTCAAGAGTAGCAAGAGCAATGGCAACAGTCTCTAATGTCTGGTAGTTCTGTAAGTCTGATAGAACTCAAAAATGGATAATGAATTCCTGACCCTGGAATTTTATTTTTATATTCTATTATGTCTTGTAGAGATATTCTTCATGAGTCATAGGTTAACATAATTCAAATGTCTTTAATAAATGTGAATGTGTACATTTTAGGAAGCCTTAAGAATTAAAAGAGGTAGGTTTCTACATAAATTTGGATTTTAAGAATGGTTAAATTAATTTTCAGTAGAACTTTATAAATTAAACTACATACATATCTACTTTGAAATTGGTTGCTATCTTAACCTTTCCAAAACAATTTGAAAATGCTAAGATATTTTATAACATAACTGGAATAAATGTTTAGAGCTTCACAAGATTCGGCATCTTTCTGAGAATCCACATCAAAGCTAATGTATCTATTTTTTCTCAGATATTTTTAAAAATAAAACTCCACATGTATTTTCTATGTTCCTATACAGTGTGTATTATTTTACCATTAAGACTGCAAACTGTTTGGTGCTGGAGAGATGGCTCAGAGGTTAAGGGCACCAATTGCTCCCTCCAGAGGTCCTGAGTTCAATTCCCAGTAAGCACATGGTGGCTCGCAACCATCTATAATGTGATCTGATGCCCTCTTCTGGCCTGCAGGTGTACATGCAGGCAGAGCACTGTATACATAATAATAAGTAAATCTTCAGTTTAAAAAAAAAGACTGCAAACTGTTGTCTAAAACTTTCTAAACATAGTCTAATGAAACACACGGCTAAGGGTCCAAAATAGTCATCTTGTAATTTAAAGTTCTGTGTTACAAGAATAAAGAGGTAAATTCATCACAATTTTCCCACTTGACAGACCTGTCCTAACCATAGAGCCACCCGAGTTTTAACTACAAATGTCTTATTTTGTGCATAGTATGTTTCTTTATTTAATTAAATTAACATTTTTAAACTAATTTTCTCAAATTACTATTTTAGAGGTTTCTTCTTCATTTATTCTTTTTTATTTTTTATTTTAGCCTTTTTCTCTTTTTTTTTACACATACATTTATATTATTACACACACACATATATATATAATAAATTACCTGCAACAAAAAGAACCACAAAACAATACGGAATTATATAAATGTTAAATTCATAGTGTTTTGGCTATTTATATTTGGCAACCTTGAAGAGAACCTCTTTCCTACGTTGGTGAGTCTAAAATTCTGAATGTAAATCAATATCTATCATATCTCATCGCTATCATCTTAAAACATCTATATAGACCTAAAAATATCTTAACCCCCAAACAACTAAGCTTAATTGCAAAACTAAACTATCTGGTCTTCAACCCCATAAGAGACTTGAGAAGGAATAAAATCAATTATCTGAAGAGACAGGAATGCAGGTTAGCAGCTTCCCAAATGAGAAAATGACAGAGACAGTTTGCTGCCTGAACAATCACCTGAGTTATTGATTTAATAAACATGGACCTTTTCAGCATGGAAAACTGTAAACATCACTAATTTATACCTAAATGCAAATAAGATGTAAAATGAGATTACATCTTCATATCACTGCAAGTGATAATAAGCCTGATCTGTCATTTGATAAGTATATCCTGATCATTAAGCCGAGACTGGACCAGAAAGCTCAGGCTATGCACTGGGACTCCATATGACGTCATCTGATATAATATGTGGGTGGACGTAAGTTCACATATTTCTATTTCATTCACAAGCTTTGTCCATTATGCTTATTATAGGTAATAGCTACAGATAATACTTTCACAGTACTCACACACTATCTCCAATTCAAAGTGGAAGGTAATTAAAATTAATTTTACAATTATAAAATATTATTATTAATGTGCTGAGAAATGGAAGGGAATTAAAAAGCTAAAGAATGCTGACTTGTAAGAGGAAGTCTAATGAGGGGTTTGAACTTTCGAGATACCCTCAATGCATAGAATATTGTTTCTGTTTTCCATCATAAATATAGCTGTCCTTTTAAAATGTCAAAGGATGAAAACAGAAACTGTAAAGTTAATATTTAAATTATGTGTTACAATCAGACATCTAAGTAAGATTATATACATAATAAATAAAAATCAGTAAAGTCAAATTAATCAAATAATAAAGTGTGTAGTTTTTAAGATGGAGTAGGAAGTGTATTAGCTTAGATGCTAACTACAGCCTTATGTGAGACAACTGAGTAAAATAATTGCTTCTGCTTACTACCAGTTGGATAAACTCTGAAGACTGGTAGTTACTGCTAAATACAAAGTGTTAATTCAACTAAATTTTGTAGCAGCTAAGACAAGAACAAGACTCAACCAGCTCTCTCAATGATAAAAGTTCTACTTGGTCAGATGATGTTGGAAAGAATGGGGCTATCTTGTTATGATAAAAATGCTGACCTCTCAAAATTAATTTTAGATTTTTATTTTTCAATAAAAGTAACCTTAACATTTCCATATATACCTGTACTCAAGAATATACACAAACATTAGAAAATAAGTAATGAAAATAAGATACCTCAATTTTAGTTTCAATGTGTATAGGTACATTTACATTAAAAATCAAATTACCCTTCCTTGTGATGACTTTCTTTTCTAATATAATTATATTAATATAGACAATTTTTCTGATCTTGACATTAAAATATGATTAAATATCTATCATTATTTAATTACATCACAGTATTTTGTGCAATATTTATATCGTCTTAACTTATTTGCAAGGCTACATACTGTTTCTGTGATGTATTTTTTAAAGCCTTCAGCTATAATCTTTGGAATTCCATGTGTTCATGGATATTGAAAAATGGCTCATCTCCAATAGACAAGAAGCAGTGCTAAGACTAAAACCAAAGAATGAATTCACAAGAGGGAAGGGTACTGTTCTGTACCAGATGCTACATGCCATCTGTCACATGCACCCCTTCCTGCCTTTCTCCATGTTTGTTGAGTCACCCCATCACATTCCAAGCTCTGCAGTCAAATGCCTCCTTCTGGCTATCTTGTCCATGCCATTCTTTTTCAGTGACTCACCTAAATTTTGCATGTTAGACTGTGAGATAGTAAAAATGTACTGGTATGCTCTATGAAATCGCCTCACTGTTTTAAAAAGCCCTACAAGAAGAGATATATTTGTATTTGTGACATAGGCCACACTTGCTGGAAAAGAATGTAGGCTGCCACAAGACCTTCTCCACTGTCCCTGTTCCGTTAGGCTTTATCCTTCAGGATTGTCCCAAGCCCTGTAACAGATTACCATTTGTGGTCTCCCTTTCCCCATGCCTGTTGCTCCTCTCAGTCTCACATACCATCCCCTCCTGGTCTCCCTCCTTGGCTGATCAATGTTTCCTCATCCCCAACTCAAAGAGATACCCCCCAGCTCTCTCACAGACTATCCCTGTCAGAGACAAGGTAGCCTGCCCACAGACCTGTGCTCTTAAAAAATGTTCTCTTAGACCTAATCCCTCAGGCTAATGCCTAGCATTGCAACACAAACAGGCATTCCCTGTGAACACACCAGTCAAGCAGGCCAGTAAAGGAGGCAGCACACAGGATTCACTCTCTGAAAATGCAAAGAAAGAACAGAAACCTAGGAGGAAAATACACTCCCAACAAAGACAAACCCAGAAATCAGCATCTAGACCTATAATTACCTCCAACCCAGATGCCTAGACACTAGCTTAACAACTCATTCTAAACAACTAAGACAATATCTCTCCACTAGAGCTCAGCTATCCTACCTCAGCTAACCCTGAGTATGCAATACAGCTGAAGCACAAGAAAAAGCCCTTAAAATCAACTCTCTCCTCTCTCCTCTCTCCTCTCTCCTCTCTCTCTCTCTCTCTCTCTCTCTCTCTCTCTCTCTCTCTCTCTCTCTCTCTCTCTCCTTTTCTTTTTTCCTGTCCTGAAACTTGCTTTGTAATCGGGCTGGCCTTGAGCTCACCAAGATTCCCATCTCTCTCTCTCTGCCTCTCAAGTTTTGGGAATAAAGGCATGAGCAACCAACACCTGGCTGATAATAAAAGTCTTTAAAGAGGAAATGAATAGAACTCTTAAAGAAATACAGGAAAATACAAACAAACAACTGGAGGAAGTGAACAAATCCCTGAAAGAAAGCCAAGAAAAAGTGAACAAGCAGTTCAACATTTGAAGATGGCAATAGTAGCAATAAAGAAAACACACACTGAGAGAATTCTGGTAATGAAAAATCTAAATAAGCAAAAAGATTCAATCATCACCAACAATATAAGGGATTCAAAAGAGAATCTCAGGGGCTGAAGATACAATAGAAGAAATTGATATGCCAGTCCAAAAATGTTAAATTTAAAAATGTCCTGACAAGAGCATCCAGGAAATAAGGGATATTATGTAAAGAATAATAGGGATAGAAGAGTCCCAGCTCAAAGGCACAGAAAATATTTTCAGTAAAATCATAGAAAAAAGTTTTCCTAACCTAAAGGAGATGCATATAAACATATAAGAGGCCTACAGAACACCAAATAGATTATACCAGAAAGGAAAATCCTTCCATCACATAATAATCAAAACACTAAACACATAGAAGAGAGAATATGAAAAGATGCAAGGGGAATAATCCAAGTAGCATATAAAGGCAGATTTATTAGAATTATACCCAATTACTCAACAGAGACTCTAAAAGGTAGAAAGGCCTAAACAAATGTCTTGCAGACTGTAAGAGGCACAGATGGCAGCCCAGAATACTATAGCCAGTAAAATTTTCAATCACCACAGATGAGGAAAACTAAACATTCCATGACAAAGTCAAATTTAAACAATATCCACAAATCCAGAACTACAGAAGGTACCAAAATGAAAACTTCAAACCAAGGAGGTTAACTACATCCATGAAAACACAAGAAATAACTCTCACACCAGCAAAACCAAAAGAAAGGGGACACACACACACACACACACACACACACA
>OU015744.1:121683588-121721932 GCA_907169655.1 Acomys percivali | reverse complement strand
ACACACACACACACACACACACACACACAGAGAGAGAGAGAGAGAGAGAGAGAGAGAGAGAGAGAGAGAGACCACCACTACCACCACCAACAACAACAACAACAGCAAAGTAATAGAGATCAACAATTATTGTCATTAATATCTCTCAATAGCAATGGACTCAGTTCCCCAATAGAAAGACCCAGGCTGACAGGATGGAAGAGAAAACAGGACTTATCCTTCTGCTGCATACAAAAAAATACCTCAAGATCAAAGATAGACATTAGCTCAAAATAAAGAACTGGAAGAAGAATTTCCAAGCAAATGGACCCAAGAAACAAGCTGGTATAGTTATTCTAATATCTAACAAAATAAACTTAATTAATCAAAATTAACCACAAGAGATGACAAAGAACACTGTATACTCATCAAAGGAAAAAATCCACCAAAATGACATCTCAACATTGAACATCTATGTCCTTATCACAAGAGCACCCACAAGTGTAAAAGAAAAATTGCTAAACTTTAGTCACACATCAAACCTCACACATTAATAGTGTGAGACTTCAACACTCTACTGTCACCAATGGAGATGTCATCCATACAAAAACTAAAAAGAAATGGTACAAATGGAGGTACAAATATTGTGAACCAAATGAACCTAACATATCTACAGAACATTTCACATAAAAGAATATACCTTCGCAGCACCTCAGGGAACATTCTCAAAAATTGACCATATACTTGGTCATAAAGCAAGTCTCAACAGATACAAGAAAATTAAAATAACCTCTAGTATCCTATTAGACCACCAATGACTAAATTTGGATTTCAACAACAAAAACAACATACACCTACAAATAAATAGAAAATGGACAACTCTCTACTGAATGACCACTGGGTCAAGAAAGAAATAAAAGACTCCCTAGAAGTCAATGAAAATGAATGCACAATTTACTCAAACTTGTGGGACACAATAAAAGTGTATCTGGTGCTAAGAGGAAAGTTCATAGCATTAAATAGCACTAACTTCATAAAGAAATTGGGGAGATCTCATATTAGTAACTTAACAGCACACCTGAAAGCCAAAGAACTAAATGAAACAAACACATGCAAGAGGACTAGATGCCAAGAAGTTATAAAATTGGGTGCTGAAATCAATAAAATCCAACCATGAACAATACAAAGACAACTTCTTGAATAGAATTCCAGTAGCTCAGGCTTTTAGACCAACAACAAAGGGAACCTCATGAAACTGAAAATCTGTAAGACAAATGACACAGTCAAGTGAACTAAACGGCAGTCTACAGAATGGGAAAATATTTTTACCAGCTCCACATCTGATAGGTGACTAATATCCAAAACATATCAAGAACTTAAGAAACTTGATATAAAAAAACCCAATAATCCAACTAAAAATGGGATACAGATCTAAAGAAATAAATTCTCTCTAGAGGAATCTCAAATGTCAGAGAAACACTTAGAAAATGTTCAACATCCTTAGCCATTGGGGTGATGTCAAAGTCAATCCCCAGAGTAACCACAATTATTAATTCCTGTTGTGCAATACACAGTGCACTCTTCACATATCACATTAAGTGAAGTTAGATTGCTGAAATACACAAAACGTCTCCTAATCTCTCTTTTGGTTCTTCTTCCTTCTATCTGGCTACCCTCCAATCCATTCTATGTAGAACAGCTGGCCCATTGTTCACAGGAAGAACTCAGTGAAGTCTCTTTTGCATTTCTGGTATACCTGAGAATGATCCTCACTGCTTATCTGACTCACAACCCTACTCACACTGATGTCCCTGAAGGGAACATTGCTTTTAGTGCTCTTTAGTTGTTAAACAGTTTCCGGGAACTGGTAAACATGGACATGTTTCCTCACTCTGCATTGATCTTTTCTCTCCCTCTTCTGTTAGACAATTCTCTCTTCATTTCTACTTTGCTGTAATGCTCCATTCATTCTCTTGTCTCTGTTGTTTCTTTGTGCCACTGCAATGCAGTGCATGATGATACAGCTAGGATTCATCTTCTCATTAAGCATACTTTCTGAGTTTGTCACAGTACAGGTTACTCAATAGACGTTGAGTGCATATGTGCTTTTTCCTGGCAATTGTGTTTATATTTTTTTATTTCAATAAAACATGAGCTTCTATAGGACATTTCTTTTACCTTCAATTAGCAATTGATTTCATCATATTTAATCAGTTATGAACAAAGAACCAGAAAGAACTCTACCACCAACTACAGCTAATTAGAGTATTTGGATAATATATATGAAAATTATACATTCAATGCCTTGCTTCTGATGATTGATCCATAAATGGCAATCATTATGTGTTAAATGATATTCCTCTTCTAAAAAATGTTTCATACGCTAGGGCACATAAAGACATCCTTACTAGGGACAAAGCTTTGTATATGTAAATAAACACCTCCAGGGTGGCATCACCTTAAATTCAGTCATAGAAGGTTCCTGTGCAATTGAGAGGCAGAGGCTGGGTTACCCGATCACTGTTTATATACATTAAAAAGGCAAATATATTATTACACATATTTATGCAAATAGATACACTCCAGAGAGGTGATATCTACTTATATCCTGTGCCCTCAAATCTATATTATTGGATCATCTTATTATCTATGAAACAATGACTCTGAGCCAAATTAGAAGTTATAAGCCTAACATTAGTAGAGTTTAAAGGACATCTGGAGGGTCTGGAAGCACTTCTATCTGGCAAATGTTACATTTATATCCCAGTTCTTTCATTCTGGGGAGAATCTGCATACTTTGGTCAGACGTCAGATGGGTTTGAAACCTTAAAACCTTAAATTAGGAGAACTGTGAGTGCCCTTGCTGGCTATGATGTTTAAATAATATTTCATGTTTATATCACTTTAAAGCAACAATGAGGTTTGGTGGGCTATTTTAATCAGTGTGATCCTTCGTCTGTACACAAAGGACAAGCAAAAGAAAGGGCTGTAATAGAGGTTGTTTTAAGTAAACTTATCTCCCTCTAAACATTATAATAAAAATCTACAGGTTTCCGTTTTCTTGTGTACGGCCTGTCATTACCCACCATGCCCCAGCAAAGGAAGTAATCTTATAGTCAACAACATAAATACAGAGTCCAGGTTTCCTTGGGCTCTGAAATTGCTATATTCAAGTTAAAGGGTCAGAGATGCATGAAGACAAAGCAAGGATTGGAAGTGACAAATACACAGGTTCCTTATTTCTTTAAGCATTGGAGGCTTCAGGGTTGTTCTGGCTGGGACATTTCTACCTTCACATTGTATCCTGAAGCCCATAAAATATGGGTTAGAATGGAAAGCTATATGAGAAATGTTAGATATGATGATATTCTTAGAATTTTTTTCTCTTTTACTCCTGCCTAAAATAACAAACAGAAATTAATTTCCGTACAATTCCATTACATAAAGCAAATGTCAACAGGGCAGGCATGCCTTTACCTCTATGTTAAACATTATTGCAAAGACATTCCCTATGTGCAAAGATCCTTTCAATTTAATAGAAATGTATGTAATTTAAGCATATGCCTCCTGAAAATTAAAGCAAACTTAATTTTCCATTTATTCAGTGGGAATATACTAACACATGAAGACAATATTGGTCCTAATGAGTTATTGGATGAGGGCCATGTGCAGTAAATCTGCAGACCTGGAGTGACAGTTTACGGCATATGGAGAGTAAGTGTTGCTTATTATTTGACAAATAGCAAATAGCTCTATGGATAAAGACCATCCCTATAAAATGTATCAAATATGTCTCAAAAGGTATATGTATTTGAAATGATTGCTATTCCCTACCAAAAAAGTTGCTGGTGTTTATAAAGCTGGCTGAACTAGGAACAGAGACTCGCTCAGATGGTCAGTGACTAGTAGTGCAAACTCTTGTGAACAATGACTTGGATGCCTCTGTCTCCGCCATGTGCTATTGGATTCTGTGTCCGTCTTGTCTTCTTATAGGTATCAGGAGAAATCAAAAGCAATTTATCTTCCGTCTGTTTGTTCAGCCTTCTGAAAAAAAGAGATTTCTTCCACTATTTTCAGATATGTATGTTTTTATCAGAAAGGTGATTTTTCATCCAAAGAGTATATCTGTGTATTATGAAATAAGCCTGAAATATTGTTGCAGTCACCTAGGAATTTATTATTCCATTATTCAAACGATGGCAGCCTATAATTCACAATATCTAGTGAGTCTGGAGATTTTTCTTCAATGGTAAATACTTTTTTATCACAGCTATTTATGCAGTTTGGAAATCTGTTCTTTCCTCATCTCCTTCATTCCATGTATAATTTGTTCTAATCTGATGGACAAAAATGAAAGGTTGCCAAGTATAGTCAGATGCCAGAGTGGCACTTCCTGACTGGTCTGAGTTAATATTTCCTGGACATTGTTTCCCAGTTTTTAAATACAGATGATAATAGACATTGACCTCTCAAATCCAGAAACAGACATAAGCATGACTATAAATGTATTTTACTTATTCATAAGTAAGTAGCCTTCTTCAAACTTTGTTAAAGTACATTTTAAATATCTTTTCAGAGAATGATATAGATATATTGCTAAAATGGAATGATCTCAGATACACTGTTTATTTAAAATCTAGTTCATAAATACTAATATTATTATTTGATATGATAAAATTTAAGAAAATTGTAGAAAATGAAAAAGACATATAAAAGACATTGCAATATGCCTAAAATCTTAGTTACCTGGTCTCATTAATGTGTATATATGTATGTATTACCTATATATACATACATTTATATACACATAAAGAATTATAAATGATATACTCATTTCTTGTATTTTACATGTTATGTAAAATTCTTGAAAGGATCTTATTTTTCTGATTATTTAATACTTAAAGTTAATATTTACATGAGAGGAATGGAGTCGAGTTTTAGTATTGATATATGCAACCCACAGCTGGTTAAGAACATCCGCTGCACGGCCTTATTCATAATAGCCAGAACATGCAAACAGCCTAAGTGTCCCTCAGTCGAAGAATGGATAAAGACACTGTGGTACATTTATACTATGGAATACTACTCAGCTATTAAAGACAAAGAATTCCTGAAATTTGTGGACAAATGGATTGAACTAGAAATGATCATAATGAATGAGTTAACCCAGAAGCGGAAAGACTCAAATGGTATATACTCACTTATATCTGCATACTAGTCCAAGGGGCATGTCCCATGAAAGTCTTCACTTACCAAGAAAGTGAGTCAGAGGGGAGGACATCCTATTGGGACTTTAGGTGAGAGAAGCATGGGAGAATGGGGAAATAGAAGGATCCAGAGTGTCCTAGAAACCTACAAGAAGAACATTATGACAGGTGGATCTGGGCCCAGGGGTCCTGCTCAAATTATGGCACCTGCCAAGGACAATACATGTAGTAAACTTCAAACCCCTACTCAGACCTCGCCAATGGACAGGACATTCTTCACAGTTTAGTGGAGAGTGGGCATTGACTTTCACACGACTCTGGTGCCCCATATTTAACCAAGTCCCCTGGATGGGGAGGCCTGATGGCACTCAGAGGAAGGATAGCAGGCTACCAAGAAGAGATTTGATAAGCTATGAGCATATATAGGGGGAGGAAGTCCCCCTCAGTCACAGTCACAAGGGAGGGGAGTAGGGGAAAAGCAGAGGGAGGGAGGAATGGGAGGATACAAGGGATGGGATAACAATTGAGATGTAATATGAATACATTAATACATTTTTTTTAAAAAAACAACATCAGCTGCAGTGTTGGAGAGATGGCTTACCAGTTAAAAGCTAGGCTCACAACCAAAACTGTAAGAACACTAGCTGCATTTGCAGGAGTGGGGTCCAATTCCCAGCATTCATATAGCACCTCTCAACAATCTGTAACCTAAGGCTCTAAGGCTCTCTTCTGGCTTCCTGGGGCACTACACTCACATGTACATTATAATATATTCTATATAAACACATAAAATTAAATAAATCATTTTAAAAGATATGTAATCATATTATAAATATTTTCATTCATGCCAAAAATTCTCTAAAATTCTAAAAATTCTCAATCAATATCATCTAATATAGATAGATGGATAGATGGGGATAGATAGATAGATAGATAGATAGATAGATAGATAGATAGATGAAATCATGGTGTTCATCTGGTGTGCAGCTAAAGTCACTTTGGTGGAAAACTGACAATATTTGTACTAAAATGTTTTTATATACTTTATTATGGTTAGTGTTAAAATTCCAATATTTTGATTTTCAAATGTGTAAAGAAGATGGAAAACCATTTACAAGTTTAGAAACAACTTAAAAATTGAATCCCTGGGTGTGAGGCTTATTCTTTTTGTCAATGTGAACACAAATTAGTGTCCACTGGGAAAAAGAAACTTCAGTAGAAACTGGACCAGGCCCGGAAGTAGCTGATGAGGTTACAGACACCTTGGCATTGACAGTTTCAGGCTATGTTCAGGCTCTGACCAGTGCAGGCGTGATGGCTATCCTGGCCTCCTGCCCCACAAAGCTATGCTGTGGCTGTGGCTTCAGACTGCTTCTCCATCCACCTGCATCTACAGGGTCTAGTAGACTCATCCCAGAAGCTGGGCAAGGTGCAGCCTAAGTGAGGCACAGCGATGAGGTGAGTGACTGCAGAAGTGCTGTGCTGCCTCTTGCTACTCAGTAAAAGTGCCCCTTGAGGTCCAGGAGGCAGATGAAGCAAGGTTGCAACAGACAGAAGTAGAGCTCAGGAAGGTTGGTGAGGCCATTGCCTTATTCCAGAAGATTCTGGGACTCCCCAAAACCAAACCTCAGAGCCCCCAGTGGTCTACCAACAGGAATGGCAGCAATAAAATATTTTGTCAAAACAACAACAACAACAACAAGTAACAAACAAGTTCCATCATATTGGCTTATGGGCATGTCTATGGAGGCATTTTCTTGATTAAAGATTGATGTGGTAAGGCCCAACCACTGGGGGCATTGCCTCCCTTGGGAAGGTGATCCTGGCTAGGATAAATAACAAGCTGAGCGTGCCATGAGGAGCAAGCCCATAAGAACTTTGCTTCATGGCCTCTGCCTTAGTTCCTGCCTCAGATTCCTTCCTGAGTTACTGCCCTGGCTTCCCTCAATGGTCAACTAGGCAATGTAAGTGTAAACAAAATAAACCCTTTTCACCCCAACTTGCTTTTGGTTATGGTGTTTATCAAAGCAACAAGAGGTAAACTAGGAAACTAGACAAATGGACATTAAAATGCTGGTATTAAAAATCATCTAGAAAACCTTGTCAGAGACAGTCCTGCTCCCCTAACTAGGGGATCCACATGAAGATCAAGTGCAACTGCGTAGAGGCCCTACGTCCAGTCCATACATGGTCCTTGGCTGGTGTTTTAGTCTCTTCAAGCCCCTCCGGGCCCAGATTAGTTGACTCTGTTAGTCTTCCTGAGGAGCTTCTATCCTATCTGGGTCTTTCTACTCTTCCCACTCTTCCACAGGACCTCTAGGCTCCGCCCAGTGTTCGGCTGTGAGTCTTAGTATCTGTTTCCATCTTTTGCTGCTGGGTGAGTCCTCTCAGAGGACTGCTATGCTGGGCTCCTGTCATATGTGTCTCTCTGGGTCTTGGTTACCTCAGTCAGGATGAACTTCTCTACTTCCATCCATTTGACTAAAAATATCAAGATTTCCTTGTTTTTAATAGCCGAGTAGTATTCCATTCTGTGAATGCACCAGTTTCTTTATCCATTCTTCAGTTGTGTTTTCTTGCATTCTTTTCCATCATTTCTCCTTGGTGGAGCTGCCTTGCCTGGCCACCTTAGTAGAGGACACGCTTAGTCCTAATGCAACATGATGTGCTGGGATGGGTAGATGCGGGGGTTGGGGCTCCCTTTTTCTGAGGAGTATGGATGGGGAACATGGGGAAGAGGGATGGAGGGTAGGAATGGGAGGAGAAGAGAGAGTAGCCTAAGATTGGGATGTAAAGTTAGTTAAAAAATTAATTAAAACAAAAATCAGCCAGAAGTTGTTTGAGTCAGTTTTTCTGATGGAGGTGGAATACTAGTTGAGTTCAGAGAGTATTAAAGAGGGGGATCCTCATATAATTAGAGTCCTGAATTTACAATCTGAATATTCACCATCCCCATTGCAGAGCACTCAAAGCACAAGCATCCAGTCACTCCCAAATGTTCTAAATTGTAGCCCACATCTGCTTTGGACTTTTCATTACATAAAGAGCACAATGACAGAATGGTGAGAAAGCATACAATCTTAGCTATAATGCCACAAGTTGAGTCACATATGTATTTTCACATCTTTCATGAGCTAAAATAAACAAATGAGTAAATACGTAATAACCAAGAACAGGTTAGTATTATTTTAGTAATATATTTGAAGAGCACAATATATCCAAAATATTGCTTCTCCAGACATCTTACTCTGAAATTGCTTACTCTGAAACAGCTACTTCCTGAGGTTCCCAGGGCAACTTTCTGTCATAGAAGTCTGCTTCTCAGAAATTCCCCAAACCCCATCAAGCCCGTGAGTCTCTATTTTTATGGTCTCAGAGATTTCCAATGAAAGTGTGTTACTGTTTTCTTTTAAGTGTAAAGTCTCAATAAACTTACAGTTCTTGAATTGAAAATAAGTAGAAATCCCTTCCACTGCTAAGCTAAATGTTATCAGTAGGTCAGATTCAAGTGCAGTGGGTATAATACACTGACTCATCCAATTACTAAATCGAAATAATCCCTTGCATCTTATCACACCACCATGGATTAACGGTGGAACTCAACAACAAAAAAAACAACCGAAAGCTTACAAACTCATGAAAACTGAACAATTCTCTACTCAATGACATCTGGGTAAGTAAAGAAATAAAAACAGAAATTAAAAACTTCCTAGAATTCAATGAAACTGAAGGTACAACATACCCAAATTTATGAGACACAGTGAAAGCAGTGCTAAGAGGAAAGTTCATAGCATTAATATGGAAACTGGAGAGATCCTATACTAGGAACTTAACAGCATAACTGAAAGCTCTAGAACAAAAAGAAACAGTCATACCCAAGAGGAATAGATGGCTGGAAGTCATCAAACTCAGCGCTGAAATCAATAAATTGGAAACAAAGAAAACAATTCAAAGGATCAACAAAACCAAGAGCTGGTGCTTTGACAAAAACCAAGATTGACGAATCTTTAGCCAAACTAAAAAGAAGAGGGAGAGTTCAAATCAACAAAATCAGAAGTGAAAAGGGAGACATAATAGCAAACACTGAGGTAATTCAAAGAATCAGCAGGTCTTATTTCAAAAGCTTATATGTCACTAAATTTGAAAACCTAAATTTTCTTGAATTGAATCAAGATCAGGTAAAAAAGCTGAATAGTCCTATCACATCTAAGGAAATAGAAGCAGTCATCAAAAGTCTCCCAACAACAACAACAAACATGCCTAGGACTAGATGGATTCAGTGCAGAATTCTACCAGACCTTCAGAGAAGAGCTAATACCAATTCTCTTCAAACTATTCTATAAAATAGAAACAGAAGGAACATTACCAAGCTCATTCTATGAGACCACAGTCACTCTGATACATCCAGCATACCCTGAAGAGGATGATGAGCATCAAAAAACCTCCTTATGGAGAGGACTTCAAATATGGTAAACAAGCCACTGGGCAAAATGTCCTCGTTTCTACCACAGACAGAATTCTGCCTAAAAATGGGCAAGCTTGCATACAGTCAGAGTCAATGGCCAAACTCTGCCACGACAGGGTAAGCAAGTCCTCAAAGTTCCTGCCTGACACATACGTCAGTCAGATATATTGAGCCAGAAGACTGAAGGTGATGCTCCAACATTATAGAGTTTTGGGTGACTATTCTGGTTCCAAACTGTCTCTGTTATCTTCTCATTTGGAAAGCTAGTAACCTGCACTCCTGTGAAACTCGGGTAATCAACTTTATTCCTTCTCAAGTCTCTCATGGGGTTGAAGACCAGAGAGTTTAGTTTTATAATTAACCTTACTAGTTTAGGTATTAAGATGGTTTTAGGTCTAAATAGATGTTTCAAGTTGATAATGACAAGATATAATAGATACTGATTTACATTCAGAATTTTAGATACATCAAGATAGGAAAGATATTTTCTTCAAGGCTGTCAGTTACAAATAGCCAAAACACTAAGAATATAACATTTATATAACTCTTGACTATACCATGGTTCTTCTTGCTGCATATAGTTTATTGTATATACATATAATAATATAAATGTATATATAAAAATTTAAAAATTTATAAAAAATTTTTAAATGGATGTTTCTTCTAAGAGATCTAACAGGTGCTACCAATGTTTACAGGAAGCCAGTCATCCCTCACAAGCTGTAAGCTCATCCAGTCGCATTATGACGTGTCTAGACTAGCAGTTCTCAACCTGTAAGTCACAATCCCATTGGGTGTTGCATATCAGGCATCCTGCATATCAGACATTTACATATCAGATGTTATGGTTCAAACCAATAGCAAAATTACTGTCAAAAAGTAGCAATAAAATAATCTTATTTTGGAGGGTGTCATCACATGAGAAATTGTATTAAAGGGTTGCAGCACTAAGAAAGTAGAGAACCACTGCTCTAGCCTGACACTATGACATAGATACAGGGTGAATCATTTCTGTACCTTCACATCTTTAAGGAGCTAAAATAAATGACTAAGGGATAGTAAAAAAAAAAAATAGAAGCAGACAAATATAATATTAGTATTATATTTGAGAAGCCAACTATATTCAAAATATTGCTTCAAAATATTTTTTATTTTTATTTAACTTGAGTATGTTTCTTACAGTGCTAGAACATCTCCATTGAACTAGTGACAGCTCAAGTGTTCCATAGGTCCACGTGGCCAGTGGCTCCTGTCCTGGTTGACAAAAAAAACTAATTAGCCCAGAAATGACTGGTTTTATAGTGTCTTGATGGCTTACACTGGAATAAATCCTTTAACATTTTTAAGTATTAAATGTCTCTCCATTGTATTCAATAATTTCCCTCCCACACCTTCCTTGGAGTTTGCCTTCTTGGATGAATGAATAACAGAATGCTATTTGCCATTGTGCTTTATACTATCTTTTTAATTGCAAGAAGACTATTTTAGTACCAGAACTTTTATATTTTAATATACAGCTGAAGAAAATTATAATCATTGTTTCCAACTTTCAAGACAAATGACATATTCTCACTGTAGAAAGTCTGACAGACAGAAATACATACATTTAGAGAAGGCAACTGCAGCCCCCTTGAAATATCTCTTCTGTTCATTAGTTACTCAGAGGCTTAATGTGTACCCTTTCATAACATTCTCTATAAATGTCCAGAAAATGCACTAAATACCTAGATTTGTTTACAACATTCCATGTGGGTTTTCTTCCCTGAGGTGAAGACTTGCAGCTCATTAGCAAGGCCTAGAGAATGAACACATTTGATGATTATCACAACAGCAGACTACCTAACCTTAGGCACTGCTTTCTTTGTTGATGACAAAGCCATCATTGAATGCTACTGCTCTATTTCCAATTACCATGTGCAAAGAGAAACACTAAAATGAAGAATATTGATTATTCTAAGCCAATTAGGTATTATCTTTTTCTAGCCAATGACTGACTTGCCAGAGGTATGTGCTGTGCTTCTGTCCAGCAAAAACAAAAAGCTAGGAAATGATTACTTCTTGCACCAAATGCCAAAACACAGCTGTATGAAAGAAATAGTCTTTTTGTCTTGAGCCTGTTATGCCTGAAGCTATGGTGGAGTTCTTAAGTAATCAACGTAAAAGTCCAAGTGGATGAATCAAGACTTGGAGGGCAAAGTAATGGCATGAAACTAAATTCTTGCTAGCAATGTAAAATGGATGTCTTCCTGGAGTAACAACATTCTCATTGTTAAACAACTTAGTTCTGTCTGAGGCACCTGATACTTAAAGTATTTTAACAGATACAAGTACCAGGGATGTAGAAAAGAATTTCCATTTAAAAAAATACTTCGAGGTAGGAAGCAAACTATAACTACATTCAACCTGACAACTTTAAGACAGCAAATAGAACAGGGTGAAGTAAGGATTCCATTAGATTGCCATTACTAAAATCACTTTTCTTGTGTTAATTCCAGCTAGTTCATTCTTGTATACAAAGTCATAAGGCAATACAGCTGTAACATTGAAGATGTTCTGTTCTCATTGAAGTATTTGTGCTTTGGCAAATAATGATATTAATTAATGGATGCTTTTAGCACTTTGCAAACAGCATAATAAAAACATATTTGACATAAACTTAAGAATGCTAAATATAATATTTATTTTAATGTAGTAGTTACATAAAAATATAGTAAAATTAAGGGATGGGACATGAAGGAGGCTGGGGAGATGGCTTAGTGGTTAAGCAATTGCCATTCAAGCATTGTACTGAGGTCTTACCCCAGAAATCACATATATAATAAGTGTGCTTGGTAGCCTGCCTGTAATCTCATATAGTCAGAGGATCTCCAGAGAAATCTTCCCAGAAAGGGAAGCCATATCTGTGATCTCCTGAGTTTGATTGAGAGCCATCACCTAAATCAATAAGTGGATGAGGAACTGAAGATCATTGCCAGCATCAACCTCCACATGAATGTGCAGGCATATACACATGAGTGTTCACACAAAAGCAAAGATATGCATACACGTATATATGCTACATGTATCAAAGGGCAACAAGGTCAAAGGGAATAGAGCAGCAATTTAGGGTTTAGTTCCTCTCCATCTCCATTTGAGGACTGCTATTCCATATCAAAGTCCACCTTATGATATGCACCAAGAGATGCTAGACAGAGAGAGTAGGTACACACTTAACATTAGACCAGTGGTTATACTGGAGTAACAGGCTCTAGTTTACATTAAAGAGGTAAAGATTTTAAAGTGCTTTTTAGCCTATTCTGTAGTCTTTATAGTTTTTCTGAGAAAAAGTACTTTCAAAGAACAAATTCAAAGATACAGTTTTTTTACACTGTCTCCCCTCCAACTCTACCAGTGGCAATTTTTGGGTCACGTTAAAGGCCTTGAAACTTTCATACACCACTTTATAATTTATGAGTTTGATTTGCTGACACAGGGTGATTGGGTATAAAGGAACATACAGGAACATAGAAGGAGGTGTTTGGTGTGGAGGTTTGAATTTCATGAGTTACTCGGCTGATGGTACAATTTGGAAACAATGTTCGTGGAATCACTGGCTAAAATAAGAGGAGCAGATGGAACAATAGAAGTAAATCATAATCAAATAAGGAAGTGAGGTAGGAAAGAAGGTAACTGGAAGATGACAGGAGAAATTTGGTAGCAATGGCAGGTCAGGAGGAGAGTTTTAAACTGTATCTGTAAAATGTAAACGTATCTGGTATATTTGCCATAAATAACAGTCACGTTTGGCCAGCCTAAATTTGGGGTTAGTTTTACTTATTTACTGGCCAGTAGTGAGTCATCAAGTATGAAGTGAGAAATAGTGAAACCTTAATTCTGTTCTATCTAAAAGCCAAGAAGAGTGAGGAGACATGAGGGTGAGTGGAGGAAATGAAAAGGAAGCAGAAAATGGATAAGGAGAGGTGAGAAGAAGGAAGGGGAAGTGGAGAGGGAAGGAAGAGTGTAGTCACCCTAAAGGGGAGATAGTTTCAGAGTCTAGAGCCCTCTAGTCCACACCAAACACAGGAACTGCAGGAATGGACAGGAAAGCAGAAATTAAAAGAACACTACACACTAGATCCACAACCAATAGCACCTGGTAACTAGACCTTGAAGCTAAGAAGCAGGAAGAATTACAGATGGTCAGTGATTTACCAACATACAGTATTTGCCAGGACTTAATTACCAATAAATATACAAAAGAAGGGTATAGGTTTGGGTTATACTATAATTAATTACATTTTGAGTAGTCCAATTTATCAAGGTTTATCCACAGTGAGAAAGGCAACCTTCAGAATGACAAATATATCTAAAAATGGCTACAGATACACATGCAACTGGTACACCTTGCAGGAGAAACAACAGTGTTTTAAAACATGACAAGACAGACCATGGGAACTCATAGCATCAGATGTAGCATGTAGGGAAAAGTCTATGACTTGCCAATAATTCAATAGTTATTTCAATAATTAAACAGCACACAAATAAAAACTGTTTCATTTCACATTTGTGAAAATGAATGCTTTTGTTTAATGGTCCACAAGCCAGCTTTGTCTTTTAACACAGAATACATGCCAGCCACTTTGGTGGCCGAGGTTGCTCCTTGGGTTGAAACCATGCCAAAAATAGAAAGAATGTTGCCAGCTCATTCCAGTTACACAGTGTTTTCCTCTGGACAGTATGGAGTATTTCAAATCTCACTCTAAAGACCCTATGGTGTTTTGCTTTTCACAGAACAGTTTGTGTGTACAGAAGTGAGGGGCTTTTGTGAGAACAATTCAAATTTGTTCTGCAGCACTTATGTAATGCTTTGTTCCTTAATGAGGGCACCTGAATTGTCAAATGAAATTACCAGTTTTTCCAGGTGCAGGTGATCAAATTAGGAGGTGGGAATTGTGCCAAATGTGTGTAAACAAAGGAACCATTTCCATGCATGCTGACTGAAACATGTGGAAAGGGATCAAGCTAATCAGTGATGGAATTTCAAAGATTAATAAGTGCACCTCCTAGGTTAATGAAATAATTGTAGCACTGTGTGCCACTCAGAGTGAGCACAGCCTTCTCAGCTGTCTAGAGGGCTATGTAATTTAGATAACCTAGCTTTTATGTCACATAAAATTACTTATTACTATCAGATGACTTCCATAAATTTAATTTGAAAATATTTTACAATGGGCAGTTTGAACATTATTTCCTAATATGCATTTCTCCTTCCTAGGACTCAATGTTTGTCTAGGTATTTAAACCAACTTTAAACTGTTCAGCATCCTTTTCCAAGCCAGTTCTTAAACAGACACAGAAGACAAATTGACTGGACAGTGACTGTTTCTAAAATACAATGTGGCTCCAGTAGTATACATATATATGCATATGTACATATATATACACATATATGTGTATGTATATATGCATATGTACATATATGTATAGTTTAAGTGTTAATATATTTATATTATATATGGTACTGCATCCATCTTAAATATTTCTTCCAGTCCTTCCCACTTTCTCTTCCTTGTCTTCCTGCCTTCTTTCCTCTCTCCCTCTTCCATTTGCACATCAATACCTAAGGTTCATCTTATGTTTTCTATGTTTCAGTCCTACCACTTCTAAAGGACTCTTAAATCATTTTAATAAAGAGTGGCATTTGGTGAATTAAGGTATTACTATTTAAGTATTATTACTTCCAAGATTCCTCAGTGAATAAACACAAAAGACAGACAGATGGACAGAAACACACACACACACACACAATTGTAATTTAACTGTATAATAAATATATATCTTTAAAGATATATATTTCTCTGTCTCTCTGTGTGTATATGTGCATTCTATAAGAACAGCTGTGAACTTAACCCAACAGCCCACTTTCTATCCTGGCTTTGCCCATCTCCAAATGAGTTACTCACCAATGCCGAGCTCCTCATTCCCATTCCAGAGGCCACCAATCCCTCTTCTATTCACTTCTAGTAACTTCCAAACTCATTTGAGACATTTGGGTCTTTCAGAATTTTTTTTTGAAATTCTGTTTTTTGAGACAGGGTTTCTCTGTGTAGCCTTTGCTGTCCTGGACTCAGTTTGTAAACCAGGCTGGCCTCAAACTCACAGAGATCCACCTGCCTCTGACTCTCCAATGGTGGGATTACAGACATCCACTAACATTTTTTGAACCTGTGAAAATGGTTTGTTTGCTCCCTAACATCATCCTAGGCACAAATGAGCAGTTATCGAGAGTAAAATAATCCAACTAGGTGAAATGTCAGCTGACAAGACAGAGTGTAATGCTTTGGTTTGCCCTGATAATAGCTTGCCCACCTAACACCACATGCTACAGTAATACACCTCTGTAAGTGAATAGATCAATGGATAGGCCAACTTGGTCATTGACTTCTTGACTCTATGAGAAAGAATGATAATGCTCAACCTAGAAAGTCATCATTACCATCATCCATTTAACAAATAACTGTAGTCCTTGCTAGAGGTACATATATATAATATCTTTTCCGACATGAATGTCTTATGTTCACATAAGCAAGGACCCAACTAAGGCCTCTGAAGTCATAGTACACTCCCAGTTAAGACCTGTTTTCCTTATAGAGCTAATTTCTTTAATAAAAAGGAAAACCTTATGCTTTTGGTTTTGTGTTCAGTTTTCTGAGATAGGTTTCACATTGTAGCCCAACTTGGATTTTACCTCAGGATCCTCTTACTGGCTTATGTTTCTTTGTGAACATTATTTGTGCGAATGCAAATGTATAACAGACCAAAATGGCTCTCTGAATACTTGGTATAAATGTATAGTACTGTAGCTTTCAAAGTAAAGCTGTATCAGCTTGTTGCTCTGTTTTAGCATACTGCTGATTACAAGAAAACATTTTATTCTCTTGCCTGTGGCTTGGACAACACAACTCTCTTTACTATCTGATGACTGACTAATTGTGGCTTGCATGAATTCTCAATATGTCAACAAGATGTCTACTTCATTTCCAATGAAAAGATGATGTTACATTTCATTGGACCTATATTCATGCTTGCCTAAACACAGATTAAGCATATTTTAAATAACATAGCACAAATATAATTTTCTTGACTATTTGTGTGATAAAACTAATATGGATTTTTGAAACTTCATTAGGCAAGTAGTACAGAGGTAGTAATTATTAGCTGACTTGACAATTCTAACACAATAACTAATTTTGCTATTCTTACAGAACTAATATTTTATGATTTTTCAATAATGATGGGATTATCCCAATGTCAAATGTACCAAGTAATTTGAGTTTAAAACATTGATCAGGTACACTTAGTGGGGAATTTATGGAAACCAAGAAAAGGTATTGTGACTAACTTTGTTCTCACAGATTCTTGGGTTACTATATTGCTTTCAAAAGGCTCTAGCACTAAGTATCTTTTCACCTTCATGTGGATGGATACCTAGGGCATTTGGCTTCACTTAGGCTGAGAATTTTGGAGCAGCAGCAAATTATCTCTATTTGCAGTGCTATAGCTTGGGGTCCACAGCAGAGATAAGCATCAGGATTATGATCATAATTTCAGAGAGACCCTAAAACTAACCACCCTTTCTTTGTATATACCTCAAATTCTCATTGTACCAAAATATAACCATTTTACAGCTCCAAAAACTAAACCAAACCAAAGCAAACAAACAAAAAGAAAAAATACAATCCTGGTGGCGGCGGCGGCGGTGGTGGTGGTGGTGGTGGTGGTGGTAAACACTTTTAATCCCAGCAGTTAGGAGGCAGACACGGGTGGATTCCTGGTCTAAGCCAGAGTTACATAGAGGGACCCTGCCTTGAAAACAAATGAACAAGCAAATAAACATACACAAACACACATACACAATCCCATTGTGTATGAAGCCATTTTATTGTTCTGATGGCTAATTTTAGTAAAGGACTTATTGAGAAAAAACACTGAAATTCCTTTTATAAGGTGAACTGGTGTTTTTCTCACCCATGCCTCACTTGTCCATATAGATCATCCGCTCAGTTTTTCTGTGTCAGCTATCCGTGGGGAGATGATGCTATTATACAGCCTAGCCTCCTCTCCTTCTGACAATGCTGTGTTGAGAACACTTTCAGTCTGCTGCTTCAGGTGTTGCAGAGGTTGTACAGGGAAAAGACCAACCTTGACTTAAAGGGAACCAATGCATGAAAACGGTACGTTCTGAAAGCCTTCAGAGAACTAGTGATGTTTCAGCATCTTTTAGCATTTGTTCTGTCATAGGCTGTATATCTAATTTTATGTCAGTTTTCTCCTTATGCTATATACCTTCCTATCCATATGACCTAAAATATGTGGACCTTAATATAGACAGTTAATAATGTATAGAGAACAATGTATTTTTTTTGTTTTAAACAGACTTTCCAAAAATAAAATTTATGCAAGGTATATCTGAGTTGAGTTTGCCTGAACATTTTGTGTTACCTTTCATTAGACTCCAGAAAATAAGTGTCAAATATGAAAACTAAAAATAGTGTACGTTAAAAGAGGTGAAATCAGATAAGGTTGTATGGTTTGACCACCTTGGTGAAATATTAGAGACACATTTTAATTAAACACAGAATGATCTCATTGTGAGTTGCTAATGCCTAATATTTTCCACTTCTGGCACCTTCTTAAAACAGTAAATCTAGAGGAGACGTTAGTTACATGTTACACAATGTTCCTTTCATTGAGAAGCTAGGAGACTAGCTATCCCACCTAGAGGGTAAAGTATTTTGTGGTTAAGCAAAAGTACAAATGTTACTATGTGAATATTAGACACAGGAGAGACGCAATTTAATTACTTTAATCTAGTAGATGACAAAATAGTTCATTGACACTGAGAGCTTAAATTCAAGTAACCTAACTTTGCTCCAAACTTGAGAGTCATTAAATGCTTACACAGTTGGTCCTTCATGAAAATAATTGGATTTAAGTTGCTTTTTGTTAGCATAGACATGAATAGGTCTACCCACATTGAATCAAATAAAAACAAATATACATTCTAGCTATTGTTTACTTGTTACCCAACAATATGCATTATTCATTTTCATAATCCAGATAATGCTATGAAAAACCAGATCAATGAAATGAGATAAACGAAATAAAACAAACCTTGGCTTAAATTTTATAGCCAGAATTGCACAGTCTTGTCAGTGTTTGGTGGCTGTGTGTGTTTTCAAATACTAAGTGGTTAGTATAACAATTTCTAATTATCCCTAAATTTGAGGGGCAAACCCATGTATATAGATCAGACATTTTCAAAACAGTAAACATTTTACAAGATAAATTTATAGAAGCTTGATATCATTATAAGAATCAATATCACACCAATGTTATAGGATTCCATCATATATTCATTTAAAAGTTTCTTTTTTAAAGATTTATTTATTTTATGTATATGAATGCTTTATCTACATGTACACCTACATGCCAGAAGAGGACATCAGATAACATTATAGATGATTGTGAGCCACCATGTGGTTGCTGAGAATTGAACTCAGGACCTCTAGAAAAGCAGGTGGTATTCTCAACCACTGAGCAATCTCCTCCCCTTTTGAAAACTCTTTTAATTCAGATTTCAACTTACTTTTCTTCATACTATCTTTTTTAAAAATAAAAGTTCTTCATAATAAATGCCCTCAATTTACACTTACCTCTACCTATCAAAATTAGAATTTTGATTCAACATCCACTTCAAATAATGCCTTAAATTTAAATTTTAAATTTTAAAATTAATGGTCTAGGAATTATCAAGACCAGAATATACCAGTTATTAGAAGCATATCAGATAGTCTCAAGAAATTGTATATCTTAAACAAATAAACCAAAGAATGACCTTTGTTCAACAGGAGTCATCAACTGGGAGAAACACAGACAAGGAGAAGTGACTAGAATGTGGAGTTGCAGGAGGATTGGCAGATCTCTTCTAAGACAATGGAATGGAAAGATAGCCTAGACTTGAGAGGAGGCGTTGTGCTGGCTGAATAATGGCCTCTCCAATGTAGAATATGTCTTCATTGAATAGGTATATCAGGAGAATCCTTTTTTCCTAGCATAATCTGTATATCTAAAAATATTAATCGCTTTTTAATTACTATTTTGTTTTTTGAGATTATATTTACACAATTAATAATTACATGTTTCCCCTTTCCCATCTCTCCCTACTAAACCCTCCCATATACCTATCCTTATATTGATTCAAATTTATGGCCCTTTTTTTTTCATTAATTGTTGCTATAGGCATATATTTTTTTATATGTATACATTCCGAAATGCAAATACAATTGGTTTCATATAAATAATGGAACTTTTATGTAGGTTCTCAGGGATGACCATCTTCTTTAAGGCACAATCAAGTCTAGCTCAAAGTTCAGGGAGAGATCTTGTCTCAAAAAATAACATAAAGAAGTGAATGAAGAAGATGTACATCTCCATGTCAACCACTGACCTTCACACCCACCGACTGTGCAAGCATCTTCAAGAGCATGCACACACAAACATCTCAAATTGATGACATGATATCTGCTATGTTAGAAATATATTTTCAAAAACATATGTTGAATTGTTATTTTAAAATATATGCATTTCTGCATATTGTTTGACTAAGATTACAGAATAAGATTTATTAAACTGGTATTCCACAAATTGTATGTTTAAAGATAAAATACCATACAATTTTATCATCTTTATGCTGAAGTTAGGCTATGGGAAATGCAATGTAGGATGTAACACTGTGAGGTCTTCATTAAGTCGTAAGTGCACATGGGTGACATAATGCCATTTTCTGTTTGCTGAAATGAAGCTGAAAATAGTTAAAGAGGATTTTACTCCTAAATGAGCAGAAACGAGTGTTGTACCAACAATTGAGAAAATGCTGAGGAGCTCCCCGGGTGCTCATTTGATTATGTATTTAGACCATCCTCATGTGAAATGACTGAAAATAGCATCTATATAACATTAAAGAACACAGACTAATCAACTATTATGTCCATATGATAACAAATTAAATGTTACACTCCTGTTTCTCAACACAATTCACTTTCTCTTTCTCAGAATATATAAAAACCACAAGCACTGGAAAAATTGGGGTCATGCTCTCAGCCTAAATTGGAATAAGGAAATGCTAAATGGTTTAAGTATCTTCTCCGAATCAAAGAGCATTTTGCCTTGCATTTTTAAAGACTGATTTCATTTTTAAGTGTGTCTGTGCATGTGTACATGTGTGGTGCATGTGTGTATGTATATGTGTACCTGTGTGTGGTGCATTTGTACATGTGTATGTGTTGCATGAATGTGGTGGTGGGGGCATGTTTGCATGAGTACAGATAGCTATGGAGGCCAAAAGAAAGTAATGGATTACCTGGATCTGAAGTTATAGAAGGCTTGTGAGCCTTCTGATGTTGATGCTTGGAAATGAACTTTGGTTTTCAGTAGTATGTACTCATAAGTCATCCCCAGCAATTGTATTACCATATTATGTTGAAGAGGCTTTAGACACAATAAGGAATGGCAGGGACAGGACAGATTCTATATGGACTAAGTTGGATAGCTTCAATGGTCCACCCTTGTTTCTATCTATATGTAGAAAGCTCCAACTTCAAAAGTTTATACTTTGCTACTTCACTATGCAATGAAAAATATAAACTGGTTAATTGGCTTATTGTTTCTTTTTATTTAATCTATCAGAAAAATATGAATTACATGGAGATATATATATATATATAGAGAGAGAGAGAGAGAGTGTATATATATATATATATATATATATATATATATATATATATATAGAGAGAGAGAGAGAGAGAGAGAGAGAGAGAGAGAGAGAGAGAAATGTCTGTGAATGGCTGGACATAGCGATGCATGTCTTTAATCCTAACACTCCAGAGTCATGGGCAGAGGGAACTCTGTGAGTTCAAAGCCAGCCCAGTCTATATTGTGAGTTCTAAGCTCGATAGAAATACATAGTGAAACTCTGTTTCAAAACAAACAAGTAAACAAAAATAGAAGGCTCTCAGGGATCAAAGAGAGAAAAATCCACAGAGGACCTTCTGTGAGAAAATGACTTTAAAGCTAAATTCCAAAGGCTGAGTAGGATCTAAGGAAAGAGAAAAGAGTGGCAACAGAGAGAATATGTAAATTCTCAAGTTAAAGCAAAAAGCGTTTTTCCTAGGGCAAAGTGGCGGGCTCTTGGGAATGATGGGGAAATGGCACACGACATCTCACCAAGTGAGGTCTTAGAGACCATATTAGAGGCTTTTATCCTAGAAACAATCGAAAGCCCTTGGAAGAGTTATTTGGGAGTATAGATAAGCAGATCGATATTTTCGAAAGACTGTTTCAGCTGCATTCAACAGCACAGAAAAGGAGAGAAGGAAGGAGTGCTTGATGAGCAATTACGGGACGATGACATTTGTCAGGCTGTAAGTTGTCACTTTTCCTTAAGGCACATATCACTGTGTTATTTTTAATCTGTATTACTGTTATCATTTTAATAGCATTAAAAAGAATGCCTGAGGAGCCAGAAGAAACAGTTTGGTGCCTACCAGCACTTGTTGCTTTTGCAGAGGACCTGGGTTTGTTCCCAGGTGGTTTGTTACCATAGCTAACTCCAGTTTCAGGGCATTCCATGGCCTCTCCTGAAGTCCGGAGGCAGTAGACACATGTTGTATGTACATACAGCAGGCAAAGCACCCATACACATAAGGTAAAATAAAGATGTTTACATTCTCATTACACTCTTTATATTACAATCTCTAAAACATACCTTATTTCTCCTATTATAATTCATCATGATAACACACCAAAGTTGGCATCACACAACTTTTACTTTGATGAGCAGCACTGACTGTAACTTGCAGACTATGAACATTCATATTTTCCCTCAGAAACACATGGATCATTTGAATTTTTTTAATTTATTAATTTATTCATATTACATCTTAATTGTTATCCCTTCCCTTGTATCTGCCCTCCCGCTTCCCCCCCTACACCCCTCCCCTATGTCTGTGACTGAAGGGGACCTCCTCCCCCTGTATATGCTCATAGGGTATCAAGTCTCTTCTTGGTGACCTGTTATCCTTCCTCTGAGTGCCACCAGGCCTCCCCATCAAGGGGACGTGGTCAGAAATGGGGCACCAGAGTTTGTATGAAAGTCAGACCTCCCTCTCCACTCAACGGTGGAGAATGTCCTGTCCATCGGCTGGATGGCTGGATTGTTTGAAATTTTACATCACACTTTTAGTGTATGTGCAAAGTTTTGAATCTTTCTGCATAATATAGAGTATTAATCAGCTTTTCAAATGGTATCAACCTACAATGGCTATCAACCCAAAATGCTTTTACAGGTTGTTAGAAATTCCATCTCATTGTTTGATAAACCACATGAGAGGTAGCAGATGATGGGACAAATTATAGCTTAAAATTTCTTTCATTTGAAGAACTCAAAGAAGGCTTACCAATATGTAAAAGTAAAGGCCTGGAAAATATATTTAGGAATTGAGAAAATATAGAGTTACCACTGGCAGATTTATGAGTATTGTAAATGACAACTTTAAACATTATGCTACAGTTTCTCTCTCATTAGAAAAATGCTTTGACCATTATTGTATATTTTATCACATAGCACCACCATGTAGATCAAAATTACTACATAACAATAAAAACAGGTTTTTCCACAATTTTGTACAATAGCACCTGCTTTATAAAATGGGATGATGATTTTGTTTAAAGGTATAAGTTCTACTCAATAAGAGAAAAATATGGTTACCAAGAAATAAAGAACTGTATTTTGGGGTACAGTGTGTCCTTTAACAAATATATGTCTCAGGGGGCTCTGGTCAAACTAATGCACTAACCAAGGACAATACAAGTAGTGAACATCGAACCCCTACTCAGATCTAGCCAATGGACAGGACATTCTCCACAGTTATGTGGGGAGTGGGGACTGACTGTGACATGAATTTTGGTGCCCCATATTTGACCAGCTCCCCTTACTGGAGAGGGCATAATGGCACTCAGAGAAAGAATAAGCAGGCTACCAAGATGAGACTTGATAGCCTATGACCATATAGTGGGGGAGGAGGTCCCCCTCAGTCATAGACCTAGGGGAGGGGAATAAGGTGAAAGTGGGAGGAAGGGATGAACGGGAGGATACAAGTGATGGGATAACAATTGAGTTGCAATCTGTATAAATTAATAAAATTAAATAAATGAACAAAAAACAAATGTATACCTCTAACTTTTCTCATTCTTTGTGTTTTCAGAGACAGGTGATTGCATCATATGGCACCTAAATTATGTAAGAAGTTTTAAATGACTGACTTTCGCTGAGTTTTAAAAGTTCACTGAAGTAGACTATTCTAGATGTAAGTAATTATTTTACCCTTGAGGAAATTAAGAAATTGTCCTCCTCAGTTACATTTCAGTGGAATGTATGGGATAATGTCATATTGGACTGAATTGAAAAATCTCAAGGTCAAAATGAAATTGAGCTGAGTCAAAATGTTTAGAATGTTTGTGTGTAGGAGCATTCATGAGGCATTAGCCAGAACAAAATGTTTGATTAAAAATTGTGTGTGTGTGCACGCACGCCCGCATGTGTCTGTATGCATATGTGCGTGTTTGTGTATTTGTACAGGCATGAATATTTTAAATTACTTTGAATATGGCTTAATATGATAGAATGAACCTTTTTAAAAGTGGGTGAAATTTATCTTAAGGCATAAGTTATTGTATGCTGTTAAGTTCCATTTGTGTGAATGACATAAAAACAATAAATATTAATTGAAAAAAAAATAGTCCTGTCACAACCAGATAACCCTATTGTTCTATGACTTCAATGTAGCTGCATCTTTAGGCCATGGATGACAAACAAAGTGAGATGGTCAGTTTCATCTATCAAGTTATATGCTCTCTCTGCAATATAAAACTCGTGAAGAAAAGTCTGGTCTTATGGGTTGTTATTATTTCATTGAAATAAAATAAATATGTCTTCACCCATATACATAAAGTAAAATAATATTTTTACTTATACCAAGTTTCCCTAAAAATTAAACATTTTTAAAAAGGCAGTTAAATAAAATGCTGCAGAGTAATCATAGTCTAATAGATTTTCAATACCACCATGGCGAATGTTTTACAGTAAACTAAAAACTATAGTCAAAATATTTTATGAAGTTTCTAAACATGACTACCAGCCAAATAAACGACAAGTTATGAAAAATACATTTTTTCTTGGCAAGAAATTGTTTTATTATGACAGCAGAACAAGGAAAACAAAAGCAAAAACAAGCAAGAGTGATGGTCCCAAACCAAAATGTTTCTTCTCTCATACATGGCTCCTACTGAAATATCAATTGAACAGAGACATTCTCCCTGGCCATACCATGTGTAAGAGAATCCTTGCCATGCTGTCTGAAACTGCTTTATTTAATGTTTGTTTTTACTCAGAGTACTACTCAACAAATAACGTAAGAGATTAATGGGGGTGGAGAGGAAAAAGAAATAAAGAAGAGAGGGGCAGGACAGAGAGGAGTGGAGAGGAGAGAAGAGGAGAGGAGGGGAAGAGGAGGGGGGAGAACAGGGCAAAGGAAGGGAAGGGCGGGGAAGGGAGGGGAGGGGAGGGGAGGGGAGGAGAGGAGAGGAGATAGTCTCTTTCCATCATGGAAATATACACTTTAAAAAAAAAAGGAAATATACACTTAACCAGGGTAGAAATTCTGTTATATTTTCTGTACTTGCTCAGAATAAAGCAATTCCTTACTTAAATATGCTTTCGTGTTATTGGGAAATATTTACAAATTTAAGGAAGTTCTATGCCCAACTCTGAAATACAAACATGAGATGTAATATTTAAGTTAACCCAAAGAACCATTCTAGCAGCAGAATAGAGCATGAGTATTAATAGTTAATACTCAGAATGACACACCTATAATTCTCCTTTCAATTAACCAGAAAAATAAGCTATCGTAATAGCTGCCCCTAGTCCACAGTGCCTTTCTAATGTGAAGAGTAAGCTTGGACAATATTTGTTTGTCCTGCTGAAACCTTGTTTGCATAATGTTAACAATTGCAGAGCTCCAGGGCTCCTATTGGCTAGTAAATCACTACCTTTTCTAGGATAGATACACTCCAACCCTGAGGAAAAAGCCTTTAGAATAGATGCTTTGGAGTTCATTCAATACCCTCATCAGTAAGAGTTCTCCATCCTTGAAACATTTACTACATCTAATACTTCCTCCAGAAAAATATAATGAAGATCAATCTCCTTACCATTGCAGGAGGAATTCTGATATCTTAAATGTGAATAATATGTTAAAGTCTTTGCCTATCAACCCAATGAACTCAGTGTATAGATGGACAATGTCATCTGTTGGCTACGTGTCTTTGTTTAAAAACTGATCTTCTTTTAGTTGATGTGTGGATAATACCATGTGTTATGGCTTAGCCCTGACCACAGACTAGATGTTTACAAATGGTTACTTTTATTCAGATGGAGAAAATGTCATAGTATCAGTAATTATTCTACAATCTAAAAGCAATGGAGACTTATGCTTTCTTTGCCTCCATTGACTCTGTTTCACCCATCCTGCCTCCCTATTAATAAGAAAATAACATGAAGGAAAATAACTAATGATATACAGAAATAATACATAGGAAAGAATTATCAATTCTCCATTCTGAATGAAACTTTATGAAAGCTAACCACAAGCCTCACAATGCCGCACTGTTTTAAGTAGACCACTGTAAAACCACAATGCAATATGAATCGGTTACTGCTTTATAAAGTGCTCTTTCTTTACTCATTTCATCCAGTGCTGAACCAACAAGGATCCCTATTTACCATCTGCATAGAGCAACAGGCTTACAGTAACATGAGAACAACCATTCAGGTCTAAAAATAATCAGACGAATACGATTAGCAATGGTTTTGAATAGAGATTATCAGTAGTTTTGTACGTTAATTATTCTTTTGTCATTTACAGTCCTTATTTCTTCTTTTTTATTTATTTATTTATTTATTTTTTGGTTTTTCGAGACAGGGTTTCTCTGTGTAGCCTTGACTGTCCTGGACTCACTTTGTAGACCAGGCTGGCCTCGAACTCACAGCGATCCGCCTGCCTCTGCCTCCCGAGTGCTGGGATTAAAGGCGTGCGCCATCACGCCCGGCTCTACAGTCCCTATTTCAACTGTTTAGAACAAACACTTGTAGTCCTAACACCAAGCAGTCAACTTAATGTAAGAATTTCAAATGTTCAAAATCAGTAGTTCAGAGAATGATAGAAACATAGTCTGAAAGTCTGTTCCATTAATTAATGGACCTTTCAGATAATTATGTTTGCTAAGGACATCTTCTTCTATTGCTCCAGAAACTAAGTGTTTCATCTTAGTTTCCTACTGAGTGCCCTAAAAATATGAAGCCATTTTCTTTATAATCATTTACCCAAATTTTCAACCAAATTTTCTAAGGGTGAGGCATCTTTTTTTTAGATTGATATACAAAATATTCGTATATTAAAATGAAGACAAGAAGCCCATAAATATCATAAAACTCTAGGCAAAGTTCCCAGAATGTGAGATCAGCAAATGAAAATGAAGGTCACTTCCTCTACCTTTAAATTTGTCTTGTAGTTAGAATTTTAAAAATTGGCAGTGTTTGCTTAGGGAAATCCCAAAGGATTAATATCATACCTACTGCCAATCATGTTAACTGCACAGTGCAGTTGTTTCTTCCCTACTTGTGGGTTTTTGTTTTGTTTTCAGTTTGTTTGTTAGTTGCTGCTGGGGGAAAATCCAGGAGGGTGTGCTAAGTCAGCTATCTCCCACTAAGGGACACATTCCAGACCTGTGTAATGCTTAAAATGAGAGCATTTAAAAAAGGGGGGAGGTGCTTGTAGGTAGGTCTGACTCACATTTCTTGGATGGAGGAAAATAAATAAATAATAGTAAAAAGTGAAGACAGTGGGGAGAAAAAAAAAATGGTGGCAGCGGCGGCAGCACTTTATTCCCGATTCAGCACTGTGGACAGCCAGCCAGAAGCAACTTTCCAGTTTAAACACAGCATCTGTTGTGTTTCTTCCCGTTAAGAAGAATCTTGCCACATGCTCAGTAAGAGAGTTGGTGTGAGACAATCAATTACACAGAGTAGCACCTGAACATAATTTATCCGTGTGCCAAGAAAATAGCTTCTTTTGTCATGTTTAGTTGCAAAACTATTGTATTCTGGAACAAGTGTGTGGTCAATTGTCAGTCAAGAGATGACAATGTATGTTAGAGAAAACAATAGAACTTCTGCGGCTTCAGATACACTTCTATGTGTGTCTCATTTGATGGGTCCATACAGGTTTTCAAGTGGACCATGCTTTGCAAAAAAATCCAGACACAGCAAAGACTCCTTCTTTGGGATAAGAAAGGGAAATGAAATGTAACCAGTGCAACAGTAACTGTCCACAGTAAAGCTCCCAGGTTCTGTTCGTAGTGGCATTATCAATTTTGTCTTCATTCAATTGGTCAAAGCAAGCTACAAAGCCATTCTAACTTCTAAATGGCAGAAGGGCTGTTAAGAAGAATACGCAGGGAGCCAGGAGAAGATTTGGGAATGGAAGTAACTTGCCAATACATTGCTGTTAAATAAAAAGTGGTTTGATTGAATCCACACAAGCTTACTAAACATACATCTTACAGTGGAGAAAGCATTACAGTTCAAGGTGAAAGCAATTGCCATACCACAGTTCCTGCCCTGACATATTTACACAAGAATACCACAGCAGCATTCACATCATAGCCAGTAAGCTACAGCTGAGGTGGGGTGCTCATTGTATTTGTTCAAATGCTTTTGTGGCCCCATGTATACAGTACACTGTATGCTGTATGCTGTATGCTGTATTCTGTATGCTGTATCTTTTCACGGGACCTAAAATTTTCATCATTCCTAATTTTTATCATTAATGTTGGTTCTTCAAAACAGTTATATTTTGAAAACAATAAACTAATAATTCCATTTAAAAATAGCATTCAATTCCCATGAAAGGTTTTGTGGTGTTTTGTTGTTTTTTTTGTTTTTTTGTTTTGTGTGTGTGTGTGTGTGTGTGTGTGTGTGTATGTGTGTGTGTGTGTATGTGTTTGGGTTTTTTTTTTTCTTTTTTTGGCTTGGTTTGGTTTGGTTTTTGAGACAGAGTTTCTCTGTGTAGCCTTGGCTATCCTGGGCTCGCTTTGTAGACCAGCCTGGACTTGAATTCACAGGGATCTGCCTGACTCTGCCTCCCAGAGTGTTGGGATTTAGGGGTGTTCCACTATGCCTGGCTGTGCATTCTTTACTTAGAAGACAGTATGGCATCTAGGGATCAGGAAATAGTGTAAAAAAAAAGATAAGAAAAACATAGAAAACTTGTGTTTGATGAAAATTGAGCTCACATGGTTCCTATCTGTGGCCAAACAGAGCAGCCACTGAAAGTTGGAAGGGAAAGGCAGATAGTTGAATTTTAAAAAAGGAATATGAGAAGACTAGCCTTGTAATGTCATTACATTTCTACTTCCTTTACACCCCTTTCTTCTTCCCTTCATTGTTTACACAACAGAGTGTGGAGAGATGTGCACAAGTCTACCACACTCTTCCATCTCAAAGGCACATTACAGCAACTAGGAAGTAGTTCTCCCATTAGAATGCATGGACTGTACAGTGCAGGGAGAAATGGGTTTCAATGGAAGAAACACAGGATGGCTCTACTAAATATAAAAAATCATTTGTTCTGTGAATATTGCTAGAACAATTAGGGGCCAATACTGAGAGCTATTGTAGACTGTCTCTCTCCGGAGTCTATAAGCACTAAAAGGAACTTTTTTCATCAGAAGAGGTTCTGAAGCATCCTGCTTAAAGGTACCCTAGCAAATCAGCCTGACAAAGAAAAAGTAAAAAGGCACTTTGTGTAGTGGAGAGATAAATACTGCCTTGGAAAAGAGTACAGCAGCAGCAGCACAAGCTACAGTGGGCCTTCCAAATCTGTGTTTTCATTATTAAGTAATTATATGCAGTTGGTGGTAAATTGTACCTGATAATTGGATAGGAGTCTATTTCCTTATTTTTGAGGAAATAGATTATATGTGTACAAGAGTCATGTCAAAGTAGGGTGGTCATTTTGAATTTAAAATTTCAAAATAACTTAAGACTCATTCTTTTTTTAAAAAATCCCACAATATGTGAATATATTTTATAATTTATAGTATTTGATGGCCATAAATTATGTTTATAATCTTCCTTTCATATTCTTAATGCTTTGTGTTTCTACATAATGCTCACTTTGCAAGAGTAAATTTAATAGCCCTCCTTTGAGAATAACTGTTTTCCATTTCTTATATGAAGGTTGATCTATGCTCTAAGGAGGCGAACGTTAGAGTGATACAACTAACCCCCAAAGTATTGTTCCATAACCAAGTCACAGAGTATAAATAGCTTCCATTTCGTTTGTGGAATTTATAATTTGAATATGTTAGTAACTAAGTGATTTCATGAAAGGGGAAATTGTAAACCACTAAGGGCTTTTGAAAAGCTTGCTTTACATACTAGGTCCTGCCAAAGATGCTGATCTGGAATTCAGACAGAGCAAAGTCTGGAATTCACACAAAGTAGTGCTTGAAAAGTACTTGTTCACAATAAGAAAAAAGTCATATCAACCTAGAGATGATTAAGTATATGGGCACATAATTGTGGGCAATTCTGGAGTTGTGTATGAATAGGCTGCTTATATCCTGGGCTGGAGAAAAGATTCTTTTGTGTAAAATGTGGCTACTTCTCCACATGTTTCTTGTGCAGAAGTGAAAGGCCAGTTAGCCCTGCACAGCTCATTCAATGACTCCATGTGCTTATTGAATTGTTGCTTCTTATAAGTCTTCTAGTAATTGCTTGTGAAGTGCTTGTGGGTAAAATACTGTCCCTAAGCCTGGTGAGTTTATTCTACTGCACTGAGTAAGTAAACATGACTGCAATGCAGTATTAATTTACAAAGTATGCTTGGAATACATCAGATATACAATGAGTCCGGGTTATCTCTACATCAAGTCTAGATGATGTAGGTGTTTCTATAGAGCAGGGAAGCTAGTACAGAGAGCAAAGGAAGAGCCATTCTAAGGTGAAGAGACAGAAAATACAGAAACCTGGAGGCAAGAAGTGCTTTGCAGTTCTCAAAAATGGCTAAGGCTTCAGTATCACTGATGAGTAAGGGTGAAAAAAAGATGCTTAGTCAGTTGAGCGTGTGGCACAGACTATCATCTCAGGTACTTAATGTATGGATACAGAAGGTTTTCGTGAGCCTGTGAGTTTGAGAAAATGCCAGAGCAACATAATGAGACCCTGTCTAAATATCAAACCAAATAAAATACTAGAAGATATACAAGAAGGAGAGGCGTAAATGGGTCTTGGATCTTGAAAAGCCCAGTATATCATGCCAAATATGCATTTTTCTAAAAATGCATTAGGTACTCTTCCATTAGTGTTATTTTGAGGAATGGAATCAGAATGGTTTGAATTTTTAATCATCTCTCTGCTTATAGGATGCAGAGAAGATTGGATTGCTGGTAAGGACGATATCAATCATGAAACAATTGCTATAATGTTCACCTTCCAAAACACTGATGGAACTGGAGAGCTACAAAAGGACTGAGAAACAATGCAATAATAACCTATACACCTACCTCACTCTACATAAGTAGATGGACCTTTGGTGGTAGAAGACTAGTGAGAAAGAGGTAGAGATGAATTATCCCCAATTCTTGTGAAACTGGGGTAGATGGGTTAGTGCATGTGCAATTTCCTGGGCTACAAAACAGGAGGGAGAGCTGGTCATCTGGAAGATAACATCCAGTTTGAATACACTGGCTTTGATTCAGGTAAAGGAAGATAAGTGGGTCTGTGACTCTTTGTTTTTTACAATAAAAGTAAGATATTTGTATAGCATTATAATCATAAATAATAACAATAAAGTACACCTTTGTATTAAAAAGAAAGCAAAAATAAACTATATGCTGATTCCCATGGATGCATAAAATTAAACACAAAATTTATGAAAAACTATATACAATGACTTACTTAAAATATGTGCTTTGGATTTGTTCAAAGAGTTCCTAAAAGCAAAAAAAAAAAAAAAAAAAAAAAAAAGCTAAGGAATATCTTTAAGGTGTTCATAATGCTTAGTAATTACTGAAATACAAATTAAAAGAACATTGAAATTTTATTTTACTTCAGTTAGAATGGCTAGAATTAAGAAAATAACTAACAAAAATATGTTGGTTAAAAAAATACACCGAGTGAGACAAAAAAGAAAAAAAATACCTTTTAAAAAATGTTGGTTAAGATTCAAGGAAAGGGAATTCTCACCACTGTTAGTAGGATTGAAACTAGTGCGGATACTTTAGAAATCAGTGTGGAAAATTCTTAAAAAGTTAAAAGTAGATGTTCTATACTACCCTACCTGTACCATCCCTTGACATCCTACTACAGAGATACATGTTCAGTTCTGCACATCACCACTTTATTCACAATTGCTAGAAAATTGAAACAACTTAAGTGCCTTTCAACAGATGACTGACCAATAAAAATGTGGTACATACACATAATAAAATACTATTTAGCTATTAAGAAAAAATATAAACATGAAATTTTCAGATAAATAGAGGGAACGAAAAAACATAATAGTGAGTTGTGTAACCCAGATCCATAAAGACAAATGCTGCATGTTCTCACTTATCTGCAGTTCCTAGCTCTATGCTCTCAATTGCGAGTATAGAACCCAAGCATCTGGAAAGCATAACAAGCCCTGGTAGGAGAAGAATCTCTAGAGAGAGGACATTAGCGGGCATTATATGAATGCCGTCACGGGATAAAAAGAAAAATGTAATGGCTTTAATTAGAAAGGGGGGATTGAGAATAATACAGAGGGGAGGGAAGGAGAGACAAAGAACACAAGGGTGTTTGAAAAAGCCACAAATGTTATTTCTATAACACTCGTTACAATTTGTGTGTGTGTGTATACGTGTGAATATAGTTTAAGTGCAGTTATGTTACCTAATATAATACTCTTCCTGAGAGCAATCGACTATCAAAAATCAACACAGTGTGAGGTATGAGCAATCTCCCTTATGGTTGCTGGTCAAGGTCCAAGAGACTACAAAAGCTGTATTACCACTGCCTTGATTGCCTCCTAGAAGCTAACAGTAAGACCATTTCTGAAGACGTCACACTCTGAACACAGGACTTGGAGGAATCCAGCTGGAACTGGCCTGGAAGCTTCCACCCTGAAGACTAGCTTTCGTAATATTAGAAGGGGCTATGCAAGATGCCAAGGGAGACGTTTTCATGTATAAAGCCAATGAATGACAACAATGACTGGCCCAGCAAGACGTCCCCAACAGTGAGGAGAGCAGCTCTCCCCTTACCTGCACCACTTACAACGGACAAAATGAAGTACTCCAAGTGAAGCTTTTGTTCTATATTCTGTAAGAGTTTCTGCAGACTTCCAGAATAATGAATGCAATACATACAATATTTTGCAAGATAATTTTGCTCACTAACCTTGATATAGTGATGGATTACATTTACTAACCACATAAATCATAACTGACAAATACTTAACCCTGACCCTTAAATACATTTTGCCCGTAGGAAGTAGGCATATTAAAGTGCCTTGGTATTGAGGAGATGCTTGGATAAGAATGTGGAGAAATAGTATTATTCAGAATTTACATCAGAATATGGCAAAAATATCATTTCACCTGACAGTAGGTTTGCTGCTAGGAGATGAGCAAAGAAGAACAGAAGAGTATTTAGACTGAGAAAGGAAAACAGAACAATTTAAATGGTCCATAGCAATAAATTTGCATGCATAAATTACAGTATATTCCGAAAAGAGTTTCTATAGTAATTTGAATTTTGTTTTCATTTCCTCAAATTGATATGACTATCACATTTAATAAAGTAGAAATACCAAAGGCCCAATATCTCTTCATCAATGCAAATAATTTGTAGGGAAGAAATATAATCAAATAAACTGAAGACAGCTGTGAATTCCTTGGTGTTAGAAAATGTAAAGTAACTTCAACTTCTGGAAAAAAATGTGAAATATTGCAGATGGTGTGTCTGTCTTTGGCATCTTCAGAGATCATTCACAAGACCTCTTTATCACAATTTAGAGTTTTGAAACCCTCTCAGTAATCTATTAACATAAAAACAGCAGTATGAAGATGAAAACATTGTTATCTGCATTATCATGACGATGTCTGACTATTCACAGAGTAGCCCCTTGGCATTTCTCCTGTATAGTAAAACAAGGAAAACTGGGTGCAAAGTGCAGAAATTCATCATTTAGTGGAGCAAATATCACAAGAGAAAAAAGAATCAAAACTACAAGGAAGGGCTGGAGCGTTGGCTCAAAGGTTAAGAACACTGGTTGCTTTTCCAGAGGTCTTGAGTTCAATTCTCGGCAACCACATGATGGCTCACAACCATCTATAATGAGATCTGGTGTCCTCTTCTGGTGTGTAGGCATACATGCAGGCAGAATACTGTATACGTAAATAAATAAATCTTGAAAAAAAACTATAAGGAAATTTTGTTAGACTTTTTTTTTAATTTAGAAGAAATGAACAGTCCCTTAGAAATGTAAAATATTCATAAGAATGCTTTCTTTTAGCCTCCTTCTGAAATGCAAGGAGTTAATAAAAAAAAAACACATTTTTTCCTGAAAAAAAAAATCATATGCCTCTTTTTAAAACAGAAGACTTGCTATGAATACCCAGAGAGACTGGCAAATCTACAAAATGACAGCAAATTAAAGTTAGGAAATTAAGCAATCACAGCTATGATGGTATTTTAATTCTGCCATTCTGTTGTGGTGACCATTCCAGATTTTTTTACATAGAAATTTTTCAGACATTTTAAAAGTTTCCTGTTTATTTAAGCTATGAAGAAAGATTCCATGTCTTCTTATTAACTAATTTCAAATTCATATTACATAATTTTACAATATCCATTAAAAAAGCAGTGGCATTTATTTGTCTACATACTGCATAACAGCCAACACACATATGCAATATAATCCAATGAAAGAAATATCTTGTCTCTTTCCAAACACTGGTATTTAGATAGAGCCCATAATCCATATATTTTAAATTTGAGAAAATGTTAAAAGCATTTTTATAACTATTATAAGTCTTCTAACTAGGCTTTCTGGAGATAAATGTAGAAATAGATGTTAAACAAATTAAACAAAGCACACAATTTGAATGGAGGGATATCTCACTGAAGTTCATGTCCTTCCTTGGGCACCATGCTTTCTGACAATGCTAAGGATGTACACACAGATTGACAAGAACTGAAGAGGGTTTTCCTTAACTTCAATGAAGAAACCACACATGTGAAATAAAGGGCTGTGCTTCTCTGAGACTATCCAAAGCTCTCCGAAGGCCTGACAGTAATCTCAATGTGGATGAATAGAAAGTGTATTTAACAAATAAGACATGTCAGTTCATAGCAGCACTCAGGGAGGCAGAGGCAGGTGGATCTCTATGAATTCCAGGCCAGCCCGGTCTACAAAGCAGTCCAGGAGAGACATGGCTACACTGAGAAACCCTGTCTGGGGAAGGAGGGGATGTCAACTTAATGGCCTTCATAAATAACTGTTTAAAAGCATGACGTCCCTGAAAGCAAGGCAGGCCTCCCTGGATGAGGAACTATGGAACCAAACTTGAAGAGGGACACTGGCAAACAGGACCATGACGAGAGCATGGGCGGTGTCTTTGTGATCTCCCTGGAAAGACAAATAAATATTCACCTACAACGGAAGGCCACACACAGCAACAAACTTCAAATATTTGTTGATACGTCATGGCTCATATTCTAGAGGCATTAAAGGATAAATTAAGATGAAAGGAAATAAAGAAAGACCCAGTAAATCAGAATGGAGATTGTGTAGGCAATTGTGCTACGTGGCAGATGTGTGGCCACAGATCTGATTATTATGCAGACTGGCTTTTAACCAGGTAATTACTGCATTCGAAAACTTTCCCAGCATGGTAAAAGTATAAAAGCTTTCCTAAACCAGTGCCTTTTTTTCCCCCACTTGTGATTTTATTTTATTTTACTTTTGAAGTAGATAAAGACAATGCTAAGTGTATCATTCTGTTTCTAATTGCCAAAGTACAATTAGTTTTTCCGTTCGGCGGTTACTTTGGGCGTTCCATTCCTGCCTAGCTCCTTCCTCCCTCCTTCTTCATGTCCTCCCTGCTTTCCTCCCTCTTTCCCTCCCTTCCCGCAGCTCCATGTTTCCTTCCAATCAAATACCAATGTAGCAATTACTATAGGCCAAGCCCTATCTGAAGACATACAAAGTTCTTTCATTTAATCTTTATCCAACCAATGAAACGAGTACTGTTTATTATGTCTAAAAAAAACAAAAATCACACTAATAAATTTTTCCTTATTTGTTTTCTAAATAGTCTTTAAAAATAGGGACATAAAAACAACAATGTGCAAAATGAAACAATTTTCCTGTCTTGAATGGTAGCCTTCAGATATAATAAGGACATAGGCAGATGAAAGAAAAAAAAATTAAATATCACTTATCTGTTCTGTAATGATCAACAGAAGAAAGATTATAAAACTGAATGAAATAAAGTTAGGAATGGACCCACCCCAAATTATTCGGATGCCAGAGTAAGCCAATCCCAGCTGTTATTCTTTACTCTGGCTGCCATCCTCCTGGAGAGCAGGGGGGAGGGAGGAGTATGGGCAAACAACCTGCTGCAGGAGCAGCTGGGCTTATTTGTAAAGCAGGAAGACAGTCAGTGAAGACAAAGGGCAATTTCAGGGGCTAGCAGCGTGATGGAAATGTGCGAGGCTGGGTGAGGGTGGGCTCAGGCGATGCTACAGTGATGTTACTGCAAACAGCGGCCAGTACTGACAAGCCTTTCTCAGGGAACATAGCCAGGCTGGCCTTTGGTAGCCAGAGTTTCCCCACTTATTACAGAACTAAAGCAATAGCAATCCTCTATCATTACTGATCACTACATCGCCGTTCAGCTGTAAGCATCCCCAAGGTCTGTTCTAAGGATCCAGTGGAATTAAATTAGCAGTACAAGGCAAAAGAGCATTCCTAACCCAGAACAACAACATGTTGACTAATACAGAAATGTAGTTGTCTAGTAAAGGAAATTATGTACGCTCAAACAAAACTGCACATAACAAAATCTAAGTATTTGTTTTACAGCATCCAACACTATAAAGGAGCTGATGCCTTTCTAAACAATCATTTCCTTCTTAGCCTAAAAACATTGATTTAGATTTTACCAGTTTATTTCACATTTTCATTGTTTTCCAATTTCATTTATTCTTAACATTTAGATCATTCTCTTTCTTTCCCTTCAGAGATGAAAAGTCGACAATCCTAAATATATATCTGACTTCAATTTGGGTATATATATTGGGGAGTAAGTGAAAAAAATAATGGCAAAAAGAAAATCTGTCAAAAGCAATGCTGAGTTCATAACCGTTGTTTTTTTCTGAGAGAGTAATAATGAAGATAAAATTTATTTTCTGTTAAATGGAATTATAAGTGACTGAACGATATTTTATTATTCCTACAGTTCCTTGAATTTTGCTGTAGAAAGTTATAAAAATTATTTTAAATATATTAAATGTCATAGAAGTTTAAACACTTGTTTCTCATGACTTTAACAAATTAGTATTGAAATTGATATTTTAAGTAGTTATGAAATCCATTCCAGTGTTTCATACCTTCTTTCACTTTTCTTTCTGAACATAATAAAAGAAAATATTTTGAGTTCCCATATTCGTGAAAATATACAAAGATACATATTATTAAATATTCTGATAAGTAAAACTTTTAACATTTACTTGTGAAATTTTATTTAATTTTCTTTTTAATTTACATTTTAAGCATCAGTGATGTGGCTTTTCTTAGCGTAAATATGATTATTTCATATTAATTAACATCCTAAGTTGACAGCTTGCTGACTGTTTTGATATTCCTTTGAAGCAAATTTAAGTATTTGACCTACACTATTCATCCAGCCAGAACTACGTATAACATATATGGTGTGAAGTTTGAAAAGTTTTTTTTCTTTTTCATTTTCACTGTTGTTGCTTATGGATTTTGTAGTTTTCCCTGAGATGAGGAAAAAAACTGTTAGATTTTCATCAATAATAGAGAATTATTTACAATCATTTTTAATTTGTATTACTTTTCTCAACATATGTATGTATATACATACATATAAATACATCTTAAGACTTAGAAGATAGATCAGTAGATAGGAGCTTGCTCCTGAAAGACGAGAACCTGAGTATAATCAGCAGAGCTGAGGTACAAAAGCCAGGTGTGGAGTTTCAATTTGTAATTCCTGTGCAGAGGAGGCAGGGACCAAAGGAGCCTTGCAATTCACTAGCCAACCACTTTAGATACATACAAGGTCTGGGCTAATAACAGCCCCTGTCTAAAAAGCCAAGGGAGCTGGCTCCTGAGGAACAAAGCAAGGTTGACCTCTGGCCTCCCCATGAACATCTTACATTTGCACATGCACAAATACATACACCACCCTTGCACACACACACACACACACACACACACACACACACACACACACACAC
>OU015744.1:121660618-121681756 GCA_907169655.1 Acomys percivali | reverse complement strand
AGAGAGAGAGAGAGAGAGAGAGAGAGAGAGAGAGAGAGAGAGAGAGAATAATTATCTTAGAATACTATTATGTTCACAGGAAGAGTGTGAAGTTAATACAGAAGGTTCCCATATCCCTCAGACCCAGTTTTCCATTTATTAACAGCTTGCCTAATGATGACATTACCACAACTAATGAATCAACACTGATGTATAATTATTAGCTAAAATTCATACTGTACTTAGGTTTCCTTAGTTTTTACCTGATAAACCTTTTCTACCACCAGGATCCCATCCAGCGTATCATTTATATTCATCAAACTGTTTTCTTACATTCTAAAATCTTAGCCACATGCTTAGTCTCTAAACCACTGATAAAGCTCAACAATTGTTCACAGAATAAGGCATTGTTGAATGAATCCATCTTTTTGAATAGCTAAAACCTTCTAAATTCCCAAGGTGTGAGATCAAGATTCCAAGCACAGGGATTAAATAGTGGTGACATTGTTCTATCATTGGTCCAAGGAAACTTACCTTTGTGAGATGCACATGTTCTGGAATTTCATAGAATGCCTCCCCAAAAAGGACCAAACTTATGAACTTGAGAAAGCAATATGTGATCCAATTCACAACATCAGTAATAACTAAAACATGTTTATATGCTAAACTGATCAATAAGTGCATATACATCATGTCTAATTAGAAATAATCAAGGAAGAGTACTATAGCTCAGTATCTATGAGTGTATTGATCAAGAGCAAGCCTATAATTTGGACATTGATATGCTAGCTGGGCATGGTGTCTCACACATATGATCCTAGCACTCAGGTGGCAGAGGCTGGTGGAGCACTCTAAGTTCTAGTCTACAGAGCGAGTTCCAGGACAGTCAGTGCTGTTACATAGAGAAAGCATGTTCACAAAAAGAAAAAAAGAAAGAAAGAAAGAAGAAAGAGAAAAGAAAAAGATACTGTATACATAGCCGTAGCCTTAAATGAAGTTGGGCTTTATATGACCATAATGTGGAAGCCAGCTAAATTGTTTGAAATTCAGTAGATAGTAAACACCCACTCCATAACTGCAGGTTTCAAAAATGATTCAAATAGGTAATTTTATTCCCTATATGACTGCATCACAAAAAAACTTCCCCTTGACTTGAAGGAACTTAAAGACAATTCTATAATCTAAGGAACATTATAAACATCACGATTTCAAGTGATAGTTCTCTGTTGTGGTACATTTTTCTGCAATAATCCACGAGAAAGAACCTTTTCATTAGCTTCTTTTTAACTGACGAAAGTGACTTCAGAGTTCAGTGATTTACAAGAATAATGAAGTATAAACAAGGTACACTGTGGATTCAAATCTGGACATTTAAAATTGTTAATCTGCATATTTGCCACTATAGCACATGTCTCCCAGACCTGTGGTTTTTAAAGAATCTGGAGAAATCAGACACCCAGGGAGGTCTATCAGGAGAAGAAAGGAGTCTTTGCGTTTGTGAAATTGGAAGGGGCGTGGAAGGGCTCTGAGACAGCACGTGGTCCACAGTAAACTCTTCACTCAGGAAACGAGCAATCAGGAGCAGTAAACCTCTGCAAGCAACGTTGTGAACACATTTTGTTTTGGCCTTTTGATCTACAGTATGTTTTGAACTCAGAGTTTAAAGCCCTCTTCACTTCCCTCATTTCCAGGGGAAGATGTGTCAGCATGCACAGCTGACTGCTATTCTCTCCCTCTTTTCTTCTCATTATCTTTGCTGCTGTTCCATCTGGCTGTGGAGCTATGGCTACCTGAGTCCACTAGTGTGACTATTTCGTAGAGATGCTATGCCCCTACAATAACCTATAACTAGACCCTCTTTCGATTCTGGTTTTCTCAAGCTAAAGTGCAAACCACTGAGAGCATAGAAGTTGGTAGGTTTGCATTGATTAGTCTGTCTTTCACCTAACTCATGCACAGCTACAGACTACATCCATTCCCAGCTTCCGCTTCCTTCTATCCTAGTCTTGTGTGCCCTCCACTCTCACTGCCTCAAACTCCTGGTACCTTTGAACATCAGATACCACCCTGAAAGACAGGCTAGAGAAAGGAGATTCAACTCCTGGCTGTACAGTGTATATTTCATTATAAAATGAATTTCAGCACATTTTGAGTATGTAATAATTGTAATTTTTTCTCTAAAAGTCTCCCTTTCTGTTTATCAAATTAGATAACAAAAATATAATGAAGTTTGAAGATAAACTGAGGAATAGGTTTCATCCACTGCATGTTGTTTTGTGTGGGGGTTTTTTGTTGCTATTTGGGTGGTTTTTTTTTTTTTTTTTTGCTTTTGTTTTGTTTTGTTTTTCCATTTTGGGGGCATAAATTCAGGAAAAGAGAAGGAATCTCTATTTGGAAAAGAACTGGGAGAAAGATGATGCCAAGTGCACATTGGGTAGCAAGGGAACAATGTGACAAAATAAAAAAATTTAAAAAAGGATTGTGCATAGATGGGAAAGTAAGAGGTGCCTCCAAAGGACTTCCTGGTGCCCTGCTGTTTCGCTCACCAAGGGGAAGGGAGATGAATACCAAGATGATGCTAAGCCCCTCTTCTAAAGTATCCTTTATTGAAGGAGCAATAAAGAATCGCTCAGGATGCCTCAGTTTCCTTGAAACACTTCTGACCCCACTCCATTACACTTGCCTTTGGAAATCAGCATCTAAGAGAGTTAAGTTAGCCTTGCTTTGTGTGGCAGTGGGCACTCAGTGAATTGCAGCAAAGTGTAGGACACATCAGTCCTGTCCCACCCATCCTGCCTTGTTTGTCCCAGGAAAGACAGAGCAGAAGGTTCTCTTTCACTTTCAAAGCAAACAACACATGCTGGGCTGATAGCCGCCTACCGGACACTGTTTAGACTAACGTTGCTCAGTGTGGTCTGGCTTTTGTAATATCAGCTCTATTGTGCTTTACAATGTCAGGTCTACAATTACCTTTGTTAGGTTAAGTATTTTTAGGATTTAATCTGTTTTCTCCAAGGTGGCAGCTGATAAAGTCCCAACTTCCTTTAACTTATTAGCAAAGTAATTCTATAGTCATTTATAAGGGATACCACCATCCTTTACTATTTGTTGTAGTCACCTACAGCAGTCAGAATCAGCTTTATTCAAAACTCTTGCATTTAGCAAAAATCTGCGGTGAGTACCTTCCCTAATTTTAAATTGAAAGCTATGCGTTTGCTCATGATGACTTTTACAATTAAAAAGGTAACCCAACATAGATGATGCACTAGAGTGTTTTCTGGTTCACTGGCGCCATTTTTGAAAAGGTTCCTAAGGGTAAAGTGTTGTGCCTCATCAATTTGTATCATCTTCCCCGATCTTTCACAGTCTGCAAATTAAATGCTACACTGCCTTAAAGCTGAGGAGACTCATGGTCACAAAACAGAAGTTACTTGCTCAAGCCAGGGAATTAGATTTAAAATAGGCATGCTTCATCAAAAAACTAGGGGCATCCAGGCCATCCAAATGAAAATGTGAGTGTTTTGTACTGTCTGAACCTATAAGTATTTGTTCTGTTTACTATTTCTGCACTACTAAGGCCTGAGGCAGAGAGCAGTGATAGCTGAGAATTTAGGTACCAGCTATAGAAGTGGAAATTCATGTTTCAGTTTGAAAAATTTTAAGCATATCAGTGAATTCTCTTGTATTTTTAGGGGTCATTGGAAGGTAAGATTACCAGGTTAGAACACCCTGAATACAGGTGGAAAGGTCTTGATATACACAATAGTTCTCCAATAAACAGAACTGTTCTTGAATAAGCAGTTGCGTTGACCACCACAAGCTCACATAGGAAGGCAAGTACTCAATCCAAAAGAGATATCAGTTGGTGAAATTATTAGTTGTAAAATAAAATGTTTCTCTTAATAGCAGCAACAGCAGCCTTTGGCTTAAATATGTCATTAACATTTTTTTCTCTACAAGTTAAAAATATCTCACCTATGAAAGTATTGTCATCTTTATGATATATACAGAGAATAATGCTTGCTTATATTTAAGGACTATCTAAAGACATTGATATTTCTTTTATGTTTCAAATTCCGTGCTAATATAGGAAACTATTTCTAACATAACCAACCATTTTCTTACATAATTTATTGAGTATTCTGAAGCGTTGGGTGTGAACTAGGTACACCGCGGTACTGGAACTAGGATGTGTACCCTTAGATCATACTATGAGTGATTTCATATCAGCACTGTTTTATCTTGAACTAAAATTAAAACTAAATTGATAGGGCCACCTTAACACTGCAGTGACAGTGTCTGAAGGGGTATGCATGCATGCAGAGTGCATTTCCGGATTCTGATTTCCCGTTGATCAGTAAATTCCTCTGCCTAACCACAGATTGGTTTAAGATTATGGAGTAAATTGTTACACAATTTCCTATCAAGAAATCTCAGTGATGAACCACTTAACTATCAATAACAAAACAAAACTGACTCAACAGACTGTTAACAATTTATCCCAGTAACAACTGCTTTAATAGCTTGGTGGTTTATTCTGTGAACACAGAATTGAAGCCTGAAATTGAGAAAGAAAGAAAAAGGAATAGAAAGGTCCTTCTATGGAACACCCCGAGGTTAAGTGACAAATGCACCATGACTAGTGAGAAAACAATTTGGCAAAACAAACTTTTAAAAGAATATTTCATTATGGCATCATGATTTGATTGTCTATATTTATTAATCAAGAGCAGGTACAGCTGGGTGAGGTAGTGCACTCCTGTAATCCCAGCACTCAGGAGGCGGAGGGAGACAGATCTCTGTAGACCAGACCATCCTGGTCTACAAAGCAAGTCTAGGACAGCCAACGTGCTACACAGAGAAACTCAGTCTCAAGAAACAAAACAAAACAAAGCAGGTATAGATCATATTTTATATATAGACAATTGCCCTCACAAGGGTTTTTAAATGATTGTGCACACATAAATGATCATCTATTTCATTTATAAACTCCTTCATGGCTTTTTCTAATCCTGAATCTCATACCCGTTACAGTCTATAAGAAGGAATAGTTGTTTTTCTATTGTGACCTTCAATATACACATAAAAACTGAATGACTCACAGATTGACTGAGACACTCTTGTATGTAAGATGTACTGACATGATGTAAATGTAGCATCCAATATATATAAAAAGCTAAGGTCAATAAGTAACACCCTTACATAGACATCCTTTACAGAGAGCCTTTTTTGTAAGCCCAACTCAACAAAACTAATTCTTCACATTTTGTTCCACCTTGATGTCTTAACATAAACTGTTGGTTAATAAAACCATCATTTAATTCTCACCCCAACACACCCTGGTAGAGTCTGGCATGTAGGTTAATGTTTACTCCAGAGTCCTATTTAACTACTGTGATTATGAATCATGCCTTATGACCAATTTTTATTTATTAACACCCAGAGACGTGTGACTAATGTCACTACTGATAATGCCCAGATAGTGGCTGAAATAAAAACTCTGAGTAGAACCATGAAATAACAGCTTAATTTACGACCTTCTTTTAATTTTTATTTGGTAATGATAGAAAATAAACACCAGTCTCCAGGATAGTCATACAAAGCTTTTCTTAAGGTGGTATTTTAGTACCCTGGTTTTATAAATGTAAAGAATTTTAAAATGTGACATGTCACCTACAAGTAGAACATTATGATAGACAGATTTGGGCCAAGGGGTCCTGCTCAAACTATGGCACCAGCCAAGGACAATACAGGCCGTAAACTTCAAACCCCTATCCAGATCTAGCCAATGGACAGGACATTCTCCACAGTTGAGTGGACAGTGGGGTATGACTTTCACACGTACTCTGGTGCCTCATATTTGACCATGTCCCCTGGAGGGGGAGACCTGGTGGCACTCAGAGGAAGGATAGCAGGCTACCAAGAAGAGACTTGATACCCTATGAGCATATAAAGGGGGAGGAAGTCCCCCTCAGTCATAGTCATAGGGGAGGGGAATAAGGGGAAAATGGGAGGGAGGGAGGAATAGGAGGATACAAGGGATGGGATAACCATTGAGATGTAACAAGAATAAATTAATAAAAAGTTTTTTAAAAAGTGACATGTCAACCTTTGTAGTAATCAGAGCTAATATTAGCTAAGAAATGTTGAAAATGAAGATGGAATAATGATCTTCTAAATTGGCATAACTAAGAGCCAAAGGTAATATTTAGAATGAGTGGTTCATCAGGATCAACCATAATATTTTTATATTACTTAGACCAAATGCTTCCTTATATAGTAGCACTATTTTAACACTTGTTCATATCTGAATTCCTACCATTCTCAAGGGTTATTACAGTTGGGTGTGGTGGCACACGTCTTTAATCCCAGCATGCAGGGAGGCAGAGGCAGGTAGATCTCTGTGAATTTGAGGCCAGCCTGGTTTACAAAGACAGGCCAAGACAGCCAAGGCTGTTACACAGAGAAACCTTGACTCAAAAAACAAAGCAAAACAAAACAAAACAAAACAAAAACAAACAAACAAAAAATTATTGGTCTTAGAATATGCTACCTTCCACAATAACCAACTCAATAGTTTTACAGAAATATTAATAACATACACAATCTTAGATTAAAGTATATTCACAAGTATTGTAATAGTAGATCCTCCTCACCCTCTGTGAAATATGCCAGAAAGTGACCATCGCAATCAGTATTTTTCACACTGAAGAACAGAGTGCCATTATTATGTGCAAGAGTAGGACATGGGGTAGAGACTATTGGTGTCAAATCCTGAGCTCTCTGACTTAGGGAGGATCTGGGTGTAAACAGTTCGAATGTCTAAATACAGACGTACTGATTAACACTTGCTGCAGCAAGTTTTATGAGTGTGGGTATCAATTCAAAGCTTAAATCTCCACTTATAATGTCAGCCTATCTTGACTTAATTGCCTCTTCCCCCAAACATCCTAGGAGAACACTGTTGCTGAAGCAACCACGCTGTGTCTCCTGTGATCGCCCTTTCACGTGGGGACTTTGGATTCCTCTCTGCCAGGCTCACTTGAGTGACTGTTCTTGATTGGAGTCTCAATTGACTGGGACTTTTCTCCAGTTACTGTGATTGCTTCTTCACCTATTTGGTTTTTTTTTGTTTTTTGTTTTCTGTTTTTTTCCTTCTCTCAACTCCATTATCAAGAAGGCTATTTTTGGTTTCCCAGTAACCTCATTAATGCAGGATGGTGACAGATGAGGAAGGAACAGATATCAACATGGAGCAGCTCTGTTCATCAGGCCTCCTCCTCCTCCTCCTCGTTCTTCTCAGCTGCTCTTTCTTGAGGATCACAAAGATTACTTAAGGAAACTCATTGAACAGAAAGCTCATTCCTTATTAATCCCAGCAATATTATTGTCTTTAGCTGGAATAAACAACAATAATGTATGTGAGGGATGAATTCTCTTGAATTTTTAAGTTATTTTATAGTTAACCATGACTCAAATCTTGACTCGAAATTTTGTGTGAGATAGCATCTTGCCACCTAATTTTTTTTTTTAAGATTTATTTATTTTGTGTATATGAATACTCTACCTGCATGTCAACCTGTACTCCAGAAGAGGGCATCAGATCACACTACAGATGGTTGTGAGCTACCATGTGGTTGCTGGGAATTGAACTCAGGACCTCTGGAAGAGCAGATAGTGCACTTAACAACTGAGCCGTCTCGCCAGCCCCACCTAATTTTTAAAAAAGATTTGTTACTGAAACTTAATTGTCCTTATAAAATCCATCAGAAGGTACACGTATTTTCTGAATAAGAGAGTCCTTGTCTTTTCGGGTACTCTACTTGCCTCAAGTTGACAACATATTTTAATAATAAGGTGCATTGAGACAGGAAGAAGAAGAAAGGAATGAGTAGTTCGCCGTCACAGATGATGAACGCTTGGGAATAAGTTAGACTATGCTCTCTAGCCCATATTTTCCTTTTACTTCATAGCTTCCTTCTGCAAGGGTCTATTTAAGACTAGGCCTTTGCCAGTAGAGAAGATCAGAAGGCAAATAGAAGAATCACTGGGTCTCCTGACAATTTTATGAACACATTTTAATATAAATTACCTCAAGTTCTGTATATGACAGTTAAATGTCCTCCTCAGAAAAAGAATTTTTTTTTTTTTAAATTCTCTGATCTTGGAAGTGGAGGGTAAAAGAAAAATGACTGCTCCTCTCCCACATGGTATAGACCACAGCTTCGAGACGCATGATAGACAAATACAGCGGGGCATCTCTCGGGATCTGACTGGGTTACTCTCCTCTGTGCAGTGAAGCAGCAGCACAGAGCTGCTGTGTCTTATAGACCCATCTATCTTACTTTCAAAGTCTGAACCTCCATTGGTAACATTAATCACCTAAATCCTTTCGCTACTGAAAAACCAACATTACTGTCACCATTCAATACTTCAGAAGATTAACCTGCAATGCATGACTCCTAATATTTGAAGACTCTTGAAATGGCTAGTGGATTCCAGAGTGTGGAGAATGGTTCCGTCGGTGCTAGGTGGGCCACGTGTGCTTGCTCTGACATTCTTTGCTTTGCCTGTCACTGGGGGACCTGTGAGACAGCAAGCATTTTCTGCCTCAGGTTGCCTCTCTGGTGTGATCTCCTGGCTGACGTTCCTAACTAAATTGCACAAGTAAGAACATTTTATTTGCAGATATATCTACATTATCTTTGTATAAAATTGTCATCATAAAAGTGTCTGTTTAGCCAGTCCCAATAAAAGGTGAAAAAATGCCAAAAAGAAATCCTGTGAGAATTTTCAGTCAGCTATACACAAATGCTTGCAGATCCTCCTGACAACATATGACACAGCTCATAAAATCAGTTACATTTATTACTCTGATTAACACAGACAGCTTGAAGATGAGTTTGATAAAAAGAATATTAAAATAAGATGACTGTACCATGTAATTTTGTTACAAGTGACCAAATTACAAGCTGTCCGGTTCAAAATCAAATGAGGCAGTTTGGAAAACATACTGACACTGAGCTATGAAAAGCCAAGTACACATGAGGTATGAAGGTTAATAGAAGGCAAACAGAATAGTAGCATGTCAAAACTAACAGCCTATCCACTTGCCTTCTTTTTGCTCCACATTTTTACTGTTATCCACCACAAAAAAAGAAAAAGAAAGAAAGAAAGAAAGAAAGAAAGAAAGAAAGAAAGAAAGAAAGAAAGAAAGAAAAGAAAAACTGTGGCAAAGTTGAAACCTGAAGGGGAAAAAACCTAGCTTTATATCCTTCCCATGACTCATGTGTCCTTTCGCCTGCATTCCATCCTTCCTCATCACCTATTATTACCCTTCCTTGGTCCTCTTTCTGCAAGTTATACTCCACCTATAGTTAGTTATACTTACTCCCTGTTTACATATACACAATGCACATTATAGGCAGGATCTCACATATCAAGAAGAGTATATAGTGTCTTCTGCATGAGTTTGGCTCACCTCACTTAACAGCAGACTTTCCAAGTCCATTCATTTCCCTGTAAATTTTGGGATTTCATTTTTCTCTCATAGAAATCAGTAAGAAAAGTAGTAGGTTTCATATGTAGCAACAATGCATGCTCAGAAAAAGAAATTAGGAAAAATAAGATCAATACCACTTATGAGAAACAGAATCAAGTTATTATTTTCTAGCATCCTCATTTTTTCATATCCCATCCCATCAAACTGTACACTTTGATATATTTGGTTATAACTTCTTATAAATAGAGACTCTGATACCTATCATAATATATCTCCTACATCAGTAGCCATGTGTTAATGCACCATTTTAAATAGGTTACGAATGCAGTGTGTTTATGTATTTAATAAATTTTTGGTACCCAATGCATAAGGCAACAAGAACATTATTTAAATCAATAATATACCCATAATTTTAAGTATTAAAATGAAAATTTCTAGTCACCCTTACATTTCCTGCTGCCCAATAAGAAGACAAAAGACCAGTTATGTCATATAAAACTCAGACCTTCTGTTTCCATCTTCTGCTAAATAGTCCTTCTTGTATTTAAAAATACATGTTTTGTTCTTTCCATAGTGAAAGACCATTTAAAAGCTTATTCCGTTGGAAAAATAAATGGCTCTTATGTAATCATTATTGCATCTGTTCTCTGTCTTAATTGGTGATAATAATGAATATTCCATCCCCAATAAATGTATTCCAAATACCTCCTAAGTCAACAAAATCACTTCCTCTTAAAATGATTCTGTTCCATGTTTGGTGACAGGAGGACTCATGATTGGTTTTGTCCGCTCCTGATGCAAAACCTATCTTTTGATCATTTATTTATGAATATGATGTAGCTGTGTAAAAACCTTAGTGCAGAGTAAAATAAACACTCTGCTAGACTTTTAATAAAAACAAGATGAATGTACACTTAAAGGAAACGGTTAGTGCATACTAATATTTTATAATTATGTCAATTTACCATTTTTGCCAATAACCTACTTTATTTTGCTACACATTAAAATGTTCTAATAACCAACTCAGTGTAAAGGCTAATTTGTATTATTTGTTAGTCATTTTAATTATGTGGTGATATCATTTTTCCCCTCAGGAATTTTTTTTTCCTCCACTCAATCTCATTAAAAAGAAAACAAACAAAACACCCAACAACAAATAAAGTGTACCTCTGCTTTTAAAGCCTGTACCACATACCTCCCATAATGCAAGTGGTGGAATTTCAATACCTACTGCTCATTTAGTGGATCCAGCCTTTCCAGCTCTTAGCAACTGTGCCCCCACCTTCTCAGTTCTGCACAGCGGTGAGTGAACTTCTCAAGAATAATATCTGATCTTTCTAGGGCAAAAATAACACCTCCAAGTTGGCATGCGATTTAATTTAACACTTTTTCCAGATGAGGTACGATATGTTAACTCGAGGTGCTTACAATCCGGGGTGAGTTTTGCAATACGTTTCAGGTGCACTTCTGAGGTCTTGGGAGGATTATGGACCTGTGTTAAGTGACTTTCCATTTGGGCATTTTCCTAACAAAAGGATAGGGAAAGGTAACCTACCTTTATGTGACAGGCGCAGCCTTGGGTAGGAGGGGTCCGCGGTGTGACCTGGGGTCCAGAGCTCCAGCAGGTGACCACAGAGCAGCCAGGTGAGGATGCGTCCGGCCGGTGACATGGTGCGTGCTGGCTCTCCACTAGCCCCTAGCAGCCTTACTAAAGATTGAGTTTTACTTAGGACTTCCCTCCAGTGGCAACTGCGGGCGACGGGCTTTGTCACAAACAGAAGGGGCTGTCATCAGAAAATACCATTCCCAAGTGTCATTTGCCAGGCAATACTTGGATCCGCAAAGCCTTTCTTTTCTCGGGACCAGTGGTTTAGAAGCGCGGAGCAAGAGGGCATTCCAAGGAGCGCGTCTTGGGATCCAGGTCCGGTCTGGAGCTGTCGCCGTCACCCAGCCGCGGAGTGAGAAAGAGGCTGTGGCTGGCTTCAGTCTCCCCGGCAGTTATTCATTGAGGAAACAGCCGGAGCAGACCAGCAGCCTCCCCTAGCTTTTCCCCCAAGCCTCCCAGAAGTCAGCCTCCTGCACTGACTTGCCAGGCAGCTAGTTCTTATTCGCCTCTCCTCTTGCTAATTAAAAGCAAGAAGTGCCACTTGCTCCAGGAGCGCGGGATCCACCCAGCGGGATGCCGCCTGTCAGCGCTCTGTTTACAGGAAAGTTCAGGCAGGGTTGAGCCCGCGCGCGTTTCTAGGAAGTGTCTCCAGCCCACGTGCCCCGCTGCATCTCCCCGGCTCTGACCCGCCCGCCGGGCTAGGAAGACAGGTCCTCACCCTGACGGGGCGGGGCCAGGAAAACCTGCATAATACTCTGATTATTTAAGAATGTGAAAGGCTGAGACGTGGCCTCGGAAAGGTTTTTAAATCCTCACTCACCAACGGTGATCTTTGAATTAATCCACTTTTTAAATCTTCTGCAGCTATTCAGGAGCCAAATTAAATTGAAGGCTGAATTTCCACGTAATTTTGTTCACAGTTTAAGTTTTTTTTTTTTTTTTTTATTGCTTCCATCTTAGAAATGTTACTTTTGAGTCTTTTGAGGAAAGGTTCTTTTTTTCAAGAGCCTTGAAAAGAAGTGTCGTTTTTTTCACCATCGTTTCATAAATGGGTTAGTTTAAAAGAATTTGCCTTAGAGTCATTTTCCTAAAGCAAAATAAATAAATAGATAAATCTCACCTCAAAATAAAAAATAATAAATAAATAAGCATCAAGGTATTGGTCTTGTGAGTGAGGTGTGTATGATAAACTTCAGACTCTATCTGGTGGATCTAGGTAGCACAAGCACTAAAGAGCACAGGATGTGAAATGCCTTAGAGCTAAGTGTTGTGCACTCTCAGAGTGTGTTTTCATGACACCATGTTTGTGTGAATAAGCTTAACACAATAGGTCAACTTTTCAATCTACTTGCAATCGGTTTCAAAAACTAAACCAAACACTCTAAAGCTGCTGGCATGGAAATAAATTGTATTATTTCAAGATAGCAATAGATGTTTGGTCTGACAACTGAGAGTTAAATGGTAAACAAATGATATCAGCTATGGTGACTTTTTCTTATTCTTTATCCTATATAGCAACGGCTGTGGACAGGTTTTCAGAATTATGTGCTTAAAGTCATGTGATTATAAGAAAAAGATAAGTTAGGTCATTTCAGTATCTTACACTACATATAAGCAAAAAGTATAGCCAAACACTCTCTACCCATGTTTAAAGGATGATATGTTCTTATACAAGCAGAGTATATTTAGCAAAATGTAAATGTCACCGGAGATTATAAATAATTAGAAATCCAAAGTTTACAAAAGATAACAAATTCTAAACAGTATTTAACACTGAAACAACATGAAGTAAGTAGAAACTTTTAACACAGGGTGGTCTCCTTAGGCACTTGCATATTTTAAAAGCCAGGCAGATGAGCTACAGACCTAATTGTGATATACTGTAATTTCACAATCCTTTCACTCCATTCCCCAATTGAGTAACCAGAATAGAGATAACAACTTTATCAGCATTATCTAAGGGCATGGAAAGTAAAGATAGGGTCTGTGTCTTTAACTAAAATTAATACCCTTAGTGCAACTGACATCTACCTAAGATTGCAGTGTCTGTCCTGGGCCTTCTATGGAGTTAAGGCAACACTGACCACCACAGCCATTTCATTAAGACAGGAAGGCAAGTGGAGGGGGGTGGAATAAATATGATGGATACTAATTTTTGCCCCAGATTTACAAACCATTCTCAAAGTGAGTATGGGGCAATTTCAAAGCATATACCACAGTTCTCAATTCCTTTGGGCACCACAATATATACTCTGTTTTATTCTTCATCATGTTTCTATTGTATGTTCCCTCTAATCCTTTATATGGCCTTCTACCTTTCTGGATATGTGATTGGACATATACAGATAATGCAAAATAAATGAATAAGTAAATACATAATAAATAAATAAGATGATTAAACTGAATATTCATAAGTTTTGAAGTTTTCAGATTCTTCCCTGTGGTCTTAGATATTCCTTTGGAAGAGTCTTTAAGACAAAATCGGTCATTCATGTTGTGAAAGAAACTAAGAATAATCCTCAGAAATGGATTTGGCATTCAAATTCTCATCTCAATGTGTTTTGGGGCAGTGATTTTTTTTAAAAAGTAATTGCATGCAAACCAAGAATAATATAGACAGATCAGGACATAAAAATCACATTACTTGGGAAGTTTCTCATGTACTCTGGAAAATTTTGAAATTGAAATAACCAAATAAAATCAACAGTAAGTAAGCCATACCTGTAAATTGGGGGTCTTTTGGATACACAGCAGTATCTAGTTATTCCATGTTTGATTTGAGATGCTGCAGGTCTTCAGTCTAAACAACATAAAGATGTCTTGGAACAAAACAGGTAACAAACACCAGTAATATAGTTATTCTTGTCAAATAAAATGTCTCATTCGGAATCTCCCATTGGTCTTAATCTTATTGGGTTTGGTTTTGTTTGAGACAAAGTTTCTTTGTGTAGTCCTAGCTGTCCTAGAACTTGCTCTGTAGACCAGGCTGGCCTCAAACTCAGAGATCTGCCTGCCTCTGCCTCCTCAGTTCTGGGATTAAGGGGATGTGACACCACCACCCAGCAATTTTAATCTTATTGTATGAAGAACAATCTCAATCTGAAAATAAGGGGTCAAGGGGGTTGGGGTAGAGAATTAAGATGATCAGAAGTTCCAGCTCCCTCCCAAGTGGGTTGGTGTAGACAGTCAATCACTGAATCTCCAGTCTTGTTAGCAGAAGAACAAATGGCCTCTGACACAGCCCTTCGCAGAGCTAGTCCCTGCCCATCTTGTGAATCTTGTGGACTATTTGTTGAAAGAACAGAATTCTATGTTATACTCAAGGCTTTCAATTTCGTTGAAGCTTTACATATTAAATTTGATTTACAGAAATTCCTCTCACCAGTATTATCCAACATTAGACATCAGTTGTGGTTCATTCACCATTTTTATTATTATAGCATAGGTAATTAAAATCCAACAACTTTATATAAAGGAAAACAATTGCCTTATAGCACTAATGTGCTACCAAGATCTTCCAAACATAAGCCAAGCCAAAAGCAAATGAGAAATCATATCTCTGCACAGTTTAAATTTATCTTATTTACTTTGGGAGACTATGCTTCCTCAATGCCCCCAAGAATATCCCATTTTACTTTCTGTCCACATGAAAGACACTTTTCCTAGTATCTTGGCAATCTGTGAAACCACTTGCCTAATTCTGACTAGAGGAATATGAGCAAAAGTGATAGGCATTGTATCTAGCCTGAGACAGTGGAATAGGCATTTTCCTAAGAAATGTTCTTCTTGGGTCTTTTCTGTAGCAAGAGTGGAGGACTAACCAATGAATGCTGGGGCAGGAAATTGAAGCATCTTGGATTATTGAATCATCATATTGGAGGCAGTTTCCTGAGAAAGTTACTCAGAAACACAACAGATGTTATATGAGCAGGAGTCAAAAACTTATGCTAAGCTATTTTTATTTTTTTGTATCATACCATAGCACAAATTCCTTTGGCTAAGTATGCATGTGCTTTACCTACTCCTTTGGCAATCATTTTCTCAGACAATGCATTAGAAAGCCTTCCTCTCTCCTTGCTGTCTGTCATTGACATCAGCACAAGTCACTAGTAAAGCCAGAGACTGGTATGGATGCTTGAGCACTATATAAGAGATGACTTGATTTCTGGAATCACAATTAGAATGATGGGGCATGACTTTGGCCTTTTCAGTATACAGAAATAAGGTCATAAACACGATTTATCCATGAACAACATGGAACCACATCTCAAGAACATCATGACTAAAGCTATTAATAGACCAGAGTATCACAATAGCAATGGTAGTGAGCCTTTTTAGGACTAAAGATAAAATTTCTTTATGGTAGCTATGGAATTTTGGCTTCATTAATCCCTCTTCTGCTTGTGCTAGTGCTATGCCAAGGATCTCCTGCCCATAGCATCTCAAGTGTCCCATCAATGCTGCAGCTGCTGTCCCCCATAGCTGAGGACGAATTTTACAGACAAACCTGTTGATTCTTTTATTGGCTTTTCATTTAAGCCTTATCTCACAAGATTTGCAGCTGCATTGCTTACCTCCCCCAGCCCCCTTTCTGTATCTTAAAGAATAGAGGACAAATAGACACCTGAATTGTTCTCCATTGCATGCTTGTATTGGTAATAGAATGGCAAGATAGAAATTAGTCCTATTCTGGGACCAATCTACTCAGCTGCCTGAATGGGGTTCACTGGTACAATTCTAATGTCGCCATTTCGGCAAAAAAGTCAGTAAATTAGCATTTATTGAGTCTAGCCATTTCAAGAGGAGGGTGAAGAGGAGGAAGAAGAGGAGGAAAAGGAGGACAAGGAAGAGGAGTGGAAAAAGAAATTTTTTTAAAATTCCTTTATAAATTTATTTTGCTTATGATTTAAGCATTATTCTCATCTGCTTTGATGTTTTCATATTGTAAAACAAGCCTTTAATGGTTTTTAATCTAAGGACAATGTTTACTCATGCCCCCTTTTTTTGGCAAAGTGAAATTACTCTAAATGTGACTCATTCTGAAACCTTTTAATTTTTAGCCACAGATTTTATTTCCTTTTTTCTGTATAAATTACAGAGAATTATTTTTAAATGACAGAGATCTGTATATAAAGGCTACACAGAAACTTTTAAAGACTATTGCACTGGGGTTTCCTTGCATGCTGTGGCATCTGTTCGTGACCTTGGGAGTTTGGTGCTGTCTCTGCTGGACTCATGTGAGAGCTTTCCTAGGCTTCCCAGAACACAACGTTGTGCTTCATATTGATGTCAATGTCACAGAGTAAAAGTAATGAGTGCTGTTAACATCTTGTGTTCTATATGCTGGCCACCAATCAAGAGACATTCGAGTGGAATCCGGTGAAATCGAGAGCAGGCTTGTGCAGGGCATTGCCTTTCTGTTGGCACTTACACATAAGAAAGCTCTAGGACACAGATGCCCATGCCTTGTCTATGCTGAAGCTCTATTAAGAAGACCAACTCCCTTCTTAAGCCCTGATGCCAAAGTCTGAGTTCCAACCAGGACCCTCACTTTTCAGAGAGACTATGATTGAGGCAAAATTTCATCACAGTTTTTCCAAGTGCCCCCGCCCCAGATAACTTACCCTTAAAATGTGTTAATAACACACTGTGTTAAGCTTTAAAATAAAAAAAGTTCCCTAGGTGCTTGCTCCTTTAGTCAACAGTCGTCACCTGGGATTGACATCATTGGATACATTCCTCTATCCCACGGTGAGTCAGGAGGCAGAAAATTGACCATTTTAGGCTGACATGTTTTGACTCGTCATCTTTTAGCAATCACTGGGGCTAAGTATGGAAGTGAAAACTATTACAGAAAATGTTCTAAAGTACTCTGAAAATGAATATTTTAAGATTAATCATGAGGTAATAATAACCATTGTATATTTGATTTTGTTAAGATGTTTTTATATATTTATTTAATAATATGTATATAGTGATCTGCCTGCATGTACACCTGTGCGCCAGAAGAGGGCATCAGATCACTTTCTAGATGGTTGTCAGCCACCATGTGGTTGCTGGGAATTCAGGCTCTCTGGAAGAGCAGTCAGTGTGTGTGTGTGTGTGTGTGTGTGTGTGTGTTGCTAGTGCTGCTGCTGCTGCTGTTGGTGGTGGTGAGTTACAGGGAGATAAAGACATCTCCAAGAAAAGGTTTAAAGATAGTAAAGCATTTATAAAGAGTTACTAATCTTTATGAAGTTTCATGTGAAAAATGTCAACAAATTCAGGTAGTGTTATCACTGAAACAAAAGACAGCATGTTATATTCTACCTGCTTAAAAGTAGATTCAGTATGAAACCAATATTAAATGCCATAAACTGTACAAAAGGATTTGTCTAACCCCTTGTGTCTGTAATCCCACAGTAAACTTTGAAACCACTCATTTTTTTTAATCATGAAAGCAAATGGTCAAGTTTTCCCATAGTCAGGAACTTTGCCTGATTGTATACTTGCACAGAAGAAAGGGTGAAGAAGGCAGTAGGAGAGGAAAGTGAGGAAAAAACAAAGAAAATTCAATGGTAAGTTTTTACATTTTCTATTTTTTGTTTCCGATCAAAAAATCTTTCACTTTTTCCATAATCACCATCATTATTTGACTATCACTTCAAAAGTCACCAAAACTCATTGGCATGGATTTACTTATTCAACATATTTATTGAAAGTGCATATTTTGTTTGTTTGTTTGTTGTTTTACTGGACAGGGTCTCTCTGTGTAGCCCTGGCTGTTCTGGAACTCAGTCTATAGATCAGACTGGTCTCCATTACAGAGATTCACCTCCCTCTGCCTCCTGAGTGTTGGGATTGAGGGAATGCACCAGCACCGCTGGGCTAGCCAGGCTCAGAGTGGATTATTTTGTGAGATATTATGCATGCATTTTAAGATACTTAGAAAAAAATTTGTTTTCTTCCTATAAATAATTTACAACAATATAAATAATTACAACAAACGTTGTCCACCTTGTCTTAACAGAGGAGGGTCATTGTGTATTAAGTGAAGAGAAAAAAAGAAAAAAAAAAAAAAAAACAGGTCTTCTTATAAAAGAAGGATTTACAGAGCCGGTACAGCTACCCATTAGTGAGTTGGCAAGAAACTAAGAAAAACAACCAAAAACATTTTGTATTTTTATAGTATCTTCAATTGTCATATACTTGAGAAATAGATACAAAATGGACACGAGGCCACGGAAAGCTGCCATCACCTCAACAAATCTACGAGTTTCACATTAAGTAAATGGAAACAAACATTAAACTTAAAGTTACCAAGACTGTGTTAGGAAATCAAGATATTTTAAATAAACTATGTTTTGGCTTTGAAAGTAAATTTTACAGGTCAAAACAATTACAATAACCAATAAAAAGAATCATACACACCCATACACACACACACACACACACACACACACACACACACATACACACACACACACACACGTGTATATGAAAATCTGTGAACATTTTTCCCTGCCAGGACTTTCTTTTCTTAGCATATTCCCAACAACCATTCAGTAAAGAGAGAAAACAATGTATGGAAAAAGGTTAACCCAGTAGTGAAAGCCAAAGACAAGAGAGCAATTCTCAAATAATTATTTTATATCACCTTTATTTGACTTCATTATAATATTTACAAATAACAGGAAAATCTTTACTGTACATAAGGCAGATTTCACATTAGACATGACCAGGTATATTGCCTTCATATTCAAATCTGTTGTTAAGGCTGTTCTAGATGGGGGCTGAGTGATAATTTAGCACTGCCAGGTAGTTCTGGTGAGTTATGTCTGCTGAAGTCATACCACTAGCACCATGTGGAGGCAGAGCCTGGTACTACCTGGATGTAGTTATCAAGGATATTTATTATTATGAACTCAGTTATACTCAATTTTTTTTGTTTTTATAGTTAAAAAAATTTAAAGTATATTTTCAATGAAAATGTGAACTCATATTTTTGGTGGGTGGAATGAGTGATACCAGAAAATCATTTAACTATTTTAACAGAATATTTAAGATTCATGATCATTAAAATTTCTCCTCAAGAAATAATTCTTACCAAATATATTTAAAATTTGAAAAGATGATCATAGATATGTTATAAAGTGTTATGTAGGAAAATATACTTTGAGAAGATATGTGGGTTAACATTCTTCCATAAACATACCCAGTTAAAATATTTATATTTTGAAAAACTATATTTAAGGATGCCTGTTCATGAGTACAATGACCATATGTACATCATCTCTAATATTCTTCTTGCTATGAGAAACTTATGTAATAGCTGCATGTACTCTTTATGTACTTTGCTTTATAATAGGAAATAAACAATGCAAACTAAATCCAGAAAATATCAAGTATCCTAAGCCTCAATGCCATTTCAGTCATGTGTCAAATGATAAAAATAAAACCAAACAGTGTCTTTCCCTAGTGTTCTTAACACAAAGAATATTTCAATTTACAGTTTGACTTTGTAGTACATGAGGCTAAAACTTAACATGTTTCCAGGGAGAGATTAGTGTACAGGCATAGAGCTGTCATTATAAGTAATTACAAGGATCTTAACATATTGTTTAATTATCTGAAGGTGAATCATTTATCATTGTAAGAAAAGCAATAAAGACAGAATTTCAATAAAAACTTCCACATGAAATTTTAATGCTTAAATAGGAAAAAGTAATGAGTACATTATGTTCCTATAATAAGCATCAAAATACAAGAAAAAATGTATTTAAAAAATAAGGGTGAAAATCAAATTAAATATTTACCATGAGCTGTAAATTTTAAAGCAAAAGTTCCCATTTTACTAATTGTTTTCAACAAATCTGTCTTCACGGTATTAAATGCTACATACCATTTCGTTTTCTGATATTCTAACAAAAACTCCCAGAAGTCTGTGTGGTGTAGTTTTCTTTAAAGTGTAAAAATATTACCATTGACCTAAGATATAAATAATTCAAGTATAAATTTCTCTGTTCTGAATAAATTTTCAACTTAAATATTTCTCCTAGAATTTCCCATTTCTCTCACAATCCACTGTATAATTCCTTGCATTAATTTAATTCTTTTTATAGAATCAAATAATTCATCTCTTCTAGAAATATTCAGCTTCACAAATGTTACATTTTCTATCTTAAAAAATACATCATTCCTAACTTTGCTGACCTTTCAGCTAAATATCTATTTTTCTTCATTTCATGATTATGATTAAAAATTTAACTTAGAGCCAGGACTGCCTCTAACATGAACTCTGGTGCCTCCTATTTGATCCTTTCCCCTTGGTGGGGAGACCCAGAGGGCACACAGAGGAAGGGGACGCAGGCTCTCCTGATGAGACCTGACAGACTGTGGACATATGGTGGCAGGGGAGGTCTCCTTCTATCAGAGGTCTAGGGGAGGGGAATAGTGTGGAAGAGAGAGGGAGGGTGGGAATGGGAAGATACAGGTGATGGGATAACAATAGTGATGTAATCTGAATAAGTTATAGTAATTTAAATTTTAAAAATGAAAACTATGATTTAAAAACTTCAAAATGTTGTGTATATGTTGTCTTCACTTGTTTGCCTTAAATCCATTCTGTGAGAATTCTGTATTTATTTCAGACAGGAGAAAATCACAAATAAACAAACAAATCCACCAGATATAGAGACCAACAAAAACAGTGATTTAATTATGATATATTTGACTTCTTATAAAGACATCATGGGCCAGGCATAGTGGCACAAGCTTTTAATCCCAGTGGATCACTGTGAGTTCAAGGCCAGGCTGGTCTACAAAGTGAGTACACAACAGCCAAGGCTACACAGAGAAACCCTGTCTCAAAATAGACCAAAAAATAAAATAAAATAAAAATAAAGACATCATGGAATAAGTTCAGTGTTGTGGTGGCAGAGTGATGGTTGCTAGCGACATACACTTTCTGTTTTCTTTCTTTTTTTCCTCCTCCTCGTTCTCCTCTTCCTCCTCCTCCTCCTCCCTCTTCTTCTTCTTCTTCTTCTTCTTCTTCTTCTTCTTCTTCTTCTTC
>OU015744.1:121639719-121656837 GCA_907169655.1 Acomys percivali | reverse complement strand
AATAATAATAATAATAATAATAATAATAATAATAATAATAATAATAATAATAATTTAAAAGAAAGAGAAGATATTCATTCCATAAACATTTATAAACACAGCAAAGTTTATTCCTAACACATGAAAAATCAGATAAAATATTGTTTTCACTTAAAAACTACCTCTTATCAGGTACTTCTGAAAATAGCCTTACAAGACATATAATTGACCTTTTAGAATTCAAACATCATAGCTCTTGTGCCATTTGCAAACGTTTTATATTTTCAGAGGCATTACTGAAGATATAAAGTAACTCTTGTGTTGAAGAGATCTATGCACCAGGCAACTCAATACTTCTTCATTCCATTAATGAAATGAATGACCTTTACGGAAAGACAATACTCCTCTCAGAGTGAAAGACATCTCATACCCCAGAGTCAATAGAAGAATAACTTTAGCACATTTTCATGTGGTAAGAATATCAAAGTTTGAGGAAGAAATACATCTGCAAAAAAAGAATGTATTTTGTAAAGTCAATCTCTTAATGAATTCTTCTAAAAATTTTGACTGTTCGTAAAAACAGACCAATTAAGAAATCCAAAAAAAGGGGGATGGAGAGATGGCTCAGCGGTTAAGAGCACTGGCCGCTCTTCCTAAGGTCATGAGTTCAATTCCCAGCAACCACATGGTGGCTCACAACCATCTATAATGTGATCTGATGCATACTGTATACATAATAAATAAATCTTAAAAATAAAAGAAATCTAAAAAAATCAATTAGCTACACATTGAGAAAATATTAATTACTATTAAAATCTGTGATCTTGAACATACCATTACATGGCTGTACCATTAAAATATAGCCACTTATGTATCTCAATGTGTAATATAAAGTTATTAAAATAGAATAAAATAAATTGTATCAAGTACACCAAGTTAAAGTTAGGCTATGTTGTTGGTAAAGAAATAGTGAAGTATTTAAAAGCATTTTCTGCTCCTGCAGAAGACCAGAGTTAAGTTCCCAGAACCCACATCCAGTGACTCATAATTGCCTGTAAATCCAGCTGGATCAGGGATCCAATACTCTTCTGGCTTCCAAGGTAACTGATGTAGAAAACATGCACAAATGACTGGACATGGTGGTGCATGCCTTTAACCACAGCACTCGGGAGGCAGAAGCAGGCAGATGGCTATGAATTTGAGGCCAGCCTGCCTACAAAGCGAGTCCAGGACAGCCAAGGCTACACAGAGAAACCCTGTCTCAAAAAACAGGAACAAAAAACAAACAAACAAAAATGCACACACTTACATACCACACTACACACATTTTAAAATATAAAATATTTTAGAAGTCAGACTGTTACAACATTAGAAATTACAAACAAAATCTTGTAGATGATGAATGTATTCACTATCCTTAAATTTTTTTTATTTAGCTGGGTATAGTGGCCCATGCCTTTAATGCCAGCATGCATGAGGGAGAGGCAGGTGGATATCTGTGAGTTTAAGGCCAGCCTGGTCTACAAAGCAAGTCCAGGACAGCCAAGGTTGTTACACAGAAAAATCCTGTCTTGAAAACCCTTTAAAAAATGTACTTAATATTAGGTGCATGAGTGTTTTACCTACATGTAGGTTATGAACACCGATATGTGCCTGTGGATTATTATGATGTGGGTATTGAGAACTGAACAAGTACTCTTAACTGCTGAGTCATTATGTCCAGCCCTGCGATCTTGATTACAGAGATTTACATGTGTCATGTTTATCAAATTATATGTATTCAATGTATTTTATTGTACACCACTTAGGCCTCAGAAAAAATTAAAGAAAATTAAATTAAATTAAAGTTTGATAAATATCGAACTTCTTTAAAATTTAGAATTATATCAGTGAATTCCTGTGCTGGAAAAATTTGGAAAGAAAATTATGTTAAGTCATCATGTTCTGTTCTAAAACTTGGCTTTTCACAGCTTACTAGAATTATTATTTTTTTTCCTTTTCAGAGAAGAAAATACAAAGTAACAAAATGTCAAGACAGACTCACTGACATTTTTGATCATCTGTAACATCAGTCTACATGCTCCACCAGTTAAAATGCTTAAAAATCAATTTTTAGACATGAGTTGATATTAAAAAAAACAAAAAAACAAAAATCCTTCTTTTCTATAAGGAGTTTAACTTTTCACCTATAAGAAGGAAATACTCTGGATGGTGTCAAAGCCATTATTGTTCTTGTTTCCCTCCGGAATTTGGTAGTAAGACTCTATTGGCTAAGATACCACAGACTTGTGTTATAGCTAACACGGAAACCTCACCCCTACTGGTTACCTTCATAGTGCTGGAATGTGAATATATGCTACCTGAGGAGAAAATGTGCCATCATTCTTACTTAGCTGTGAACCCTATGAGATACTGTAAAGACTTGTCCTGGCAAGATATGGCCACTGGTGCAATAGTGGCACAAATGTTACAGGGATAACAAACTACTCTGTGATTGGACTTAGGGCCAATTTGATGAGATGGAACCCATAGCTGACATCAAATTAGGGCCGAGAGTTGTGGCCAGATACATCATGAGACCCAGGAGAGAACCTAGTAGTATTACTCTGCTAAATGGGTAGATTATTAAATCAAGTGTTAAATCCTAATAGCTTACTGTTATAAACACAGATCAGTATATCTCTCAACCCTTTTTAGAGACGCTTCTTGTTGCTGTAGGTGCCAATTAACACAGAAGCTAACATTTGGACAACGTGTAGAGAACAACAGAGTGCAGAGTGCTCAGTTCTAATTGTTCTAATTGAGGCTTCCATACCAAACTCTTAGTCCCAAGATTCAAGGATCTCAGAGAAGATAGGGAGCAGAAAGCTGCCACATGCCCACAAGGAAACTGTTTTCCAGATGTTACTGGGCAGATGCATGTGTGAACTCACAGATGTGGTGACATCATGTACAGAACCTGAAGAAACTCAAGCCTTTCAAAATCCCAGGAAGGACTGGGGGAGGTGGGCATGGTGCTCTACTTCTAGCTATGAAGCTCTGTGCTGCTGTGAGAGAAGAGTCAGTTTTCTTTTATGTTGTGACTCATGGTAGATTACCGTGGGCAACACACCCAAGGGTATTTAAACAACATAAATTTGACATTATGGGAACCAGAAGCTGGGTAAATATCAAAGTGGGGATGGATCTGGAAAAACCTGGGAGATTGGGAAAATATAGTCAGAATACATCACATGCAATTTTATAAGCACTAATAAAATTATTAGTTTAATAAAAAGAAAGACATTCATTCTAAGTCACTTAAGGTACATTTTAGTTAATTTTTAAAAAGTAGTATTTCATATTATCTATGTATTCTCTTATTCAGTGTTTATACTTTTAATTACTATATTGAAATACTATGTCACTTGAGATTTACTTTGTTTTTAAGATAATTTTTATTAATTCTTAGCAATACTTTGATAAAATTAAAGCCATTTAGAATCTATATACACTAAAATATTAGCTTGGTTACATTCAAATTATGTTTTTTCCAATGTTCAAAATTAAAACAATAGCCAGGTATTTTTGTTATTGTTATTGGGTTTGTTGTTGCTGTTATTGTTTTTATGTGTGTTTTATAGGTACTCTAAGCTATGACTATTGTAGATTGTTTAATCATTTGTCTTTTTCACAAATGAAACTTCTTCTTTTATGGAATTATGTCTTGAGATTTATATATTGTTAGCTTATATGGTCATAGACAGACCTCTAATAATACTTCATCTATGAATAATGAACACCTAAAGTAGCTTTATGTTAAGGAACAAAAAATAAGGCGTACACACTCCCACACACACTGTACCTTTCCATAAATTCTGATAATTTGGCAAAAACTTTAGAGAAATTTTTACAAAGCTTGTTAGATTAAAATCAAATTTAATTACATAAAATAATCATACTGTTTTAGAGTTTAGATTAGAAACTGAATAAAATTTAACTATAACTTCCCACTAGTCAATTCTTTCCATACTTAGAAAGAAATACATTACTTTTCTAAAGCGAAGGAGATTAGTCTCACTTTCTTATTCATGAAGGGTTGAGTTAGTAAATGGAGCCCACACAATTATAAAGTTCATTTTGGTATTTCAGTTCTTCTGCTGCCTCACCTTTGTCTTTACACCTTTGTAAAGAAGTTTTATTTCAGCACTTCGTGTACAGAGCCTATGTTAACAGCAATGCTGGATGGTGTTAGCATGCTTATTTTCCTGATTCTCTTGGTTACAATAGCTTTGACATTGCATTCTTTTGGTTGCTGTGTCTAACTTGATTTCTTATTTTTATTTTTTCAGGAAGATACCAGGAGAATTAAGACTTCTTTTGCATTTTGTACTCTCTATACATGAATTATCTTTGCAATTAAAAAACATGCCATTACCCCCCCCCCCCCCCCCGTGTACAAGTGCCCACCATTCCTGAAGATGACAGTTCATTTCATCCCCTGACTCATTTTGTGTATCCTGTAAGTAGGACATGCCTCTACTTGCATATTTAAGGGTTGGCGTGTTACACTGAGTATATTACTTATTATTCTAACGTGTAGTCATTCTTGGCATCTTCCGCAGGTCTTTTGAAATACTGAGACACATCATTATTGAGAACATTGGCCTGTCATTAACAATCATGGCTTTTGAAAGTAGCATAAAACTATAACTGTACTAATATCTGTATGACTGTAAAATATCTCGTAGAAAATAGACTAAGAATATAATCATGGGTATTCCTGAGGGAAATAATGTACATAGCCAATTTTTCCCTTCATACTTTTTCAGTATTTTTATGATAAACATATAGTACATGCATGATTTATATGTATAATAAAGGACATATTCTTATCTTTGCATTGTCTTTTTACTGCCAGTTTACCTCAGTGTCCTCAGATGTTTGAAGCTGAATTCCCTTTACCTGAAGCTGTACTTTCAGCTTCTGAGGTACTCTGCTGCCTCTCTGTAAATAACCACCTTCCAGAGGATTGGTGTGTTTCAGTTCAAAGGTCAGCAACTGAAGCACCCAGACTGCCTGGCATTGCAGAATGGGCTAAAAGGAATCTTAACATAGTCACTCAAGCCATCTGCAGAAATTTGTTAACCCATGGTCACTGTCATTCATTTCCAATTTTTGTGTATGAAAATCAAATAGAAAAATTTGTAAAATGTTGATTCTGAGTCTGGAGATTGGACCTCAGCAATTCACTCAAACTCCTGATGATGTCAATGCTGTTAAGCTTTCATGTACCATACTACAGTCAGCAGAGGTTGAAAAAATATGTTGCAATATGTAAAATGTACAAGCAATCATCACTACCAGGACTATTATTCAGTCTGTCTATCTGTCTGTCTGCCTGCCTGCCTCTCTCTCTCTCTCTCTCTCTCTCTCTCTCTCTCTCTCTCTCTCTCTTGCTCTCTCTCTCTCTTCTTCCCTCTCACCTCCCTTTCTTATATATATGTTTATATGTAAATTATATATATATATTTTTACTGAAAATCAATAAAATGAACATGAGCAGAATATCCATTACTCTCTTGGAAATTTTTACTGGGAAATTCCCAAACACTATAGTATGTATAAAATGTTCAATATTCAGTACATAAAGGTCTGCACAGGTTAGTTCCTGTTATCAGAGTCCTAAAGCTGAAAGAAGTGGACACCTGTCCCCATACCTCACCCAAAGCAATCTCCAAGTGATAACTACTTGCAAATAAAAATTAGTTTCCTCCAGGGGAGTCTTCCTGGGAAAACAAACTGCTTTTAAGGGTAGGTTGCATGCCCAGCAGAAAATGAAGGCAATAGCACCTTGGCAGTTCCTTGTCTCAATGTCACATTGAAGCACTTCCTTTTTTATTTTTTCATTTTATACTATTCATTTTTATTTTTATATTTTATTTATATTTTTCATCTCTTTTATGCTACTGGTAATTTCCATCCATATATATTATAGCTTCCAGTTCGGTGTTTTTACAGGATTTCTGATGTGTGTGCGAGTAGGTCTCTGTGTCTTGTGCCTTATCTTGGGCTCTTTTCTTTGTGTGTCTGTTTTGTCTAATTCCAATTACTTAAGTTTTTGTTTGTTTGGTTGGTTTTTTAATTGTATTTTTGTTTATCCCATGGGAGCCTGTTTGTTTTCTAATAAGAGACAGAAAGGAGGTGGGTCCAGATAGGAGAGGATGTGGAGAAGCGTTGAGAGGAGTAAAGGAAGGCGAAACCATAATCAGGATGCATTATGTGAGGGGAAAAAATTCTATTTTCAACACAAGCTTTAAAAAGTCCAACATGCTGTTATATACAAGTATAGGGTTTCCTAGCATAATGACTCATGGGACAATAAAAATGAAGTAATTAAAATATTCATTGATAACAGAGTAGTGACACATATACTTGTAAAATGTATAATACTTATTAGATTATGGTTAGTGAGACATTTTTTCTTTTATGAGAGATTTTCTCCAAGCTCTTTTGCAAAACAACAGACATAGCTCCCGCACACTGTTAGGTTGAGTGTCTGCTGCAGCAGCCCTGGTAGGCTGCTGAGAGACACAAACCAGACAATTGTGTTAGAAAAAGCTGAGAGAAGAACAAAGGAGTTGCCACTTTGCTCTGATTGGACTCTCCACACAGTTCAAATTACTTTCTTTCCCCTCAGGCTGAGAAATGTTAAGGATGAGTTTGCAATTACTTCTCCCTGGGAGGTCCTTTTGCAAAGGCAGGGAAGGGAGCCCAGGTTAGGATTGCTCTTCTAGGTCTGTGAGACATAGTCTTTCTCCTGAGCCAAGACTCCTTGCTTCTGGTTAACAAAGACGACTGTTCTTAGGAAGATGGACTGGAAGGGTACCAGTACACTGAATTCCAGTGTAAACTATTCAGAGAGTAGTGATGTTGTATCTGTGGGCCATGAAACAAGTAAATACAGGCATATATATACATATATATGATATATATATATCTTAAATATATATGTATGTACATATATTATATATCTTACATATATATGTAAGATATGTAATGTACTCTGTAGTTGCACATTGGGAAAATCTGGTATAGCTAAAATATGCAACGAATGCTTATGTGTAAAGTGCAATGAGACTCATTAAGATTATTAGAAGGATCTTGACTATATGAAAAATAATCAAAATATTATAAAGTGATGTAAGAAGTTATCCTTGAAATAACATCTTTATCGTGGTTTGGCCACCATTAAATTCATTAAAACTGTGTCCTATAGAGCCAAGAATCAGAATTGATAGTTGTTATTAAAGTTTTAAAATACAGTCCCTTCATAGACCTGGTATCAACTCTGTGGCTACTAGCATTATGTTTCTCATTTTAAATTAATCTGAGCACTTGGGAGGCAAAAGTAGGGCCATCTCTAAGTTTGTGGTCAGCCTGGAGGCAGAGGCAGGGCAATCTCCACGTTTCAGACCATCCCTGTCCTCAAAATGAGTTCCAGGACAGCCAGAACTATGTAGAGAACCCCCTTCCCAAATAAAACAAAATAAGGCAGATGACTGTACTTTGCAATTAAATATTTGAACAATAATGTGGTATTATCTATCTATTTAACTAATTTTGGACATTTCACTGACTTTTCAAAGTCCTGAGTGTCAACAAATTTGAATTTGCCTCACAAAAATTTTATCACTTGTTCATTCAGTGTTTATGAGGCACATTTCTTTTTTTTTTTCAATAATATAATATCTTACTATTCATTTGAGAATTCTGTACCCAATAGTTCCCATATCTACTCTGTCCCCTCTGCCTTGCGTCCTAGGAATGAGATAACAATTGAGATGTAATATAAATAAATTAATATAATATATTTTTAAAAAAGAAATTTAAAGACTAGTTTACAGCAAAAGTCCTGCTCTGCTGGTTCTTTCAGTCTTTCTTCCTCCTCCACAACTGTCCCTTAATGGTAGGTGTCATTGTATTGTAGATGTATTACCTGGGGCTGGTCACCCCACCATCACCTGTTCTTCACATCGTGATCTGTTTGACCATTTGACTGACCATCTAAGGTAGAAAGAAGGCTTTTTGATGAGGGGAGAGTGCTACACTGTTTGTGGGTATAAAGATAAGCATTGAGATTGTAGTTAGATATTGTATTGCTTTAGGAAAGTGGCAGTAGTAGGCTTTCTTCTAGGTTCCACAGCCTCACAATCCATGGGAGTTCGCTAAATTTACAGTGCCGTGCATGAATTCCCTCCAGATCAGTGAGCTGTGGCAGTCATTACCTGGACATCCCCCAATAAGACAGCAATGTGCCTTGGTCAGTAAGTGGCGCAGAGAACCATTCTAGAAATGGTTTCAAGGAATAGTATCTGCTTTACTGCATGGCAACTACTATATAGTAGAAGCCTATCAAGTGTGCTTGGTTAGCACATTACCTTGGATTAGACAGTGAGCACTCATACCACTAGGCAGAGATGCAGAAGAAGCACATTAAAGGAGATGCGGAGATTATAGATATGTCAGCAAGCCAGCTACTGGTTACTCAGGCTACTTCAGAATTCAGTGTTCTGACTTCCGGGACTACTCACAAGCATGGTATGCCATGTTTCTTATTCAGAAGTGCAGGGTTTCAGGTAGGCTGGTCCCCAGGTCATTCCTTCATCTTTCCTATGTAAGTCCAATAAAGTAGCTCTTGGCTACTCACAGGATGAAAGTTCCACATCACCCTCCTGGTTATTGCTGTGATTCCTGGGTGCTAAAGCTGGATAGGACTATTGATTTCGCCCCCTTTGGGAGCTTGCATAGCACCTCTGACACTATAGGTGCTATTTGATAGAAAGTGTGCTTCCAGATCAAATGCTGCCTGAAATGTGTGGTGTCTTCAGCAATGGGGTTTTAACCTTTTTCTGAAAGGCTGCCAAGGCTGCAGCAATAGCCTATATTGATTGGGTGGGAAGTCTCCTAGACACTCCTATCCCACAAAAGGAAAAGAGTTTTTCCATGCCTGGCACTGAGGTGTTTTTTATAGTCTAACCTGGAGTAACCACAAATACCAGAAAAATATAAATGGACCATGACAGGGGTGGGGAATGGAAAGGAGTTCTCGAGAGGGAAAGAGTAGAAGATTGCTCTGTAAATGGGAAAAATACATGTCAGAGACTTACCTGGAGAAGGGGGAAGAAGGAAGGATCAATAACACTAAGGGGGCTTGAAAGAAAACACATGACATCATCTTATTTTATGTTTGCTTAAAGTTACATACAATGTGTGTGTACATCTACATATTTTAATTGAAGTTAAACTACCTGTATACTACCCTTGTTCCCCGGAGGAGGCTCATTTCTCCTAGAATGGGGATTAGCAGTTCTGTAATCAGTTTTACTTTTGAATGCAGTGAAGAGTTATTTGATGACGTTGTTTATGGAGGTAAAATTGATCTTCCGTTTAACCTTCGCCATTTGTTTTAGTCAACATTACTTCCACTTTCTTTCCACAAATTCTATGACAATTATGCATCTCATAGATTGAAACTTCTTGTCCCCAAAACACTGTTTAATTACAGTAGGTATACAGTTCTTTCTTTATACTTTAGGTACATTTCTTTTTAGTATCTGGTTTAAATTTGCACAAAATACAAGGCACCTGAATGAGTAGCATAAGAAGATGACTGTTGCGCTTTCCTTTACAGCATCTTGTAGCTTCTGGAAGTAAGCCAGAGTGCCTGGGCGAACTCATCTCTAGTCTTTGAACGCTTTACTGCACAGCACCTTGCAAACTTGTCCACAAACAGCAATAAAATATATTCTCCCCTAACAACTCAGAGTCCTTCAACTATTTTTACAGACCACAACAAACCTAACAGAAATGTTAAAGTTACCAGAGATTAATTCCTTTTTTAACTCTTACATTATAAGCAAAGGTGATTTTGAAATGTTACCATTTTACTGTTAAATGTGTCCTCTTTGCTTTTTCCTCAGGTTAGAATGTAGCATTAAGTCAAGTGGCACAGTGAGTGGTTTCTAAGTGGAGAGTTCGAGTAATATTTTTTTCCACATTTTGTAATTGAGGATTCGGCCCTTGGAAGATTTACACGTCTGAAAACAGTTCAGAATTATGTGTTGCTTTTTAAAGGCCAAAGTCACTTCACCAACAGAAAATGATGACTCTTATAGCCTGAGACCAAGGAGGTTCCTGCAGCCTTGCAAATGGAAACAGTTGAACTAGTTAAGTTAAGCTGTGGTGATTCAACCTGAGTCACAGGCCAACACCCTGAAGGAAAGTGAACACCCTGGAGACCTCTAGGGACCTCCAGAGCTGGAATCTGCTCAAGAGGGCCCCACTCTTCCGGAACTGCCCAAGGTTCAGAGAGAATTTATTTATAACACCATTTTATTTTCTTATGTCCCCCATCATATTCATCAGAATGAATAACATTCTTTGTTTCTGTTTCCAGTAGGTTCTGGCAAGTACCGGTAACTACAAAATAGAGAAAGCCATGTACAGTGTACACTTGCCATGGTACCTGTCTCAGACATAACAGCAAGCTTGTCATTCCTTTCTTGAGACCAGAGGAATGAGACCACTTCATGTACTTGTGGAGTCTTCAGAGGCAACAACATTTCATGTCTTATTTGTAGGCAAAAGACTTAGGATTCCTCATGTAAGACATTCAGCACTTTCCTCAGGCACTCCAGTATTTTCAGTACAAGCAACAGTAAGTGTGACCATCAACTTTAAAAAAGGCATTGCCTTGATGGATTTCCATAAACATAACTACATCATGTCAGGAGGTGAGCATTTTTCCCCAAGGGTTACTGCTGCTTTTATTTTGTATGTAGAACTACTGGGAGGAGGTGGTTGGGGTAGGTATGTCTTGCCTAGGGCCACCCTAGAAATTACACTGGAGTCACACCGGCTCCAGATGATAGCTGGAAAGTGAGGTGACAGAATCAATGATTCAGACCAATCAGATGGTTACAAAGCTGAGGTTTCCAGCAGGTGGTTTAAGGAAGCAGTGACATGGAAAGAGCAAGGACTGGGCTGGCCTTCAGCTGCTTCAATGACATCAGTGACAGGATCCAAGCAGCTGGTGGTGGTTCCAGGATCTCCAGGCCTCACTTTACTTTGCCAGGGGGTTCCTGTAGGATCTGCTAGCAAACTTGGCCTTGCTGCCCAGCTCTTTCTCGAGTCTAAGGATCTGAATGTACTTGACCGGGGGCTCAGATTATCAAGGGGCACCACTCTTGATCAGCCCAGTGCAGAGTCCCACCAGCAGGTCAACGATGAAAGTATCCTCAGTCTCCCCAGACCTATGGGACACCATGACACCCCAGCCATTGGGCTGGACCAGCTTACATGTCTACAGAGACCCTGTCACAGAGCCGATCTGGTTCACTTTGAGCAGGAGGCAGTTACAGGACCTCTTGCCCATGGCCTTGGCAGTCTCTTAGGGTTGGTCACTGTGAGATCATCCCCAACCATCTGGGTGCGTGCACTAGCTGTAAACTTCTACCAAGCTTCCCAGTTGGCCTGGTCACAGGGGTCTTCGATGGACACCACTGGACACTTTCGGATGAAGGATTGTACAAGTCAGCCAGATGGTCAATGGTGATGTACCTGCTGTGGTCATCAGGAGACTTGAAGTCCAGGTCATACTTGCCAGACCTATGGAACTCAGAGGCAGCCATGTCCGTGTGGATGATGACCTGCTCAGTGTAGCCGGCCTTCACAACTGCATTCTTCAGCAGCTACCGCGATTCTTTGTTCTCCAGGATGTTAGGTGCAAATCCGCCCTCATCACCCACATTGGTGGCATCCTTGCAGTATTTCTCCTTGATGACATTCTTCATGTTGTGGTAAACCTCCACAGTGCCATTGGTTTCACGGAAACAGGATATCCCCACAGGAAGGATCATGAACTCTTGCATGGCAAGCTTGTCACCAGCATAAGAGCCACTGTTGATCACATTGGAAGCTGGGACAGGCAGGATAACTTCAGGGTTACCAGCCAAGTCAGCGATGTGACGGTAAAGGGGCACCTTTTTATCCATAACTCCAGCTTTGCAGACAGCCAGAGACACTACCAGGATGGCGTTTGCGCCAAACTTAGATTTATTTTCAGTGCCGTCCATCTATATCATTAGCCTGTCGATCTTCTGCTGCACAACTTTTAGTTTCTTGCTAACCAGAGCAGGTGCAATAGTTTTCTTGATATGCTCAGTAACCTTTGAGACACCCTTCCCCATGTAGCACGTCTTATCATTGTTATGGAGTTCTAGGTCCTCATAGATGCCAGTGGTGGCATCGCTGGGCACCGAAGCTCAGAACAGAACTTTTGTAGTGTGGAGATCAACCTCAACAGTGGGTTTCCCACGAGAGTCAAAGATCTCTCTCTGGCCTGAATCTTGAGAATAGACATGGTGAATTTCTGGCCTTCAGATTGCCATGCAGGAAAGACAAAGTCTTCTGCAGACACTGAAGAGATTATTAAGGAGAGATGCGCCCCAGTTCCTGAGCCAAGGTGAGCATATTTAAAATCACATAGATGTGTAGTTTATAACTTAAGGAGTAAAAAAATTGAACACAAGATCTTTTGTCTCCAGATTCTAAATTTGTTTTGATTATTAAGGTTAAAAGTCAAATATACAATTATCCTGAATACTTTAAAATTTAAGCAAGTAAAGATGGATCAACAGGTTAATTTCATAATATATTTGACAAACCTATAGTCAACCAGACCTATGCTGAAATATTGTTCTAGTTACTGAGAATCCAACAATAGCCTCAAGGGACAATGTTTTAAAAGAACAAAAGCGATAACCAAGATGAATAAGATCATATTGTGTTAGTGGAATACAGGGGAAAAAATCAGGGAGAGAAATTGGGTTATTGGGCCAGGCATGTTTATGCATTCCTGTAATCTCAGTACTTACAAGAAAGTGGCAAAAATTCTCATGAGTTCAAAGTCATCTTCAACTGTATCGGGAGCTTGGATCCAATTTGATAACTAGAGGATTTCTCTACAAAAAGAAAACAAGTATATACGGGCTATCAAGATTATAGCAGTCAAACAAACAAATAGACAAACAATAAAACATCCTTTAGAAAGTAAAGCTCTCCCTGAAGGAGGAAAGAGAACAAAGCCCTTCATTCTATCCTCACTCTGCCTCCGGGGAAAGAGCAGTGTAAAGTAGGACAGTGGGGAGACCAGTGAAAGGTAGTTGACTGAGAGCTAAGGGAGCGTGTGGGAGATGCGTGTGAGGTGATGATGAGGCACAGAGGTAGAAGCTTCTGCTTAGATTAAACTAAAGGTGACTGTGTTGGAAATAAAGAATATTTCTAACTTAGAAGGACTACTCTGGCTTTTGAGAATAGACTGGAGGGAGTACAGAGCAAGGAAAGACTAACCCAGTTAGGAAACCAAACTCTGGAAAAAGATGATGCTTTCTTGGACTAGCGAAAAAGAGAGAGTACTGAAAATGATGAAAACCAGCTTGGATACTGGATCTAATTTTTGAACTGTCAGAATCTGCTGGATATTAGATATACGGTAAACAGCTGGGACTAGCCTGAACATCTGGAAGAACAAATTTATTTACTAAGTCATTTAAAGTGCTAGGAAGAGAGGTTTTGGTAAGCAAATATAGAGAAAGGAAAAAGAAGCAAGAGTTGGAACATAAAACTGATCATGATTGCCAATAGGATGTACCTGGCTGCCTTATCTCATAGGATGAGAGAAGGAAAGGCAGCTGGGGAAGGTAGAGAGTATGCTTCTTAGAGTCAGTACTGAAAAGATGCTTAACTTGACCAATATTAACTCTGGCTCTCTCAGTGAAATTTTTCGTTAGCACTATCCCAGTTTCTAATAGAAACTATTGAACCTATCAAATGTTCCATCATGATACCACCTCCAGATAAGCTTTGATTTTTTAAAATTATTTCAGAATTACATAATTTTCCAACAATTTAAGGTATAAATGCTTCAGCCCTTAACACTTAGTCTTTATTGAGTAATAGGTGGCTTTTGGAATATATTTTAAAATTCTTGAACTAAAATAGATTGTTCCATGTAACTGTTGAAACAAATCGAGTGAGCCGTAATTCACCGAATTAAAAAAAAAAAAAGAATTTAAAACTTGGAAATACAATATTTACAAACTTGTTCAAAGAGCTGCTATAGATATACAGAGCCAATCCAGAAGGTCATAGGGTCTAGCTGAGTCACAGAAGTACAGGTTCATCGAGGTATGGCTCATGGATGAATAATGGCGAAGTCTAGTCAATTGAACTCAATAGTGGATAACAAGGAAAAATTTCTGTGAAAAACAGTGGGTTGAACCTATTGGGTCAAACACACATTCATATGGGCTTACTTTTCTGTATAAATATTATGTTGAGGTAATCAAAATTCAGTGGAAATTCATAGTAGAGATGGGGTGATATTAATTTCTATATCTATAAAGAGATTAATTACTTTCTTCCAGATGTATGATAAATCTAACTTATTGGAAGTCAGTTGTACTGATTATACTAAAAATATCATCAATAGATAGATACATATAGGATGAGCCGTACTACATCTACAAAATGTCAGTACCACACTGCTGCTTCAAATCTGAAGTGGTGTTTTGATGTACAGTGGAGTTTTATTTGTCATAGAAAGGACAAGATAAGAAATGTTGATCTAATACTTACATGGAGACTATTGAATCTAGTACCTTGATGAGCTGAAGCCATAGGTAATAGTGGAAAGTTCTTTATCTGACAGTCTCAACACAAGTTCTTCACCTGCATTAGATGTTTGGATGCCAGGTTGATGAAGCTGTTGACATGGCAATGCTATTAACCTGCAATGTGTGTTCTAGGAATTGAACCCAGGTTCTTCAGCAGGATACAAAGTGCTCTTAACTGTTGAGTCATCTTTTCAGCCTTCTGATGGAATTTCATAATTACACTATCATGCCCACATGTTTCTGTCTACTTTGATGAGGTCACAGGTGGTATCTTTTTACTTCTATGAATTAAGTCATTTGTCATTCTATGCCATATGTTTGTTGCCAAACAAGTGGTGATGCGTTATGTGTGCAAATGCAATATGAAGTCATGCTGCCTCGGCATGTACAATCAAAATGAAATCAAGTATTGTTTTGTGAAATGTAGTCACCCAAAGCAATGCTCAGACTGGAAGCTACTACTCTACAGTGTGGGGTAGTTTAGAACAGGGCTGTGCCTGGTATCCACATCACAAATTTCCAGTCAGTCAGTCAGTCTGCAGAATCTTCAATAAAGAGTGCTTTTAAAGTGGAACTTTAAAGAGAAAGAGAAGGATCCAGAGGGTCCTAGAAACCTACAAGATGAACATTATGACAGGCAGATCTGGGCCCAGGGGTCCTGCTCAAACTATGGCACCAGACAAGGACTATATCTGCAGTAAACATCGAACCCCTACCCAGATCTAGCCAATGGACAGGACATTCTCCACAGTTGAGTGGAGAGTGGGGTCTGACTTTTACATGAACTCTGATGCCCCATATTTGACCATGTCCACTGGGTAGGGAGACCTGGGGCCACTCAGAAGAATGAAAGCAGGCTATCAAGAAGAGACTTGATACCCTTATGAGTATATACAGGGGTGGAGGTCCCCCTTAGTCACAGTCATAGGGGAGGGGAGTAAGGGGAAAATGGGAGGGAGGAATGGGAGGAAACAAGGGATGGAATAATAATTGAGATGTAATATGAATGAATTAATAAAAAGGAAAAAAATAAAATGGAACTTTAGTCCATGAGCTCATTCCCAAAGACACATCCCCTCCTTCTCCAGCGCAGAAAATAACTTAGGAGGCGATATATTCAAATCAGTGGAACAGTAACACAGTGCCTTCATATCTGCTTTCCCAGCTTGGAGTTAGAAGCAACTTTACTATGATGGATAACTTAAATTTTCATCTTAATTCAATTAAAGCATGTAAGCGATTAAGGGGGCACAACTTTAGATGGGTTTGTGAGGATATCCTAAAAGCATAATTGAAAAGTAAAGACTCTTATTGTTTTGGTTATGAGCCTAGCCTTTAACAGCCGAGTCATCTCACCAGCCTATTGCACCAACTCAGGGCAGTGCATGCAGAGAACTTGGACCTCCAGGTCAGATGTTGCTAATGGACAGCTCATTCTCCCTGGTTATGGTGGGAGCAGGGACTGGCTCTGACATGAACTCTGGTGCTCCTGATTTGACAACCTCCCCTTGGCGGGGGGCGGGGGCACTCTGGGACACAGAGGAAGAGAATGCAGGCTATCCGGATGAGAGTGATAGGCTGTGATCAGACGGTGGAGGAGGAGAGCCCCCTGTCAGATGTCTAGGGGTGGGGAATAGGGTGGAAGGGGGTGGGAACAGGAAATTCAAGAGAGGGGATAACAATTGGGATTTAATATGAATAAATTACAATAAATAAAAATTATTTTCAATTAAAAAGAAAAGAAAGAAAAGTGAAGACTCATCCTGAATGTGGAAAAACTTTCTCTGAGATCCTGGGCTGAGATCCTGACCTGAACAAATAGAAAATAAAACAAAAGGCAAACTGTGTACCTGCATTAAATTTCTCTGTGTTTCTACCCTTCCAGACATTCCTTCTACTTCGCCTTCTCCAGTAAGTTCAGGTGATCATTCTCAAACTGCAGGCCAACATAAATACGTCTTCACTTAATTTTTGAAATGAAATAAAAGTTATTAGCATATATACTTGAAGGTTCCTATTTTCTCTCATTACTTGTGTGTAGTACACATACTAAGCTATTGAATTTTTAATGTTAACCTAACCATAAGCAGTCTTTTATGAACCATTCTACAAATTATAGTTAATTATTATAAAATAAGTTATGTTGGAATTATATTTTCTTAACATATTTATTTTAAATTAAAGAATATAAATTACAGATTGTCATGTCACTCAAATTTCAAAATGTCACCATGGTAGTCCACAAAATATATGTGTCATTTACTCATTTCTTTTATGAGTCCAAAGCCCTTAACTTAAAATCTTCATCATATTTTGGGATTTAAGATACTGATTCTGAAGTGATCATTATACTACTACTACTTATTATTATTATTATTATTATTATTATTATTATTATTATTATTATTATTATTATTATTAT
>OU015744.1:121621929-121639709 GCA_907169655.1 Acomys percivali | reverse complement strand
ATTATTATTATTATTATTATTATTATTATTATTATTATTATTATTATACATTACCAGAAAAGCCAAGGAAAATGTACACACTGATTGGGTGCATTTGTCAAAGACCACAGGGAAGTGAATATTTTGAGAATGAGAAATGATTGGTCCAAGTGAGATGATGGAGAGAGAGTGTTCTGGTGCTATACATCAATCAGATAATATATTCATTTGGAAGAATAAAAGAATGGAGACTTGCTCTTGAATAACAAAGCATTCTATCACTAGAACAAGCAATTTTTATTTAAATACAGCAGATACCTTTCTCAATATGTGATTAAGCTTTTGTTTTTCTTAATCCTTTGGGAAAACCAGAGCAATTATGAAATACGAGGAGTTGTCTGACCTATCTTTCTGGGACTGTGTTTCTTATTCTTTTTATGGAAATTATATTATTTTTACTGGCAAAAACAATGTACAGATTAAATTTTGTTGAAAGGAGAAAAACTAGATGTCATATATAAAAATCTGCTTTCTTCACTGTCACAATGTGAAATAACAATAATAATGGCATTATGACTCACTTCTATAATCCCAGTTGGAGTAGGATGCCAGGCCAGCCTCAGCTACCTAGAGAGCTGCAGACCCATTTGGGCTACAGAGAAAGAATATATTTCAAAAATTCAAAATCTCCATGAGTAAATAAACAATTAGTAATGTATTTAAGATGGGCAAGAAAGAACACATTTCATATCTTAGATTGCAGAATTTCCCTTCTTTATATAAAACAGTAAAGGGAATGTAGTATTGCTTATCTGTATTGCCTTATTATACTCCATAATTCTGACTATATTATTATTTGAAGAAAGTTTGATTCAAAATGAAAAATGTCATAGCTGGTTCTAGAATTTGTCTATTATGTGCCCATTAGAATTAGTTGTCAACAAAAGACCACTCTTTCCTCGTGGGTATACTTGTATACTTACACACACATTTAATGTTGGCATCCAGCTCTAATAATAATTGTTAAGGTGATGACGGATCACAAATTAAGCAACTAAAAGGTAAAAACACAAATAGCTGGTACACACACTTTGTTAGTGGATAATCTAAGAGATGCTGACAAACGAATTTGCAGGTACAAAAATCTTAATTCTTACCTTAAAAGATTAAAAATTGTTCATTGGCGTTTCCTACTAATTGCAATGAAGTGAATGTCAAATTTAGTGTGAGTTAAGAAGTAAACTAAAGGGCTGGGTTTAATAGTTGTGAGTTTGAGAGAACTCTCAATAACTCTCTATAAAGAGAATCTAGGACAGCAAAGGCTACACAGAGAAACCCTGTCTTGAAAAACTAAAAAGAAAGAAAGAAAGAAACTGGAAATAAAGTAAAACTCTTTGATTTAAATAAACAGGCAGGTTATTAATATTGACTGTCAAGGTTAAAGTTGCTGTGGGAGCAAGTGAGGACGAAAGGGGGATCAGAGAAAGCGCTCCAGAAAAAAAGTTAAATATTCATTGACCTTAAGAAAAAAATCAGGAATTCTGCAAAACATGAACAATTTGGAAGCAGGGCAGCAACTTCTGCTGTGAGAATGAGTTGATTCAAGAAGTCGGGCAGGACCTCAAAGTGGAAGGGAAACAGGAAAAAATAAAGGTGGATATATAGACAAAAAGAAGATGGGGCGAGGGTGGGGGGTGGGGGGGGTTACATTACCTGCCCAACAGCTTTCATTCAGAAGAACTCTGAATGAACAGAGGAAGAAAAATCCAAGTACTAAACATAGAAGACCCAAGAGAAGAAGGAAAGTCTTACAAACCAACGCTAAGTTCAAAATCCAGCCAGGCATAGCGGCACATGCCTTTAATTCCTGCACTTTGGAGACAGCGACAGGTGGATCACTGTGAGTTTGAGGCCAGCATGGTCTACAAAACAAGTCCAGGACAGCCAAGGTTACACAGAAAAACCCTGTCTCAAAAACAGACAAACAAATTAAAAATCCACATAACACTTTGATTTTGGCAATCACTTTGGGGTAGTCACTGGTTGCTTAATGGTGCAGTCATTTAATAGACACATAAGCCATATATGATTGCTAGAAAAGTATTATAATATTAGATTGATATGAATTCTATGTTTCTCCAATGATCTCTCACCTTGAATCTAGTCTATGAACAGATTTCTCTGGCCTGTGAGAGGAACAGGGACAATTACACCACGGTTCTCAAAGCTTTTGCATTCAATATAGAAAATAAATTAAAGCTGCCAGTATAATGTGACGATTTTTAATTAATTAGCGCTAATATGTGATAGGCTAAGAAATTGCTTCCGTTTCATAGAATCTTTTATATAGAAAGGTTCTCTGTAGTTTCCACCAGTTAGAGAAAAATATTGAATATTCATAAGTGACGAGTTGTTAATTAATAGACAAAATGCAAAATAATTCAATATTAGCAATGGTAAGCCTTTTTTACTTTTTTCTTTAAAACTAAACTGAAGAATGGCCTCTGTGGTTAAGAACACTGGATGCTTTTCCAGATGACCCGAGTTTCATTCTTAGAACCCATAATAATCTTTAATGCTAGCTCCAGGGGACCCAATACTCTCGTCTGGCCTCCAAACGCATCAGGCACACACTGAGTACACAGACAGACATCCAGGCAAAACTCCCAAACACGTAAAAATAAAAGAATTCGAAAAGATAATTATAACTAGGCAATATAGTGTCAATACATAAACCTTCACAGACAAAGAAGTGAGTCATAAAATATACGACTGTTTAAACCTAAACCTTTTCATAGGCAAAAGTTTTGAAGATTTGATGATGGAGGGTTGGCTCAAAGGTTAAGAGAGTATATTTTTCTTCCTCAGCACCTGTGTCAGGTGACTGACAGCCACATGTAACTCTAAGTTCAGGGGATGCAAATGTCTGTGGCGTCTGCAGGCATATAAAAAGTGTGTGTGGCTTATACTCATACTGACATACAACATACACAGAATACAAATTAAAAATGAAATAAGTCTTTATTTTTTAAAATGTGGGTGGTACATGCCTTTAATCCCAGCAGAGGTAGCTCTGTGATTTTGAGGTCAAGCTGGTCTACAAATTGAGATTCCAGGACAGTCAGGGGTACACAGAGAAACTCTCTCTTGAAAAACCACACACACAAAAAAAAGTAATTGTTTTGCTGTTTGATGGGCTCACAAACATTTTGGGATCTTTAGTTAGGACTGTAGTATGTTTGCTAATATCATACATCTCTGTTTCCAAACTATTCTATTAGTATATTTATTATTAAAATAATATCACTGAACTGAGAATGTTTTATAATTTTTCATAGTCTGTAGATTAATAATTAGAATTTCAACTAGATTTGTTAGGACTGATTATTATTTACATGTGTTTTCAAGAGAAATACAAAATTTATCTTAGCTAGCAAATAATTTAAATTCAATAGGGTTTTCAGCATAGTGTTACTGGCTATCGTCACAAAAAATACAAGGATATGTATTTTTTAATAGTTACAGGAAATCGTCCTTTTTAATTACATTTTTTGATCCATTGTTACTTCCTTAATTTCAGGTTTCTGAAAGTTGACCATACTGAAATTCTATGGGTGTAGCAACACTTGTTTAAGTAACTGTGAGAAAGTTTACAAAGCACTGGGGGCTCGCATCTGATTTGCCCGGGGTGAAAGGTGCAGGTTCCCAGGTGTGATCCAGAGAAATACTGGGCAGAGCTTCAGGATTAATAAAACCTTAGGGTTGTGGGAATCATTTTGGTGGTTTCAGCTGCAACCTGTTCTGAAGTCTGGACAGCCTCCCTCCCAGGGAGGAACTTATGGAATGTGGACTCGCCACTTTACCTAGGGCTTTGAAACCTTTGAAACAGCAGGCAGCTCTCCACCATTTCCCAGGCCTCTACAAACTGGAGGTATTCAAAGCTCACTAGGAGTGGGGCCAGCATTTGCCCATAAATCAAAGCGAAGACACGACGCTCTTGGAATCACAACGAAGACACGACGCTCTTGGAATCACGGCACTTGTGTCCTCCTGGCATTACTTCAGCACACATTTCTGAAATGAAACCAAACAGACAACAAATTGAGGAACAACGAGGATGTCAGAGTCTGTTATCTACAAATTCGGCTAGGATCAGGCAGCTTCACTCAGATTACAGTATTGCTTAAAATTGTGGTGTAATCTTTATTATGGCTGTAAATACTTGAAGCATCTGTAACAGCTACCTAATTATGCAATGAAGAAAGTGAACGTAAGACCTTTATAGGAGCAGAGGGGAGGCATGCACTCTGCACCAGATAACAGAACCTGCATAACCTCAGGAGACAGTTTCATCACTCTGGGCTTCAGCTCAGTATGTGAAAAATGTGGGGGTTAGACTAGCTATTCGGAATCCTATCATTTGAACATCTCAAACTTGAGATTATGAGATGTAATTAAATATTGTAAGTGTTGGAGAAATCACAGATTCTGGTTTGATTGTTTTGGTTGTTAGTTTTATAAGTATACAGTGATTTACACTTAATGAAAAAAAAAAAAAAAAACAAGAACAATTTAATTGAACAAGAACACTGGTAAAACCGTATTGTGTTGGAAGAAAAGCGTCGAGCAGAGAGTGGAGCCTAAAGCCCAGCTGTAGGTCTCACTGGATGATTAGCAGACATGCACCCATCAGGTGTCTCACTCTCCTGGTTAGCGGAGGTTATAAAGAGCCTCTTCTGTAAATATGTCTGTCTTTGATCCTCTAGAGATTTAATTTTCCTTTTTTTTTTTTTTTATACTTTTTGGGTCAATAAGCCTAGAGAATTTTAGTAGTCTAAGTATAAGGAGTCAATCAGCTCAGTGTTAAATGACACCAACTTAGTAAGTTATCCTTAGCCACAAATTAATAAGTCTGTAACTGAATACAGTGTGGTTAATGCCAAATAAATAAATACAACCAGAAATTGAAAAAAGAAAAGATGCAGAGAAAGGTTTACCACATAGAAGGAGGGTGGCACTAGGATTATTCTCAAGATGGTGCCACGCTTGAACAAAGGCCACATGGAAGTTTTATTCAAAGAGCCAACACAGCCTACAGAAACAGCACTTTGAGCCCTCATTCCTGAGTGTGATTAGTCAGTGGTCCATTACTACGCATGTTCCGTCTAAGGTCAGAGTTCAAAAGAACATTCGTAGGCATGGTTAGCTCTAGCTAATGGGTCATGTTGGAGAGGTTAAAGTGGTGAGCAAGAGTGCTTCGCAATATGCTTCGCTTGCATCATAACTTCAGCAGACAAGGCAAGTTCTGGAATACTCAGTTTCATTTAGTTAAAGTGGTGTTAGCTGAAACCAAAGGAAAGGATTGTAGGAGAGATAAACATGTTTTTGTGTTGATCTCAAGTGTAGGATTGGGAACAGACTAGTGAGAGAGAGGGATGTTTGTCCTCTTAGAAGTCGAATCACTTTGTCAGGGAGTTTGGATGTTGCCAGCTGAAAACATCCTCATAGAGACTCTGAGAGGATATGTACATATATATATATATATATATATATATATATATGAGCCCAAAACAAGAGGTTTGAAAGAAAGGACCTGGGATTGTTTTAACTATCCATCAACACTCTGAGAGACTTTCCTAGAGAGAACTGCTCCAGGGAAGGCTTCAAGCCTTTGGGCTCCGGCTGAGGCTCTGGGCCTCAGCTGCTGTTTCAGGTTCCAGCAGCAACTTTGGTTGAATTGCGGGTTTGCTGAGGCCTCCTAACTATGCTGGGAGAGTCGTTCCTTGGAACTGATATCCTTAAGGTTTCATTACTGTGTTTAATCCTCTTTTTCCTATTGTTTGGGTTAGTCAGGTTGTAAGTGAGGAACGCTCTATCAGTGAGTTCATAATAAGGTATAATTGTTAAGAAAATTGAGCCTACAAAGGATGATTTGAAGATGTGCTTGAAAATCAGGATGCTGCCTCATTTGACTGCTGAGAGAACCTGCCACTTTAAAGTATCTTTGGAATCAGCATGCACCCATTTTTGTTACACCCACATGAGTTAAGAAGAAGAAAGCAAGAGTGAGTCCCACACTCTAGGTGCTGTTACAGCTACGTAAAATGTGGGTTTAAGCTGGGTGTGGTGGCACATGCCTTTAATCCCAGCGGAGGCAGGCTCATCTCTGTAAACTTGAAGCCAACCTGGTCTACAAAAGTGAGTCCAGGACAGCCAAGGCTAAATAGGGAAACCCTGTCTTGAAAAACCAAAAACAAACAAACAAACAAACAAAAAAAACTGTGGGTTTGAGGACCTCACTCTCTACTAGGCACGTGAGTCACAGAAGACAAACACATCTCTACACTTAGAGAAGGTTCCTAAAGTAGCTGACAAAGAACAGAATATTGGATAACCCAGTGTGGTGTAGAATATAGAATTATTGATTTAAGGGCATCAAATTTCTATCAAGAATAATCAAGGGATAGAGATCTAATCTGCAGCGTTCTACCATTCTACCTATAGTCACTACTAATTTATAGCACACCTAAAATAATAAGAATATAATTGTTACATTTACTATTCTTATGGCTGTAATTCATTTACTTTTTTTTTTAAAAAAAGTTTTTTATTTGTTTGTTTTGTTGGTAATTAATTAAGAGATGATCTCTTTCTACTAGGAGTCCAAACACATCTCAGCACTATTAATGAACAGTAAGAAAATTTTCCTCTGAAAATGAATGGGTACTCTGAAGAGATATTCGTAAGATTATGTACATTTTATAGTAGATGCATAAATACTTCAGCACTCTGTAAATGGCTCAGAGGGATGGATCGGAGAAGCATTCTGTGCTCCCCAGTGTTATTCAGCAAGCCAACTGTAGAACTGAATTGTTTGATTAAAATACCTAAAACCTAAATAAGAACCTTTTTTAGATAATAAAATTATAATAGCTTTAGAAGAATATGGCTGACTGAAACTAATTACTGCAGGCTGCATGATCAGATTGTCTTATGTACTTACCTAAAATTTATATTCCACATGCATATAACTATCATTGATCTGAGAACTATTGAAGTTGTCAATCATAAAACAGATTCTAATAAATATGAGGCAGGCCAAGGATTATACCCCTTCAGTTCTGCTTAAGGCCAAGGAGTGCCTATAATGAGAGAGGTTTTTAAGCTGCACTGGGGCGAGTCGTTTCTGTCTTATCTTGATGGCTCTTTTATCTCTTGAGAGTTTGTGTCTCAATTTTGGTGTTATATGTGGCTTTTACTTTGTTTTGAGTTTAAGTTTCCTTTTAAGCCTGTCTGCTTGCTGTAATGACAATTCTTTGTGTAATACTCATTCCAAAGTGTATTTTGTGTACTCCTTGTGTAAATAGCCAGCTACAGAAATATTTAAGACATTTTCCTAACTTAAACATTTTGAAGAACCATTTTGAAGTGAGAGAGATGATGAGTAGAGTGTTTGTGTGTTAAGCATAACACTGGATCCAGGAGTGAAATTGTGTTACGTTGTAAAAATAGTCTCAGTCCCTCATTAAAGCAAATAATTTGGTTGCCTGAAAGTCTAAAATACCCATTTCCTTCAAACAGCAATCAAACGGCTGAGATAAGTGTGGAGTTTGTTATTTGAATTCCTACACCTTTCCGAGATGGTGTGTTATACAGACAGCAAATTGTGAAATGCAAAGTTTAAAATAAACTTAGGTCATGAGTTAAAATATTTATAATCCAATGTAATATTAACAATTTCTTGCTGGAAATGTATGACATTTATTTAATGCAGAAGAGAAAAGAGAGAAACCTATATTACCCCAAATACAAAGCACTTCACTGTCCTTTGATTAAAGTCTGATTCTTTAATGTCCCACCTGAACATCTGAGAGGTTCTGAAAAAGAGCTAGAAACCACTTGGGATCAAGGGAACCGATGGACAGCTCATTCTCCATGAGGGGAAGGAGTGAGAGGGAGTGGGGCCTGCTTCTGACATGAACTCTGGTGCCTGGGATTTGACCCCTGCCCCTTGGTAGCTGGGCCCTGTAGAAACACAGAGGAAGGGGATGCAGGCTATCCAGATGAGACCCTATAGGGTGTGGTCAGCCAGTGAGGAAGGAGGACCTCATGATCAGAGGTCTAGGGGAGGGGAATAGGGCAGGAGAGGAGGGAGGATGGGAACAGGAAGATAAGAATGAGGGGACTGCAATCTGGATATAATGTGAATGAATTATAATAAAATACAATTAAATTTAAAAAGATTTAAAAGATCTGGATTATTACTGTTAGTTATAACGGCATGAATGCTTGATGTTCCCAAGTAAGCACAAATTCATTCTGGAGCAAAGTATCCAAAATATCAATCTTTCTGGACTCCCATCCTTTGATGTTGTTCGATATGATGTTGTGAAAATATAAAAAGAAGCACCAAATGCTTTCATGCACGTTTATACAGTTTTATGATTCAAGGTGTGTGTGTGTGTGTGTGTGTGTGTGTGTGTGTGTGTGTGTGTGTGTGTGCGCATGTGTTCGCTAATTTGGATTTGTAGTCTCTCTTAGGGCTAAAGCTGTAAACTCAAGCCCTTCTTTGATGGGACTTTGGGGGATTTTGTCATAGATGTTTATAGTGTTTCTTTCGTAGGGTCTTTCTTTATTCTGGCAGGCAGCCTGAGCTTAATTGTTTGACCTATGACCAGTATCACTTTCACAAAAAAATTGCTCATACTGGCAAACAGCTTTGTGGTTCTCATCTGACCTGTGTCCACTTTATTGGTACCAAGATGCCCCCTTTCTAGGAAAACACTGAGTAGGAAAGATGTTCTTGTGTGTCAGGTGAGACACAGAAAAAGAGACCTAGCAGAACGCGGGAAACAGCATCCACAGTTTATTATTTGCAGATCCCACAGAGAAGACAGTGACATATTTCACAGAGCTGTGGGAAGAGGAAGACAACCAGGATACCCGTGTTCAATCCCCGAGAGGGAGCAAGGTGAATGGAGAGGAAGCCTGGGGTATAGGGTGCTAGTCACAATAGTCATGCGGTCGGTACCGGATGACATCCTGTGATACCTGTGTTCAACCCCCCAGAGGGAGCAATGAATGGAGAGGGAGCCTGGCGTATAGGGTGTTAGTCAGAATAGCCATGTGGTCGGTACCGGATGTGAGGTCAGCAGGGCAAATTAGAGAGATTACATCTAGCTCTCTTACAGGGAGAAGGGCAACAGGAAGCGAGAATAGAAGGCAGCCAGATAGGGGTAATCTTGCTTATAGGCTAGAAAAGCTAGAAAGCTGAAAATTGAGTCAAGCATATTAGACATTACCTTTGTATAAGGAGGGCAAACTTACACTTATCTTCACAATGTGTACCTCAGAATCTGAAAGTATAGACATGCTTTGCATTGCTTATGTGTGTGTGCATTATAATTCATGTATACAAATTCGGAAACTTCAGGCTTAATTTTAATCGAAAAAAGAGAGCTACTTTACAAGAAGCAACTACAGAATATTTAGTATATACGGCAATGAAGAAAATTATAAATATGTATTTCATATATTTATAATTTTGATTGGTTTGGATCATAGCCTGTTGTGTTGGCAATCAGCTTTACAAAAATAAAAAATACTTTACATTACTGTTTATCAGAATAATATGACACCATCTTCTCCAAAGCAAATAAAAATAAAATTACTATGAAAAATTAATAGTGTATAATATGAAACGGCTATCTCTAGAACTTTACAAAACCTCTGAAACTCATTGGGTATAAATTAAAATTTTATATGGCAGAAACATTATAGTTGGCACTTACCATATGATTTCCAGCTATGGTGTAAAATTATCAATTTCTGTGCGGCTGCAAAATTTCACACTGTTATATGTTCTGTAAATGTATATCTTTTCAAATAAATGTAATATACTTATTACCTCATTAAATTAGAAATGTATAAAAATTCTTGAAGTCAACATTTTTTACTCAGCCGTCAAATGTGAGTAAAAATTATTCTTTGTGTTAAATGCTACTCTCACACTACTTTCCATAAACATTGAATCTAATTTTTCACAAAATCTTAACTTCATGATTTATAGCTTTCTTATTATAAAATCATTTTACCTCCTGAACCATCAATTGAGTGATCTATGAGCCAAACATGTTTAGGCATTCATTATTTTTTCAAATGCTGTGTAGACTGTGTGTGACTTTGAGTCAAAGGATACAGTATTTGGTGTCAAGTCTGCTCTTCAGCTGCTTTCTAACCAGCCAGTTATGCTTTCTCAGATTCAGTGTCTTATCTATAAAGAAGAGGATTTGGAATTTACCCCTATGCTGTAGCTGGTCCTATAACTCAGATGCAGATGAGATGCAGTCGCTGCTGTCAGTAAACTCACAGCTGATGGGAAAGAAGGCAGTGATAGACTCTTACCAATCTCACACTGTCAGTATGTTCAAGATTGGTTGGAGAGTTCCTTGTATAAATTAGAGACACTTGCTAGAAGAGGGAGTGTTTGAAATTAAAAATAAAAAGTAAGGCCTAAATTTTCAACTAATGATGAGGGAAAAAAGCGATAAAACCCTGCAATTTGAAGAGTTGCCTTTCCACACTTTTTAAAGTTTACAATACAAGCTATATATGTATATTTTTTAATAACAGTCACAGGCAAAAGAAGTACTGAAGAAATCAACTAATGAAGGTACTTCAGGCAAGGCAAGTCCTTTGCCGAATGCGTGATGTCAGGCTGTATTCCTTGAGGACTGAGCAGATCCGTCATCACAGCCAAGAGCTGACCATGCTGCTGACTCATGGGGGTTCTCACCTCAGGAATCAACAGGGCTGATGGTTACCATGGGCAAGCGTAATTAAGGGGCAGTTTGGCGTCTGCTTTTTGTTTACTTGGCTTTGTTTTGTCCTATTTTTTATTATCTGCTACTACCATGTGATCTACATGCAATTAAAATTCTAACGAAAGCCAGACTACGAATCTACAGACTAGCACGTAAACAGTATGTAGAAACTCATCTGAAAACAGCATAATGCTGTTTGTCACCTAGAAGAAGAAAAAGAAGTCTTTCTTGAAATCCAGAAAATAAATTCTGCCTACTCCCCTACCTCCAAACCCTAAATTAAAAAAGAAAGAGAGAAAGAAAGAAAGAAAGAAAGAAAGAAAGAAAGAAAGAAAGAAAGAAAGAAAGAAAGAAAGAATTCACAAGCCTGGATTTGGTTGAGAGCCAGGCTCACTACTGCTAAGTATAGACACATGTCATTTAATGACAGGGGTGTATTCTAAGAAAAACATGTTAGTAAGCAATTTTGTCTTTGTGGGAATACCATGCAGGATACTTACCTGCTTTACGAATGCTACTATTTTCTTTGGACACATAATCTCTTGGGGCTTGTCACATACAGTCTGTCTTAACTGTCACAGTACTGTGCAACAGCAAATGGCTATACTCAAGTAAAGAAATCACATGGTTCCAAAGAGGCATCTCTTACATTTCCTTCCCTCCTGTTGTTGTCTGTTGTTACCACAATAAAAATTCACACTAGCTAAATGGCTCAGCAGGCAAGGGCTTTTGCGGCCAAATCTGATGACCTGAGTTTGATTCCTGCAACATTCATGACAGAAGAAAAGAACTGACTTCCGCAGTTTGTCCTCTGACTTCTGCTTCCCAAATGTAGATTGTAGAAAATGGAACCCATCAACCTTAAAGAAAACATACAGAAAGAGCTCTCTCCTTTTCTCCTTTCTCTTGACAAGACATCCCAGAATCCAGGAAAAGATAGTGGCCCAGATCTGGGATGGATGCTACAGATAAGGCAGGGAAAATCCGAACAGAGAGCATTTCCTGTTTCCTTGCTTCATTCTACAAAAGGGAAATCCCCGACTCTCTTCCCGAAACCACATAGTCACACTGCTGTGCATTCCTTGTGAAAACTAAGTGTAAAAGTAAGTAGTTTCCCTCAGGTGTTTGGATCTTAATTTTTGCAATCTAACTGCCAGAAATCCTCCTGTAATCTAAGATGGGCTTTTGGAGTTTGGAGATCAGAGTTTTTTTTTGGACATGATGTGATGAATGTTTTTTATTTTAGCTTGTGTTTTGTTATATAATTATTTGTTGTGGTAGGTATCATAGCTTTCCACTCATGAAGGAGAGAGCACTGGTAACTTGTGTCACTCCATTTTGTGACTCTCTTTGCCTTCTTAACCTTTCCCCCTTAAGTCACCTTGAATTACTGGAACAGGATTGATTGATAAACATCTTCGTGGCATCATATAACTCAAACTACCCCCAAGCAATCAGATAGCCAGCAGGACAGACTACATCCAAATAGGGGCAATTATTCACAATAGTGAGGCTGTATCCTGGGGCAGATGTAATCATCTCAAAAGAACCAGAGGTTCCCTCAAGCAATGACTGTGATAACAGCTTCCTCAGGACCTCTTTGCAGAACCAGACCACAGTTTTCCTGGAACCTCTTAATAAGGATACCTCTGTCCCACCTGCCTCTATTTTCCCTTAACATAAACAAGTGTGAAGCCTATATTAATACCCAGAAGATAGATGTGGGGCTTCTGTGGGCCACTTTATTTGTTCTTCTCCCTACTATGGCCACAATAATTAACTCTCTCCGCTTTTCACTGGTAGGCATTTGATTAATTGTTGTGTTAAGACAGATAATCAAGCCTAACCTTTTATGACTGCTGGATTCAGAGAGTTTGTAAGAACGGCAAGAATATCTAGGCCACAGAAGAGAAAAAGGACATAGTAGATGCTGAATGCTTAGCAAAGGGGAGATAAGACTGAGGCAAAGTGCACAGGTTGATAATTATTTTCCCAACGTTCTCTCATTTCACAAACCGGGCGTAGTGGCACATGCCTGTAGTCCCAGCACTTGGGAGGCAGAGACAGGCGGATCGCTGTGAGTTCGAGGCCAGCCTGGTCTACAAAGTAAGACAGCTAAGGCTAACACAGAGAGACCTTGTCTTGAAAATCCAAAAAAACAAAAACAAAAAACAAAAACAAAAACAAACCTTCAACAGGCTCTCTCTCTGTCCCTCTCCCTCTCCCTCTCCCTCTCTCTCTCTCTCCCTCTCTCTCTCTCTCTTTCTCTCTCTCTCTCTCTGTGTGTGTGTGTGTGTGTGTGTGTGTATGTGTGTGTGTTTCTCTCATTTGCTCATTTCTTGCTTTCCTTCTCCTTCTTATTTATCACCACTGAATAGCTAGTTCATCACTTCATAGCTCAGCTGACCTTGAACTCACAAAGCTCCAGCCTCACTTACCATGCTTAATGCAAGAATGGCAGGCTTTCTTTTTTTGTTCCCTATCAAGATACTTTTTCTTTTACTCTAATCCTATCCCCTTTACTATTTCCTGAAATGCCTATGGGAGACGTTTCGTGGCCTGAAAAAAATTTTTTTTTAGAAATTTAAAAGGAGAACAAATGAATTAATATTAGAATTTAAAGCCATATTCTTCTAATGCCTGTATGCTGTACAGGCTAAGAAACATTGTTTGCATTCTGAGTTCTTTCCCTCAGAGCAGCAAATTGTCATCAGCTACTTGAGGCACAAGTTTAAAAATGCTAAGCCTCCTCAGTGTTTTCAGTTGGCTAAAGCTAAACATTGGATTCAGCCCAAGAGAACTGTTGTTTCTGAAACACCAACACATCAGAGCGCTGTCACTAAGACAAACCCACTTGTTACCTTCTACACCTCCATGGAAACAAATGTTGGACTCAGAGGCCTCCTCTTGAAGTCTGGATTGGTTTGGGATATAGGGGTGGAGAGTCTCTTGACCAGTAATGGAAAATGTAACACAGTCATCCACACCTTGCTTGTTGTTCCTACACTTCTGTTATCACTTCCCACTGCTCAGCCTACCCTGGAGGTGGTCCTTAGCTCCAGCACTCAGGGCATTCATCCTTGTTTGTAGAGCAGCAGTCCAGTCCAGTAGCCATTCTCCCTTCCTCAGCCTTATTTGTTTCAACAATGGTAGGAATTCAGACAGTCCATGGGTGGGGAGGTTATATAGAGGACCAAGGCAGAGACTAAGTCATTCATGTACAAATTTGGGTCACCCATTTTTATTAGCAAAGCCATCCTACTGGCCTCTGAGGAAAATACTGCTACTGAAGTTCTTTCAGACTTATCATAGACATGTTAATTGCATGGTTACAGTTTAAACTTCATCTCCCATCCTATTAACATATGGTTTTAGTGGAATACTGAGGCAGCCCTCCATAAAAAGGGGAGTCCTTTTTGAGTCAAAGCTGTAGATTTTCTCTCCTGCTGAGTGTTCGCATACAAAAAAACCTGTTTATTTCTTCCTTTCCCTATCAAAGCAAACTCTTCGCCCACCTCTCAATCTCTCTTTCTGGCATAATTCCTCAAAATTTAAATCACAATACATCCAGCTGACCAGCTGGCAAGGACAAACTTCTGGAAGGCAATGGGATGTTGTAAAGTGTAAAACACTGAGGATAAAAGGAAAATTCAAGTCACATGAGAAAGTGAAGGCAAGGGTGATGGCTTTGAACAGAGAATGTTCTGTAATTCATAACAGTTTATATTTGGGAGGGTCTTCAATCTGGACCTAGAAAGACCTCCAATGACAGGACAAAGTGGTCAGCTTTCTTCTGAAAATAGTAACAAACATTAATTATTATCAAGGAAAAAAAAATGAATCAGAGACACACTTTAGGTAGAAATGATTGGGACAGAATGAAATATAAGCCAAGCCATAGGTAAAGCCAGTGCTAGAGTTATAAAGTCAACTAAGGCTTACTTTTAGTTAGTGGTAGTTAAAATGGAAACTAATGGAGTGAAGTAAAATGGATGATAAGAGGGTACAAATAAACTCAAAAATACTGAATTTTCAGGTTAAAGCTTAGAGAAAGATGTTACTTTCAGGTTTAAAAGTTTTAAGCCTCCTTCATTTACAGTTGAAAAGTGTTCTTAATACCTGAGAGTAATTGAAAGGGACAAAGCTTGAGCCCGTTGTCTTTCCTAAGTTATTAGTTGGTCTTCTTCACTGCTGGGGTCCTGCTTATCTTCATTGTCCTACGTTTCCTTCCTCTAATTCCAACCTTGATCCTACAACCTTTCTGTATCACCCACGTAAGTCCCTTTCTTGTCAGCTGCTCGGTCATAGTGCCTTCATTTGCAAAGGTTTAGAACTCAGAGTTTATTATGTCACTCTGTTCCATTATTCTCCCTGACCTAATGTTGAGACATTCCAAAAGCTTCTAGGAGTAGTCAGAATGATGTAGTGTTTCTTAGGTGTGTCAGACACTACTCAGGGGTTTTGTATTACTCATTTATGTCTTATAGCAAATCATGTCTTTGGTTATCATCATCTCCTTTTAACAGAAGGGGAACTAAGGTGAAGAGCAGGATTGTTGAGGAACTGAAAATTACCTATATTTTAGATACCAATATTTCAGAACATGGAGGTTAAGGCTTAATGCTTGGGATGAAGTCAAGCAGACTTCTACCTGTCTTGATTATGGGGAATGCATTTGCTTAATGAGAGTAGGATTTTTTGTTTTACATTTGTTAGTTTTTAAAGTAGCTTACTACAGTTTATAATGCATTACCTTGAGAGGGACCTGATAATAGACGAAACTTAAAAATATTTTATTTAACTATTTGTGCATGTGTGTGCACCCATGCACACATGTGTTTGTGTGTTTATGTGTGTACTTGTGATGGTGCATGTGTCTCCCTGATTGGAGATTAGACAACATAAGGGAAGGTATCAGTCATCATCTTGCATCATGCTCAAGACAGACAAAAGTTTTCTATTGTTTGCTGACGTACTGCACATTCAGGACTAGCTGGACTGCAAGCTTCCAGGGAATTCTTCACCTCCCGACAGGAGTACTGGGATCTCAGAGAAGGACCACTGTTCCTTGCTTTTGCAAAGGTCCCAGGAATCCAGCTTGCCAGGCTTCTTTTTGCCAAACATTTTCACCTGCTCACCCATATCCCTGATCCTAAACAACACATGTTTTAAAATTATGGACCTGTTGAGCATTCTTGAGGTTCTGTTGTATATAGGCCTTATGCCAAGCTTTGGAGGCAAACTGATCAGGAAAACCTAGACACCAACTAAAAGGCCCAAAGGACAGATGCAAAGATGGAGAAGGTAAAAGGGGCGTGAGTAACGTTAGACTAAGAATTGTACTATATATACACGACTATATTTTGTAATCAATATTTCTACCAGTGCCCCAAATTTATGTTTGCTTAAATAACATTGAGTGATAACATTTAATTAAAAAGTAGATATACTTATATTTTGTGTGTGAGTGTTTTGACTGCATGCATTTATGTGTACCACTTTGGGTCTGATCACTGTAGGGGAGATAAGATGCTGTGGGGACTCCCGGGAACTAGACAAAGGTTGTTTTGTGAGCCACCATGTGGATGCTGAGAAGAGAACCCTTGTCCTCAACAAGAGCAGTAATTGCTCTTAACTATTGTACCATCTTTCCAGCCTCAAGTGATAAAATGTTTGTAATAAGTCGATAGCCATGTACCAGGAAAAGTTATAATCATTTTTAAGACACAGAATCATGTTTATACAGGTTAATAAAGTGTATGTGACTTAAATAGAGTTGCTTTTGGAAGCATGAAAAGAGAACATTACCTCAGTTAGCGCTATAATCATACAAACACCAGCCATGAAAATTAGCAATTAGAGTATCTGCATCCATCAGTCTTATTCAAATATATGAAATGTTCCTATTTAGAAAATTAGCATGGCTGACACATATGTCAAAAGTATAAACTTTAATCCCAGCACTTGGGAGGCAGAGGCAGGTAGATCTCTGTGAGTTTGAGGCCAGCCTGGTCTACAAAGTGAGTCCAGGACAGTCAAGGAAATACAGAGAAACCCTGTCTCAACAACAACAAAAACAACAACAAAAGTATTAGTCATTGTAAGCGCAAATGACTTGGTGTACGAATTAGATTCCATCTTCTTTTCATTATTCTACAACATTTGAGCTCTGGGAGCTGTACTGATGTGAGGTATCTGTTCCTACTCTTGTGAGGCCACCTTGAGGAGTGTATGGGGGACTAAAATGAATGACACAGAGTCATGTTCTTTGCTAAGTTCTTCTGAATGATAACAGGAAAAAGAAGTTGACTATTAATTAATGTGCATATGGATCAAACCAAGCAAAAAAGTATTGGGCGAAGTTTCAGATAATAAAATGAACTAGAAGATTTTTCATTCTTGGCTAGAAGTCTGTAAAATTTTAAGAAAGTTATTAGTGTTATTCTATTTCTTTCTATTCATAGTACCTGATTCAGGCTCTGAAAATCTCTTTCCATATTCTCATGTACTTTTTCAAATCCTTGTTCAATTTAAGTATTTTAATTGGACTGCCACCTTATCAGTTCTCACTTCTAAAGCTTTTTAAATTGAAAATTCTAATATGTATATGGATTGAATGCTAACTATTTTTAAGCATTGCTCTGAACATTGAAAGAAACAAAACCTTAAGCCTCAAACTTAAATGATTTTTCACTAAAATTTAAGAAGATATTATTGTTATTATATGTATATATGCTATGCATATATGAGGGCACATGTATGTGTGTGTGTGTAGGTCAGAGAACAACTTTCGATTCTCACCTTCCACCCTGTTGAGTCAGAATCTTTTTACTGTTTCTTCTCCTAGTACTCCAGGCTAGGTGGCTCTCAACTGACTAGCTCCAAATGATAGATGATTTTCCTTATTTTCCTGTCTATGCATGCCCCATTTTGTGTGTGTGTGTGTGTGTGTGTGTGTGTGTGTGTGTGTGTGTGTGT
>OU015744.1:121572135-121621919 GCA_907169655.1 Acomys percivali | reverse complement strand
TGTGTGTGTGTGTGTGTGTGTGTGTGTGTGTGTGTGTGTGTGTGTGTTCTAGCAATAAATTCAGGTAGGCAGGCATGTTTACCTTGTTTATATTTGAACATTTTTTCCTGCTCAGTAGCTAGGGATTTTTGTGCTCTGATTTCTTCTCATATCAATTGATGTTTGGAAATTACTAGATGGAGGAAAACATTATTATGCATTATTATGGATCAAATGAAGTTTTTTAGATATTATCTAAGTACAGCATATTGCTTAGTAGGAAATGATTATATATACCATTCTGATACCAATCATAATATAAAATAAACAATCATAATACAAAGACATGAAATTTATTTAAACAGATATAACACTGCTGATTCCCAAATTTTTGTGGTCTTGCCATATTATCTCCCTAGGAAGGAGTATTCCAGCCTCATGTTCTATCCCTCCTTTTAATCCATTTTTCCCAATGGATAATTTTGTTGGAGTAGCTAAAAAATTGAGGAACTGCTACTTACACCTGGAAGTAAGACCAAAGAGCCCTCTGTATCCAAGTAGCACCTGCTTTTCATATCTTGTCTCTTCTCTCTGGGTACTAGTTTTTAACATCAATCTTCCCAGATTGGCTTTTTTTTGTCCTCTCCATATAGATAACAGATGATGGCAGACACATAATTCTTACACTTAGAGCCCTTGGTTCACGTTACAGCCACCTATGCTGATTAAGTCCAAATTCTCAATTCCTAGGAGAGAACATCTGGAGCAGATTTGGCCAGCAGTTTATTTATGGTCTAGTCAATTGTGGCCAGCAGAGGGGTCTGATAATAATAATATGCCTGTCTATGGTAAATCCTTGTTGTAGGTTTGGGGAAGGGAAGGGAAGGGTGATGCTCTGTCATACGCTGAAAGCTTTTACTTGGCTAAGCCAGGATGAAACCTCAAGACCAATTTGAGAGCCATCTTTTCTGTCTGAATCTTTTGTATCTTATCAGTGTCTCAATGTCTAGGAATAAGATGCCCTAATTTAGTTCCAGTAAGGTAGTATTCATTTTGTCTCTCCCATTACACATACAATGCACTGTTCAGCCCTGTCTCTAGTCCTTCCTCTACACCCCACAGTATAGCATACCAAAAGAAACATGAGTGACAGATAGAATCATGCTTTTGAGACAGTATCTTCTATGTTTAGCTGTGTATTGAGAATTTTGGAATTTTGCTTTCTTTCTTTATTTTTTTAATATATTTTATTAATTTATTCATATTACATCTCAATTGTTATCCCATCTCTTGTATCCTCTCATTCTTCCCTCCCTCCCATTTTCCCCTAAATAGAAGGATCCAGAGGGTCCTAGAAACCTACAAGAATAACATTACGATGGACAGATCTGGGCCCAGGGGTCCTGCTCAAACTATGGCACCAGCCAAGGACAATACATGCAATAAACTTTGAACCCCTACCCAGATCTAGCCAATGGACAGGATATTCTCCACAGTTGAGTGGAGAGTGGGGTCTGACTTTCACACGAACTCTGGTGCCCCATATTTGATCACATTCCCTGGAATTTTGCTTTCTTTAAAACCATAGAAATATTATAAAAATATGCGTTCACTTTTTGCTTTGTTTTGTTTTTTGTTTTCGAGACAGGATTTCTCTGTGTAGGCCTGGTTGTCCTGGACTAGCTTTGTGGACCAGGCTGGCCTTGAACTCACAGAAATTCTCCTGTCTCTGCCTCCCAAGTGCAGGGATTAAAGGTGTGTGCTACCATGCCCAGCTTTATGTGTTTGTTTTAATCTCAGGTGTAGCAATATGAGAGTGTTTCACAGCAGCTGACTATGATTCGCCTCATGCTCTGGCAGGGGCATGATTTTACCAGCTGCAGATAGTTTCTGCAATCGTGTGACCTTTGGAATTCTGGGAACTTTTCAGAGGGCATATAAATGTAAGGACTGATATGTGGGTGGATTGGTTGGTTGTTGTTGCTGTTGGTTGTGGTTGATTGCAGTGAGTTAAGTAGTCCTGGGCAAAGAAGAAACTACAAGAAGAAGTTATATGGCTTGATTGAATATCAGTCTTGCAGCAAGGAGCCCTACACCCTTAAACAGCAGGAAGTAGTCTAACAATAACGTTGCCTCTGTTCCAATCCCTGACTTTATTAAGGGCTCTCTTTCCATTCCTCTCCATCATTTTCTCTCTCTTCTGTCGTGTTAGGAGGATGAAAGGGTGGAAGAAAAAGGGTGGAGAAGGGTGAAAGATAGAGGAACAAAGTAGGAAATGCCAGCTACACAGCTGGCCACTGAGAAACGAGCTTAAAGCAACCCTCTGACTTGTAGTACCAGAGCAGCTAGGTACATGTATATTGGTAGTCCCAAATTTAGTCACGGGACAATAGAATCTATATTTTCTCTTTTGCAAAAACAGGTTGCTGGTGACACAATTTTTATTCCATATAAACTATTCACAGAAACACTACAATTTGGTGGTTCTTATTACATTCACAATTGTATAACTATAATTGTGATTTTATATGTGTGCATGTGCACATATGCATGTGGGCAAGCAGAAGTCATATCATGCATATGAAGGTCTAAAGATAACTCCTGTGATTCAGTCCTCTCCTTTACCTTGTAGATCCTAGCCTCTGAACTCATGTCAACAGCTTGGTGTCAAGTACTTTAACATGATAAACCATTTTACAGGCCCAGTTTTTAAGGTGTTTTTTATCAATGTTCCCAGAAATGTCCCTCATATGCATTAACTACCATTTTCCATCTTGCTTCACTGAAAACTTCCTTTTCAGTCTTCATTTTGGACTTTTCACTTCAGTGTAATCATTCAATATCCTGCTTGGTGTGACTGCCTTGCTTAATGTGTTACAATGTTTCCTGGCATTATCTAGATGTTTAGCATGTGGCACACATTCACTCTGTCTAACAGTAGGATGCTCTTCAGTACTATAGTTATTGTATTTTATTCATCCATTTATTAGTTGATCATTTCAGTTGCTACTGTTAAGATTATTATTGGTAATGTCACTGAGAATTCACATACAAGTGTTTCTTGTTTTCTTTTCTTTTGGACACACCCGTAGAAGCCAAGTAGTAGAACTATGAATCATAAGGTAACTTTGCTTAATGTTTTGAAAAACATCCCTAGTTGCTTTCCAAAGGGTAGTAACAATTCATAAGTGGATTTGTCCAAGAATAGTCCAGAAAGAATATAGAAAATGCTTAACATTATTATCATCATCATCATCATCTTTGTTGTTGTTATTATTATTATTATTGTATTAGTATTAGTATTAGTATTAGTATTATTGAAGTGAAAGTAAGAGCCACACTGAAACAATGCTTCACATGAACTAGAATATTTATTGTTCAAAATATAAATAGCAATAGGTCTTGGTAATTGTAGAGAAATTGTGCTGTTGCAGTAATGATGCAGAAGTTAAGAATACCTGCTGCTCTTGTAGGGGACCTGAGCTCGATTTCCAATATACTTCTGGAAGCCTATAGCTGCCTGAAACTCCAGTTCAAGGAATCCAAATTCCTTTTCTGGACTGCTCTCCATAGTTACTCCATATACATGGTACTCATATAGATAAGTTGGTTTTGGACCCTGCTTTTAAGGTTGAAGTCTAGCATTACCAGATAGCCCTTGAGCTGGGTGCTAAAATTATTGAATACCTTCCTAAGCTGGGTTCCCTCCTCTCTGCCTGATCTGAGGAAACCCCAGATCCTCTAAGGAGTGTCACATGGTCTTCAGGGAGATTACAGACCCAACCCTTTCTTGATAAGAAACCTGTTCAGTTTGCACCTGGGAATTCCTGGAAATACCCTCCATGATAATGAGATGCACATTAGCTTTCAACCAACCACCTTTTCCCATACTTCTAATTATACCTGGAGTTCTTCCCCCACCTCCACCTCCACCCCCACCTCCACCTCCATGACACAAATTTTATAAGTCCCCATTTTACATGAAATAAAGGAAGGATCCCCCACCATCTATTTCACCAAAGATAGTCTGAGACTCATCATTTATACTTTTTTCTTCTTTTTTTAATTAAATATTTTTACATATGCATTTATATTATTACAAAGATATACAATAAACTACCTACAGCAAGAAAACCATGACATAATCAGGAATTATATAAATGTTACATTCTTAGTGTTTTGGCTATTTGTATTTGGCAGTCTTGAAGAAAACATCTTTTCTATATTGGTGCATCTAAAATTCTGAATGTAAATCAATATCTACCATAGCTTGTCATTATCAACTTAAAACATCTATCTAGACCTAAAACCATCTTAACCCCTAAACAACTAACCTTCATTGTAAAACTAAGCTACCTGGTCTTCAACCCCATCAAAGACTTTAGAAGGAACAAAACTGATTACCTGAGAAACAGGAAGTGAAGGTTAATAGCTTTCCAAATGAGAAGATGACAGTTTACTGCCTGAATAGTCATGCAAAACTCTTTGTAACATTGGAGCATCATCTTCAGCCTTCTGGCCCAATGTATCTGACAGACATAATTGTGAGGCAGGAACTATTGAGGACTTGCTTACCCTGTTTTGGCAGAGTTTGGCCGTCAACTCTGCCTGCATCCAAGCTTGCCCATTTTTAGGCAGAAATGTGATAGAAATGGGGACAATTGGTCCAGTGGCTCGTTTGCCACATTTGTAACCATCTTCACAAGGAGGTTCTCTGAGTCTCATCATCCTCTGTGAGGTAGATTGGGTGTTCCCACGAGTTAACCTGTCTCATTGTCAGTGAATCATTGAAATAATAAAAACATTTTAAATGCCATGTTCTGTATGTCTCTGAGGTTTTTGAAAACCAGATCTAACTATTTTACCTTATCTTTCTATGAATCATATCTATCTGTTGCACCTAAGATGTATATTCTTGTGATAAAGAAAGACTAGTAATTGATATGACCATGGTTCGATCAACTAACAATTAATTTGTATAACTAATTTATCCTAAACAGCCTGCAATAGCACTTTCAAAGTACTGGCAGTAAGCCTTATATTATAATTAAGTTATATGGGTACAATAACTTAGAGTAGAAATATATATAATGTGTGAAGAATAGTCTTTCATTTGAATTCTATACCACTGTATCTAAAATTAAATATTTTGCATCTATATACAAAATTCTATACCAATGAATTAAAAATAACCTTGTGAGTAACAATTAAGGCATTAAGTTGAGGAGTAGTTTCACTAATCTACTTTTTGTTCTTTTTTCCTTATATATTTCTATATTCCCCCTTCCTTCTTTTTAACTCCTATCTCCAAACCTAAGAATTGAAGATAAAGGAAAAGAGAGACATCCCTGGGTCCAACCTTGTTTTCTCTCTAAATAAAACCAATAGAAACTTATAACCAACTCCCATTGAGAATAACTCTCTATAGCCCAAGAAAGCAAACAAAAACCTACCCAATCCCATAAACATTTCCCCAATTTTATTTGGGTCCCTACAAAGGTATTATTTATCTCAAATCAGTCATCATTTATTCTTTATTAAGAGTTGCATGTAAGATTCTATTTTTTTAAATTAATTTATTCTTGTTACATCTCAATGGTTATCCCATCCCTTGTATCCTCCCATTCTTCCCTCCTTCCCATTTTCCCCTTATTCCCCTCCCCTATGACTGTTCCTGAGAGGGATTACCTCCCCCTGTATATGCTCATAGGGTATCATATTTTCTTATTTTTTCTTATTTTTATTTTATTAATTTATTCAGATTACAACTAAATTGTTATCCCATCACTTATATCTTCTCATTCCTCCCTCTCTCCCACTTTCACACTATGCCCCTCCCACAGGTCTGTGACTGAGCAGGACCTCCTCCCCCACTATTTGGTTGTAGGCTATCAAGTCTCATCTTGGTAGCCTGCTTATTCTTTCTTTGAGTGCCACCAGGCCTCCCCACCAAGAGGAGGTGGTCAAATATGTGGCACCAGAGTAGAAGGACCCAGTGGGTCCTAGAAACGTATAAGAACATCATGATGGGTGGATCGAGGCCCAGGGTGGTCTTCTCAAGCTATTGCACTATCCAAGGACAATACAAGTAGTAAACATCAAACCCCTACTCTGATCTAGCCAATGGACAGGACATTCTCCACAGTTATGTGGAGAGCATGGACTGACTTAGACATAAAGATTCTATTTTCAGTTTGATCAAAATGGAATGAAATATCTGGAAAATGGAGGAAGAAATAATAAAGTTTTCTTTCTTTTTATGTAACATATTACAAATGATATATTTTATATAAATGTTATAACTCCACATTGGTATCATTTTTGTATTTTATTCTTATATCATAATTTATGAAATTGTTTCAAAAATATTGTCATAGTGTTGAAGGCTTAGGACTTTTAAAACTATACCTAAAGTTGTCTGCTTATGAACTTTCCTTGAATTTTGTGCACATATTCTATTTTCTTTTTAAATTGGGAAAAAGAGCCTTATAGGTATCACCCAAAGACATTACTTAAAGAAGGAAGGCCAGGAAAGAATGGTGGATGGGATGATGGGGAAGACAGAGCTGCCGTGGCCACCTGGAGAAGTACAAGATACTGGGAAATTTGGTGGAGTAGCTCAGGCCTCAGCAGCCTGGCACATCTCCAGATGACTCATTGCCTTTATCCCTGAGGCATGCCACACATTCCCTCTTTCTGGCCCGGCCAGGCCCATTGGATCAGCGCAGGCCCTTCCACACTCTGTCAGGACCCCTAACAATGTCAAACCAGCACATCTTGAATTTCATTACTTCAGTGACTCACTGCTTGAATGGATAATTAATGTTTTCAAGAAGCTTAAGCTACTGGGTTAACGATATGCCAGATAATACTTTCACTGTAACAACTGCTTTCCCTCACAAGAACATTAGTGTCAGAATCCAAGTCCCCTCAGCAGGGTGCCTAGGCATGAGGGAATATCTTGACCTATCTCATTGGAACATATGTCACAGCAAGGCACTCCAGCATCTGTTTAAATTTCTTATACCCTCATTGTTTTCTTCTGATGAAAGTGTTTCTCAACTTAGAGTTGATGCTTGATTTTTCCCTGGCTTAGTGTCTTATTTCATTCACTTACAGTGGAATTATTTGGTTTTACGGAATAATAAGCCTTTGAGAAGGCTTGAATCATTCTTAGAAAATTATAAATATTTTCATGACAAAAATTACTGATTTTTTAAAATGAGATGTACTACTATTATTATTTAATTCCATTATTTAATTCAAAACATAAATGATTATGTTCACCTTGTGATTCACTTTTAACACTAACTTAATACTTAGGTTTGCTAAATTATGTATTTTAAGAAAATGGAAATCATGGGGGATTTTCAAGAATAATTCCTTTCAAGTGCTGTCTTCTTTCTTCCTTGAGGTCTGAGATAGTAAGCCTTTTGATAAGGCATCAACTTACAGAGCAGATTTTGTGGTTCTGAACATCGGTATTTCTATTACTTTGGAGGAGTTTAGGTTTATTGCTATAAGAGGGCCCAACATTCGACAAAGGTAGACACTGATTAAATTGTTTCAAATTACAAGTACATCTGCATAAGTGATTTTGCCTTATATGTAGTGCAACAAAACAATTTCCATCAGAATGAATTTTTAAGTTGGCAATTATGGATTATTAAATGAAATGGTAACCATTTCCTCACTATAATTTACAAATTTTGTTATGAAACCAGAGAAAAGATCTTAAAAAAAACAAATAATATACATATTAAATCATTTAGTATATTAAAGTAATTCATGCCTTTTGGCTTTCATATAGTGTTTAAAAGATTTACTTTTCAAACAATTGATTGGAGATATTACATACATTTTCAATAAACTTAGAGCCTTGTTAGTCTATATAGGGCACCGTTTTTTTTAGTGCATAATAAATATAAAACTGCTCCTATACCTCAGGTCCTATTGTTGTTCAGCAGGAAGAGTCGTTGTTTAAATAAATCATTTAATTACTTAAAATACTTAAAATACTGTTTGATTCTCTCAGCCACTAGTAATTAAACCTATTATGAAAGTAAGTCAGCAAAACTTACCACATTCTCAGAGTTACAAAAATATTGCTTAATGCAGACATAACTGAGAGCATTTGTTTCCATGAAAAGCATATTTAGTGAACAGCCAATTAAGTTCAAAGGTCTTGATTTTTGCAGCTCAGCACTTTCTCTATGGAGAAAGGTGTTTACTGCAAACTGCTTTCTCCTTTGCCAATTAGCACCTGCTAGTGATTCACTGTGAGAAGACCCTTGCCAGGGGAAGTGTTTGCTGAGATCTTCCTTCTTGCTGTGAAATGGGAAAAGGTTACACTAGGGTTCTACTGCATTACTAAAAATGATCAGATGTGGCATTTGAAGTAATGATACTTAATCAATAATACATTTCGGTCAAAAGAAGTCTTTTTTTTTCCATTTTTTGCATATAAATAAACTAAATTTTAGCATGCATTTTGGGAACATAGGGTTTTTTTTTCCCTTTAACACAACAATCTCTTATGAATGCATTGCTCTTCTGTGTTGATACCTTACACATGTCATAGTCTGTGTCAATGAAAACTGTGTGGATTCTTTTATCTGGGCCTCTTAGAAAGGTTTTACAGTTCATCTGACAAAACAAGATTGTCTTTTCTTTTGGTTGTCCCCTGCCCCTTGCCACAACCCCCAGGACTGAGTTCTTTGTCCCACTCATGATGTACAGTAGGCAGTGTGCACAATTCTGTGGCAAGATAATAGTGATGTCACATAGCATTAAATCAGACGCCATGATCATAAAAGGTCAAGTCTATTGCATGCAGTCATGTTTTGAGTTAGCAGTTGAATCTGGTGAGTAAAGGATAATTAGAACTGAATTGCACCTTTTCATATTTATTTGGAATCAATCTTCAGTTATCATTTCTTACATCAAAGATTGTTTGTTTCCATTTTAAAATGAGTTTTAAAATTAAGTACCCATTTTTTTCAAACACATTAATATTTACCAAAACAAGTTAATATATTTGAAAAATTTTAAATTAAGGTAATAAAAAGCAATAATGACATATGAAGCAGACTAACTTTAAAGTTACATGCTTTTCTTCTGAAAGAATTTTATTTTACCAATTATATGGTTCAGTGAAACATATTATTACAAACATGATTCAATCTAAGCAACATAGCAAATATATCATAGTCCAGTATTTAATACCTCACATACTAAACATACTTTTATCCAAATGTTACTTTATTAAATTATTAGCTCCTTTGTTTTGTTTTGTAGCCCCACTGATTTTTAATTGACTTTGGCTTCATGTGTATATCAACTAAGCATTCTCATTTTTGAGTGATAATATGGCACTGAGTGATAATATAGCTTGAAGAAGAAAGCTTTGAGATTTAAATTTTCCTAATGGATCACCTGCATATATGTGTCACACACCACATACATCACAACTCATTATATAAAGAAATTCTGATAGAACTTCACCAGCATGCATAGATGCCAAGTGATTCATGGAGCGTCTACTAAACTCTCAAAATCATATTTTGTAAATCATTTATTGTCTATAAGCAAGCTTGTCAGCAAGACCAGATGAACTGAAGAAAGTATATAGGGAAAGCAGAATATGTCAACCGAAATCAGTTTAATTGAAAAATATAAAAAGCATCAGATGTTTGTGTAGTCATAAACTTATTTAAGAACTTACTATTAATAAAGCAATTTTAAGGGATCACAATAAATTCTTAAAAATTTCTCACGCATAAAATATACCAGTTTATACTAGTAACTCCTACATTACAATTACAAGTGTTTTAAACTATCCCAAGACAACAGTAACATTAGAATTTGAATTTTACAAAAGATCTTTGAATTTATTCACGAGTATTGGAATCCTTTGTACACCTCTTTGGCAAGTATTTTTCCTCTCTCTTCTTGAGTGCTTTTAGTTATGTGGTAATGTATGACTCCTTGTCCATTAAAATCATTCTTTGAGTAAAAACTCAATGCTTTAAAAGCATTGGGCTTAGGACTAAAGAACTTACTCAATATCACTCATGTCATTATTTACTGTCATCTATGCTTGCCTTGGTATCCATAAGTTTTCTTACTAAATATATAACTAGGGAAAGTATCTACTTCTGCTAATCACAGTAAAATAGTTGAGAAAATGTTCATTTGCATTGCCTAAGCAATGTATATGTCTAGTGATGATTTATATCTTATATGGAGTTATTATTTTTATTTTAATCAAGTTTTAATGGTCATGAAAATTAGAAAACAAAAGCGAAGACAGCCTACATTTTATTTCATATCATTATTGTGTAGGATAATATTCCATGCAGATTTGATTTTAAGAACTGAGTCAACTTACAGGGTACATATTTTGTTAGTCCACTTGATTCTCTAGCCTGATACCCGAGGAAGAGAATTTTGGCAGAATAGACAGACATGCTTTCAACTCTATCCACTTGTGAGAAAAGTGGCCATGTGGGCATTTTTTTTTCTCTCTTGAACAAAGTGAAATGTCAGAGCAGGAGAATAACTGTCTAAAGAAATACTTAGCTTCATTGGTCTCAACAGAGAACCCCTCCCCTGAGTTTTTCCTGTCTCAGAAGTTCAGGAACGTGGAATAAAAGCAGATTTTTTAGAGCAGAATAAATTTGGGCCAATGAGGGATAGTCTCTTTCTAGCCAATTTACAGTGGCATCTTTCATAAAATTTAAATGAACAGTAAGGCCCACAGAAGAAAGCTTCTGTAGAGAAAATTGTATCAGATGATGGAAAACATCCAAGAGAAGCAATCCGTTCTTTGAAATTTATCCATTTAATGACTGTTACTACAGCTTTTTCTTGTTTCTGTTGAATACTTGCCTTTTGTGAAGAGCAGTTAAGGAATTCCAGAGGGGGGGTGACTCTTCTTTCCCATTCACAGTATCTTTGAATACGTTATTCTGTTTATTTGGACAACTCTTGAGTTGTCAACTCAATTAACTTGTCAAGATTCCCTTCTCCCTGAAACAAACTGAAGACCAAATTAGCTTGAATGGATCGCTTCTCAATGTAAATATATAACAAAGATCACTCTGTAAGATGTGTCTCTGTGTGTGATTTTTATGGACCAATCAAAATTGGCCCAAATAATATAAAGGAGAAATGTACAACACCTGTAACTTCAGTTAGAAATATGTCCAAGTGTAAAACTGTAAATCTTTGGCAGTATATCTGTATAGACATACAACACATATCTAAACTTTAAATTGTGCCTAAATTAGGAAAATAAAACTATGACCAAGAAAGGGACTTGCTGTCATAGAAAGATGGAGATGTTTGAAATCACAATCTAATGGAGAAACAACATTGTATAAGATAAGTTGGTAGAAATCATAAGAAGTACACACAGAACTTTCCTAGTAAAATTAAATGGTAGATCAGCTAAGCTGTGCCCAAAGCAATAGTCCTTTCTGATTTAAACAGGTTTCATGCTAATTTGGCCATGTCCCATTTTTTCAGCATGCTGTTCATCAAACCACATCCACACGGCAACTTCAAAAAACAGCAACTCTGTAGGCTTCTCACACTGGTCTCAGTGGGCCGTTGCTTCTCAGGGTTTCAATCAGACTGCATTCGATAGTGGATGGAGCCATTTCAGGGTTTCTTGCTCACATGTCTTTGCTAAGTGGGGAAGACTGAGAGAAGACTGACACCTCTATTGGCCTCTGTCATTCCCCTGTGAGGTGATGCATCTGGCTCCTCTACAAGATAGCTCAAATTTCCAGAGCAAAGGATTCCATAGAGACTAGCAGAAGTCACATAGCCCTTTCTAACCTAATTTTATTGAATTCCGCTTATGAGGACCTTTGGAAAGCCCAACAAAACTTCAAGGAGAGGAGAAAATATTTCATGTAGACCAGGTTTGCCTCAAATTTACTATGGTCAAGGATGACTTTGAACTTTTTAGATCCTCTTGCGTAGCCTAACCTTCTAAGCCATATCTCCAGCCCCAAGCTCTCCTTATTAGTTGGGTGGTTGTCAAATAACTGGGAGTTCCATTTTAATACAGTTATATAACTTTTATTTCTGTTTATATTTTCTTTCTCCCTTCCTACAGAATTTGCCAATATACACTCTATAGACTTTCTAAACATAGCCCTTCTGTTTATATGGGGCAAGTATCATTGCTTTGTTTAAACTTATTATTTTTTGTTATGTATATGTATACAGTGTGTGTGTGTGTGTGTGTGTGTGTGTGTGTGTGTGTGTGTGTACACATGCTATAAGAAATATGTGAAGAGCATGGTATATACTCACTTATAAGCGGGTATTAACCACATAATATAGGATAATCACACTACAATACACAGACCTTAAGGAACTAAATGACAAGGAGGACCCTAGGGAAAATGCTTAATTCTCACTCAGAAGGACAAATAGAATAGACACCAGAAGCAGTTGGAAAGAAGGAACAGGAAGGGAGCCTACTACCACCGAGGTCCCCTGAAAGACTCCACCCAGCAGGTGATCCAAGCAGATGCAGAGACTCACAGCCAAACTTTGGGGTCCAATGCAGGGAGTCTTATGGAAGAGTTGGGGAATAGAAGAACCTGGATAGGTCTGGAGCTCCACAAGGAAGCCAATGGACCCAACAAATTAGGGTGGAGGATACTGCTGCTGCAGAAACTGATGCACCAACCAAGAACCATGCATGATGAGGACCTAGACCCTCTTCTCAGATGTAGTAGATAGGCAACACAGTCTCCCATGGGTAACATAATATGTAGAGAAGAGACTACTTCTGACATAGATTCTGGTTCTCACACATTGATCACTTCCTCCTGGTGGGGTGGCCTTTCCAGGCCGCAGAGGAAGAGGATACAAGTGGTCCAGATGAGATTTGATAGCCTGAGGTCAGATGTTAGGGAAGGATGGCTCCTCCTTTCTGAGTACTAGTGGATAGAAGGAGGGGGTAGGAGGGAGTGAGGATGGGATGGGGAGGTGATGAGGGAAAGGGCTACAATTGGGATGTAAGGTGAACAAATGAAAACAAAAACAAAAACAAACAAAGAAATATGTGAAGGTCAGAAGATGACCTTCGGATTCAATGTTCTCTGTTCATTCAGGCAGTCAGATTTTCATAGTCAACATTTTACCATTTTACTAGCACTTAGACTTTTTGTTACATTAATACTATATTCAACTTTTGTTTTTCTTCCGTAACTTTTTAAAAGGTACCAAGCATAGCTTTGTAAAATGAGCCAAAATGTATGAAGTGTGTAGAGCTGAAAAATGTTAATGGGTATATTTTCCTTTATAAAGGTACTGATCGCTAGGAGTTAAGAAGGGAAATACGAATTGTCTTAGAGAAAATAAATCCTTACTTTATGTCAAGTAAAGGGAATTAAAAGCGTCTCAATTTTGAAAATGGAACTGTAGCAGTGTGTGATCTTTATGACTAATTAGATCACAGGTCCCAGGTTTTTACCTTCCTGATTTCAGAGCGTCTCTGCGTTGCTGTCATATATTCTTGATATCATTTGTTGATATCATCTTTTCTTTATCTAAAATTAAGAAAATAATCTATGAATTATCTAATAAAGAAGTACATCTAACAACTTTGTTTGAAATTTCACTGTAAGCTTATACTGAGGTCAGTCAGATTTTAAGAAACCAATTTGGGGAAATAATAATTTTTCTCTTTTATTGTACTCCACAGTTTCTATCATAATTTGAGAAACAAGCAAACATTTTATAACTAAGCATTTTTTTTTTTTTTTAGCTAACTGACAGGCAAACAAGGATCCCAATTTGTGTAATATAAATACTGCATGTGAGAGCTGGAGAGATGAGTCAGCATTTAAGAGAGATTAAGAGCACAGACTGCTCTTCCAGAGGACCAGGGTTCAATTCCCACATGGTAGTTCTCAACTGTCTGTAACTCTAAGATCTGACTCACATAGTCATATATACAGGCAAAATACCAATGCACATGGGGTAAAAATAAATAAATGATTTAAGAAACCACTGCATTCATATTAGTATCCATAATAAGAATGAAAGAAAATGGTGGAGAGTTTCCATCCTGTCGAGGCTGCATGACTATTAACCTGTGAGTAGCACACTTTTAAGCACAGATAAGATTATCTATATAAGCCAGACATGGTGGTGCATACCTTTAATGCCAGCACTTGGAAGGCAAAGGCAGGTGAATCTCTATAAATTTGAGGCCAACCTGGTCTACAAAGGGAGTCCAAGACAGCCAAGGCTACACAGAGAAACCCTGTCATGAAAAACCAAAAAAAAAAAAAAAAAAAAAATCTATATGTAAAGAACTGAGCTGAGAAAAGATTAGTGTAAATGTGGCATTCTTAGAGTGTAGGAATAGATGGGTAGATAGATCAATAGATAGATAGATAGATAGATAGATAGATAGATAGATAAACAGAGGTTAACATTTAGTAGATAACAAGATAATCTTTTCAGCTTTCCAAACAGTTATGCAATAGTATCACACATAGAGATGTGTAGGCATTACAATGTAGTGTCAAATGCAGGTAATTAGGTTTTGCTTAAGCTGAACTTGAGACCATTCGCTAACAGTGTCCTGTGCTGGGACATTCTGCACCTTCTGTCTGTGTCTTGTCCACTTTAATAATCCCCATTGATGAATCCTAAGACTGAGTTCTAAGTTCCACAAGCTCTAGTCAAGTCCTCCTCCATCTTTAGCGATATTATTTTATGGTTAATGTATGATTATAAAAACCTTAATAATGTAAGAGCTATGTGTGCTCTGTTTAGCCTGTGAGTGCATTTCCTGGTACTATGTCTGGAATAGAGTAGGTCTTCAATAAATAATGTTTGAATTCAAATAGTATTGTTTCCCAGACAGTGCTAACCCCAGGGGAAAAGCAGTGAGTAGCTTCGTGAAGCAGTGTATAAATTCAGCCACATCATAAAGGAGAATGAAAGACAGCACAAAGGTAGGGGACAAGGAGGAAGAAAAGAAGGGATCAAAGCAAAATAAAGGCAAGCCAATGATAGTAAGGCCCTATTGTTGAAGACAATATTCACACACCCCATTCAACATGGAGAAGTTGAGCTGGTTCCTAACCAGTGCTTTCATCTCTGTTGACAGGTGTACATGGTACTGGAAGGCACTCTATGTTACCAGAGGAGAAAGGTGAACACCAATACATTTACAAACACTTTGATCTACAATGGTGACCTGCTTGTAAGATATGGTTATATAATAGTGGCACATTAATTGGAAGATACCCAACCACTACCTGATTGGATATAAGGCTCACTCAATGAAAGGAACCCATGCTCAACACCAATTAGTGTCCAAGTACCTGAGATTAGATAGGCCATGACTCCTAACAACATTCTGTTACACCCGTAGATCAGGGTCTCACTCGATTACCTCCAGTGAAACTTCCCCCAGCAGTAGATGGGAACTAATATGTAGATTTACATCTGAATGATGTATATATATATATTATCTTTAACTGACCTTAAGCGCTTCAGCAGTCTAATTCAAGTGGAGACAGTCCCAAGCCAAGCTTTCCTAAACTCCTGTACAGACTTTCAACTCTTCCCTTCTCCCAGCTCAAGTAAGCAAGAAGTCTATTCTTTGCAGCCAAAGACTCAGTTTGTTCTTTAGCCTCTATAGAGAACTGTGTCTTTTCCCTGTTCTCTGTGATGTCTGTGTGGCCGGCAATGTGGGCTCAAGAGCCTGTGATCTCTGTGTGACACAAACAGTGGAACTATTTGCTTATCTGTGCCCCGCCTTTACTGGGAAATAGAATGGCAGCCTGGGTGGTAAGAGATCAGTAAGGATCTCATGACTTGTATTTACTCTGCCTTCAGCTTGCTGTGAGCACAGCATTGCTCACGCCTTCCTGCAATGAGCTACCCTGTGCAAACAGAAAAATATGACCTAGCCATTTTGTGTCCACCAGTCTCTCACCTTTTGTGTTTTTTAAAAATGACTTGTCTTTTCTAAAGATTGTATAGAGTGAGGATATTTTTTTTTTCTCTTCCTGATCTGTGATACAAGATTTCTTATATCATAGGTTAGAGCCTTCTACTTCACCTTCTCCCAACTGTCTGGATGACTTTGCTGCTCCTGTAGAAGACTGTGTGTGGGACTGAGCATGTGGTTAAGCAGTTAAGAGCTCTTTTTTTTTTTTTTTAATTTTTTTTTAATTAATTTATTTTTGTTACATTTCTATGGTTATCCCATCCCTTGTATCCTCCCATTCTCCCCTCCCTCTCATTTTCCCCTTATTCCTTTCCCCTATGACTGTTCCTCAGAGGGATTACCTCCCTCTGTATATGCTCATAGGGTATCAAGTCTCTTCTCAGTGACCTTCTGTCCTTCCTCTGAGTGCCACTAGGTCTCCCCCGCCAGGGGACATAGTCAAATAGAAACCTACAAGTAGAACATTATGATAGGCAGATTTGGGTGAAGGGGTCCCGCTCAAACTAAGGCCCTAGCCAAGGACAATACAGGCGGTAAAATTTAAACCCCTACCCTGATCTAGCCCATGGACAGAACAGTCTCCACACTTGAGTGGAGAGAGGGATTTGACTTTCTCAGATAAGAGCTCTTAATGTCCCACCTCCATCCCCACATACTTAAAAATAAGAAAGTGTACATTTAAAAAGGTAATCTCCAAAGAAGTCACCATTATTGGTAAAGGAGAGGAGGAACTGTGTTTGTGTGTGTGTGTGTGTGTGTGTGTGTGTGTGTGTGTGTGTGTGTGAGAGAGAGAGAGAGAGAGAGAGAGAGAGAGAGATTGAAACAAAGAATATTCATCATGCTTCCTAAGGTTTTTTTGAAAGTCTTTTTTATACTACTTCTAGGAATGCCAGAGAATACTCATATTAAAAGATACTAGAAGTTCAGAAAATAACACTAAACACCACCACAAGAACAAACAAACAACAACAAAAACAACACCTTCCCCCACACCAAACCAAACCAAACAAAAGACAACCCGCCATAATTCCCAGCACTTAGGAGCCCCAGATGGATATCAGATCTCTGTGAGTTCTAGGCCACCCTGGTCTACAAAGTCAGTCTAGGATAGCCAAGCCTACAGGGAGAAACCATGTCTTGAGAAAGCAAGCAAGCAATCAACCAACCAACCAAACATAACAAAACAAACAAACAAACAAGAACCCCGAAGCCTGCTGTTTATTCTGGCTGCCTGCCTTTTACTTAGTTTTCCAGGAAACTACCTTTATCATCTACAGACCTGTATAGGTGCACAGACATCCTAAATTAGTAAAAGTGGGCTTGGAGCATGAGACCTTTATAGAAAACACAAAGACAGGAATATTCTAGTTGAATATCCATTATAATAAACATGTCCATGATTCACATAATGATTTGGAAATATAGAATGTAATGCCAATAGTAATTACATATAAAGTATTAAATGATTCTTATGAGCATGTGGAATACTAAAGATTCAAAATCAAATAATATTGATAACAGATGAGGGAGGTCATCCTATGGATAAAATGTGTCTTTAAGCCTGACAGCGGTGGCACATGCCTATAATCCCAGCACTGGGGAGGCAGAGGCAGGTAGATCTCTGTGAGTTTGGGGCCAGCCTGGTTTACAAAGCAATTCCAGAACAGACAGGACTACACAGAAAAACCCTGTCTCTGAAAAACAAAACACAAACAAATAGTATTTTTTAGTGTTATGATAGTCAACACACCATATGAAATGAAAGAGAACGGAAAGTTTGAAAAAAAAGACAAGAGAATGGCAAACCAAATATAGCAAAGAACATAGCCACTGAATTGAAACTCGTGGTTTATTGTTAACATAATTTCCTATTCACATGTGGCAAAATCAGTTGTGTCTGCAGAGTGACCACACCCAAATCCTAGCAAGGCTGGAGAGATGTCTCAGTGGTTAGAGAATCACATAAGAAAACAAAGCTTTATAACTCTCAGAATAAACTAAACATTTTTATTCTGTTAATAAGTTAGAGAAGATTAAAGAATAATATGCAGGGCAGGAGAGATGGCTCAGAGGATAAGAACACTGGCTGGTCTTCCGAAAGTCCTGAGTTCAAGTCCCAGAAACCACATTGGTGGCTCACAACCATCTATAATGAGAGCTTGTGCCCTCTTCTGGTGTGCAGGTGTATATGTAAGGCAGAACACTTGTATACATTAAAAATAAATAAATACATCTTAAAACAATATGCAAAAGTTAAAAGGCATTAAAATTTCCCAGCGTGGTGGTACACACTTGTAATTTCAGCACTCTGGAGGTAGAGGCAGGCAGATCTCTGTGAGTTCTAGGCCAGCTTGGTCTACAAAAGGAATGCAGGACTGTCACTCTGGACCTGGATCTGCTTCTTCCCTTGGGGTGTCCCGGCACCAATACATACAGGTGCTGGATGAAGGAAGCTTAGCTGGGTGGGTGGGTAGATCAGCTGGTTCCCGATTCAGCAGTGAGGGGGCAGGAGGGCCAAGGGGAAGGGAGAACAGAATCTCCTCTGACACAGCTCTCCCAGTGAGACAGCTCTCTTTATTGGGAGGAATAAGGGCTATTTAAACCTTGGGGAAGTGGGTAAGGGTTTTCAGGTGAGTGACTATCATCGGCTGGAGCTGAGGTGGTGGGAATGATTCATTTGGATAGAGAGGAATTCCAGGTGCTAATTGGACCTGTCCTGGTCCCCAGGCTAGGTGACTACCTCAAGAATGGCAGAGGTAGGGGTGCCAAGACTACGTGTGCTGGGGCATGCAAGCACAGAACAGAGAGGGATAGATCTTTACTCCTGAGATCTCAAGATGGAGATTTTTCAGGGGATGGACACAGCTCAACCCATTCCATCTCCAGGCCAGTATTCCCAGTCCCAGGGTTCATGTGCCCCACACAGGACAGCCAGAGCTCTTTTACACAGAAAAACCCTGACTCAAAAACAGAACAAAAGAAAAAACATATCACTGAATTTATTGTTATCAATTTATAATACCTTATATTCTAGTTGATTAATTTTGATTCCTTGAGCTGATTATTATATAGGTGTATTCATATAAATGTTATTTACACTTAAGATGTACACATAAGTTTTACTCAAAAAGTAATTTTTAATTAGTTTTGAGCATATAGTTACATCACTTTCTCCTTTGTTTTCTCTCTTCAAACTCTCCCATATGCCCTAATTGCTCTTCTTCAAAATCACGCCCTTTAAAAAAACCCAAAACTAATTGCTGATTCATACATATATGCATATTTGTATACGCATATATTTAAAACACATAATAAAACATTCTCAGTCTATGCAATATTATATGCATCTTTTTATGGACTACTATTTGGTGTTGGGTAAGCAGGTGGTGTGCTCCTCTCTGGGGAAGACTATTTTTCCTGCTCTCAGTGTTCTTGATTGTCTGTAATTCTTTGTATAGGTTTGGGAGGCCATAGAAGTACACTTCAAGGGTATTGCTGTCTGAAGCAGTACCTATTAAAAATTACATTTCCCTTAAACTATCAAAAATGAGGATAACAAAATTATAGAATGATATGATCATTTAATTAAAGGTCCTTATTTTTTTTTAAGATTTATGTATTTATTATATACACAGTGCTCTGCCTGTATGACAGAAGAGGGCATTAGATCACATTATAGATGGTTGTGAGCAACCATGTGGTTGCTGAGAATTGAACTCAGGACCTTTGGAAGAATAGCAGAACAGTCAGTACTCTTAGCCTCTGAGCCATCTCTCCAGCCCCATACGTAAGGCCCTTATTTACATGAAGGATAGATATATGCTTTGAATGTTATAATCAGAATTCACTTAGAATATTGAGTAGTACACACAATGGCTGACAAATAGTACAAGTTGCTTATTACTTGGTATGAAGCATAGTAAGTTGAATTTAATATATACAATGGCATCATGATATTTTGTTCAAAAATCCTTTGGTTTGTAAATAAAATGTCTCGAGTTGAATCATGAATTGAGGGCTTGTCTCAGTAGAGATGTATTCAGAAGTAGAGTTTTGAGAAGTGATTGTCTTGTGAGGACACCAATTTTATCAGTGGATTAATTATAGCTATATGGGCTATTAGGAGAAAGTAGTCCATTGTGAGCATTCCTGTGGGAAATGCACTTTGTCTGGTTTCACTTGGCTTCCTGGCCATTGGATGTTCTGATAGGCCGTGGGCCCCAAACCATGAACACAGCCAACAAAAGACTAAAACTACAAAAACCATGAACCCAAGTAAGTCTTTACTCCTTGTTGATTGTTTCAGGTATTTTGTCAGAAAGAAAAAAAAAAAAAAACAGAATAAATGAGAATTTATTTTAAAGTACAGACTTTGTGTGTGTGTGTGTGTGTGTGTGTGTACATGTGTATATGTGCACTTAAAATTTCATAGAAATTCTTATTAACCTTTAAAGTAAGCTAAAATGGCTCCTGGGTCTTTTGTCTATGATCAAATGTTAAGTTGAACCACTATTTGATATTTAGAAAACTAACAGCAAATGGATATTTGATAAGCATTTTAAATAGACTTTTCTCCACTTAATGAGATTGAATTTCATTATCATATTAGTTTCAAACACTAAAATAATTCCAGGGCTATTTCCATTTAAGTAAATGATTCCGTGAGCCATCTGTGTCCTTTGGGGCTTAAAGATGAATGGGAATCTCTCTATAGCCTTCCATCAAAACCCATTAAGGGCTATGCAGCCTCCAGAGCTTCTGTTACATGTGACGCTGGTTAATGTGCTTTCAGAGTTAAGTGCATGGCCATAGCCAAACACTAATTTGTTATAAAGACATCACTTGCATCCATTTTTTCTTGCCTGAGCCTCTCTATCATGCAGTTCATTAGAGCTATACAGCTAATGTCTTTTTAATTGGCAGTGTTTTAATTGGGATTACAAATTAATCACTAAAGCACATTTTGTTTTGATGAATATTGTTTTCAATCTAAACATTTAGGTGGAGAAGTATCTACCACTTTGTGCCTCACAGTTACATCTTTTTAGCTCGTTGGAGAGACAGTCACTTCACAGGGTGGTTCTGGTGGTGTGGGTGTGTCCTTAAATCCTAACAATCACTGCTGAGAATTTATAAAAAATACAGCTTCTGAGATCATGTCGCAAGGACTAGAGAGCCATGTGCTCTCCAATGACAGATGCCTGGATAGAGTTGAGTCTGATCTGCCTACAGAGGAAGCTTAGGCATCCTAGAGGGCCTTTGGAAATAGAGTCTGTCCAGATGCCCTGATTAACTCCAAGTGTCGCTCCCAGCAGTGTTTCTCATGAGTTGGAGCCTATAAAATCCTTTCTTTTGCCTACTCGGAGCCTCAGTAGTTTCCTCTTCATGAATGAGAAAAGAAAACAAGAAGAATTTGAAGCTTGGAAATTGATCAAGAGAAAAGCATATGCTCTTATTATTTCTTATTATTTTATTTTTATTATTGTATTTTATTATTTTTCCTTCTACATTCCAGCTGGCTCTGCTTCAGAAGAAAGGTTTTCTTTTACTTTTTTTCTTTTTATGGGGAACTTACAGCCTCTTGGTGGTCCCTCTGTCATTTTGCCCCCAGACTTATTTACACTCAACGGAATAGTGGGCTTCACATAGATGGTCTGGAAATCTTGCCGGTTTGAGCTTTTTAGCTTAAAAAAGATGTGGAGAGGTGTATAAAATGAGTATGATTACTTGCTTAAAAATGGACTCTTCATTGAACTTGCAATTCCTGTACCTACGGCTCAGGAAACATCATGAGAGAGGGAGTGAAAAGAACCACAGGGTCATAGTTTGCTGTGACATTGTGTCTCTCAGTATTGTCAAAAGCTACACCAAAAATTCTCACCTACATGTTTGCCTAAACATGAACTGAACAAGGACAATAATAAACATGCCAAAGTGGATGGGGAAAAACCCACGAGGCCTCCACCTTACACAAAGAACTGCAGGCAAATGAGGGATGTGTGTGTGTGAGAACTAGTCTTCCCTGAGGGGGAGAGCACATCAATTACGTATCCATTACCAAATAGTCAGCCCTGAAAACATGCTCTGAAGTAATATTATACAAATTGAAGTTTATATTTAAGAAATGAATATACATATATGTATATATGATATGATATGAATATACATATACCATTTGCATGTAGTAGCAATTAATGAACAAAAGGGCCTTGGATTTGAAAGAAAGCAATGACGGGCATATGGGAATGTTTGGAGCAAAGAAAGGGAAGAGAAAAAATTGTGTAATTACATTATAATCTTGAAAATAAAATGAAATAAAAATAAATAAATTTGGCAAAAGTCAATGTATAAGGACACCTATTTTGAAATTTATCAAGATCCCACATACATACACACCAATCCTGTGTCAGTGTCATTGTCTCATCGTAGTCAATGTTATGTGCTGGATAAAAACTGCTTTAAAAAAGAAAATATCAACAAAATTGGAAACATACAAAACTGGCAACATCTTTATAATATTAATCAGTAATACTTGTTGATAGCCAATAATGTTTAAGCTAACAAAAGCTTCTGAATCCATACAATGGGGCTATTACACACAGCATCTCATTTAACTAGCTAAACAATCTTTTGAGACAGATTCAGAGCTGTAATCTCAACACCCAGTAAGGAAGGCAGGAAAAACTGCACTTGAGGACAACTGGGCTATTTACTGAGTTTCAGGGATACAGAATGAGTCTCCATTTTAAGAAAACCAAAACTCTAACAACATGAAAAAACTGTTCTGTGAGATGAGCACTATGCTGCTTTATGTAGTAGATTCAGATTTTCTTGCAGAAGTTAACTATGGATTAATATTATTCCAATTTTACAAAATTGGAAAAGGAAGTTTTCATCAGGGATTTGGAAATACCTTTTCATTCCTGAGCTGCTCTAACTAAATATCAAAACAGCAGCATATTTTTGGTTCTATATGCATATGCGGGGTCAAAAAGTTTGTTGTCAAATTTTTAAGTTCTCAGGACTGAGGAGATAAAAAAATGACTTGGGCTGACTGAGAAACAGCTTCACAGTAGACACAGCATCACCCTTTCCTTTGCTTGGAAAGAATTCAGTTCTCCTTTAAAGCATGGCCTGGCCCTTTGATCTAGTTAGGGAGCCTGAGGGAGAGAGATCAGGGAGAAATTCTGCACCATCACTGGTTACATTTGTACAAACATAGGACAGAGGCACATGCTCAACCAAGAAAAACAGCCCTGGAGAAGAATGCATTCTGAAGAATGTGTGATGTATTTGGGATTCATTAATTAATATAGATGTCTCTTCTGCTTCCACAGATCTGAGATAGGACAGATCCCAGAGCTATTCAACTGCAGGGAATGTATTTCTTCACCCCACTTAGTTTGCTATTGTTTTCTGATAGCAGCAGATATTCCTAAATGAGTTTTGGTTACTCCAGGTTCTTATAGTTGGGTTCTGAGAGCCTTTGTCCATCAGCTTAAATGTAAAATAAAAAATAAATAAATAATGCTTTTTAAAATTACTGTGCTAAAGATAGGAAATTTTATTAGAGAATACAACTTTTTTCTATCCATTCTACTCTCATTTTCCTTTTTTCCCCCTCATAAGTAATCAAAAACTGTATGGAATGTATTTCTTGTATTTTTAGAATAAACTTATTTTTCTAAGTAAGAATCCTGGCAAAATATTATGGTCACATTCACATGGTATTTTTCATTCTGGCTGTCAGGACAATCTCCGATTGCATGCATATTTTTATTTTACAGTCAAGTTCTGTGTTTAAAAGCTGAGTGCAATGTAGAAAATCAGATACCTAAGTTTCACTTCAATAGCAATTTCCAATAAACATTTGTACTTACAACGTTAGTTATTTTAGTGACTGAGAATACGGCTCTGCTGTAATCAGATGACTAGTCCACCTCACCGTGGACTTTACACTCTAACATTTAAGTCAGTGTGTCTGCAGTTAAAGTAATGAGAGAGACTGTGGGGGAAATGGGGTTAATCGAGTTGCCTTGGAATCTAAAAGGACAAATTTGGTAATGGCTTTCAAGCATAGAGACTGTGATCTCCATCTCCCTAGAGGTTAGAAAAGGAAAGAGGAGCCTTAAACCACAGCCTAAGAGGATTATGTTGGATATATAATCAGGAAAGATCCGAAGTGGAAAAGGCCATAAAAATCGTCTAGTGTAACTCTCTTTTTCAGTGAATAGGAAACTGGAGCCTAAGATGTGAGGGTTACTGCATAAGTTCCCCAAACATGTGGGACTTTGTTCAAAGGCGTCCCATCTACTGTCAGTGGTAGCAGTTAGACGTCAGGATGGCTTACCGAGAGGCACGCCAGAATTCTCTTCAAACAATGACAAGGTATTTTAATTAAGGAACAATTTACTTAGTTTTAAAGCTAGTCATGGAACCCTTTAGATATTTTCACATGGCCCTCTAAAGAGTAAAAGAAACCATTTCATTTCATTTTCTCTTATGATATGGAAATTTGTTTTCATGATACAATACGTCATACAATCCTGAGCATTACATCCAGTAGTATGCTAAGGAAAAATGCAGTACTCTTTCTCTAAGAAACCTATGGACAAGTGCAATGACAGTCAGGCAATGGAGCAAACACTGAGGAAAAGGGTTTTTAAAAAGTATTTAATTGTTTTTTTTTTAATTTGTTTGCTTGTATATGCATTTTCCTGTGTGAGCAGAGTTGTGTGTGCAGGTTCACAGGCACATATGCAGACAAGCATGTAGAAGCGAGACAATGGAGTTGGTAGTTGTCTTAAGGGCTCTCTACTTTATTTACTGAGGCAGGGTTTCTCATGTAACCTGGAATCCATCAATTATTTTATTATTTATCTTAAAAAGTAATCTTATAAAAATCTTAAAAGTATCACAAACCTAAACTTTTAGATAAAAAAAAAAAGTAATTTATTTTAAATTTAAATTCTCAGGGTGCACATCTACTCACTGCCAATTTTTTAAATTAAATCGTATCAGGAAGTTGAGAGCAAATAGGTACAAGAAATTAAATATCACCTTGATCACCGATCCAGTTTTAGCAAGAGAGGCACATCAGCCAGTGTCAGTCTGGCCACCCTTGTTCTTGTTCCCTGACTTGGAGAGAAATTTCTAGTCAACTCTTAAGATTATGTCTTTCTGGACTTCATGTTGTTCCCTGAGATTTTCTACATCAGAGCCACTCCCCAAAGCATCTTAGCTTAACTTTACTAACCATCTACATCTCGTAATTATTTCTGAAGGTGATGCACGTTACTAACAATTCACATCCCTAAGTGCTTTCTGAGTGTTGTGATTGAATCATTAAACTGCTCAGGCAGCAATGCTTGAAAAAGATCAATAATGATTATTTTAAGTGTCAATAATACTGCTCAGCGAGGGGCTAGAATCTCCCTTAGGGTTTTCATGTAACTTATAGATTATGCGGTACATGATGACAGAGAGGCCAACAAGCAGAGTGAAACTCCACAACATCATGAAGTCCTCAAGGCAGGTAGTCCTTGGGGCTCTGCCTCTCCATGGCATACCTATCTTGGTTGTGCTAACCAGTGGACCATATTCTATGAGTTCTAAAGTTGTTTCTTGTTCCTTTCGCACAGGCCTTGACAGATAGGAGTTACAACAGCATATCTAGTTTAGCAGCTTGGTATAGAAACCCCAGTATTGAACACGTGTTTGGGGGCTCTTATCAGTTCATTTATGCTTTAGATCGTAGGAATGTCGGGACTGAAGAAGGACGTGACTCTCCCTTAGGAGAATATTTTCCTGGCATCATTACATCAATAGGTCTGTAGTCTTACATAGTTAAAGGCAGGCTAGAGACCCTGTAATTTTCCTAAAAAGATTACAATGAAATTTAAAATGAGGATTACTTTTTATTTATTTATTTATTTTTCCTGATTATTTATTTGTGTTCATGTCTGTTTGTGCTATGGAGGGCAAAGGACACACTGAAGGAGCCCTTTCTTTCTTCTAACTCTGTGAGTCCCCAGGAGTCTTTAACAAGGAGCCATCGCACCCTCCCTTGTGGATTAATTATTAAGACTTTGGACAATAGAGATAATGTGAGTCCATCTTGATCTCTATGTAAACATTGACATTAATTTGGAGAATGAGCAAAGCTTGTATTGTGAGGCTGCTGAGGGCAACTATATATAAAACAAAAATGATGAGAAACAAGTCAAGAAATTAATTCAGGAAGAATTTAGAGAGGATTTGATGACCTCAGGTACTACGGTGAAAAAAATGCAGTTTTCAAATTAAAATGAAAGATGATGGAGGATAAATAATTTAAATGACAGATTATTTTGTACCTTGCAAGAATCTCAGAAGTTACTCATGGTGTTAATTATTCTGTTAATTTTTTAGAGGACTGTGTGGTGCTGTGATCTACTTTTGATACAGAAGCATCAGTTTTGCTGCTTTAACAGGTCCATAGACCTTAGCATGACTGACACCATGTTAAACGAACCATCCTGACCTTTAAACCAAGAACATAAGCCCAATACCTGCCAAAAGAGGATCAGTTTCTTCCAAACAAAACAAGACAAAAAACAAAAAACAAAAACAACCTTTGCTTTTTGGCTTATGTAGCTGTGCTTCTTGTGAACTGAAGTGTGAACCACAACCAGAATGTGTCATTGTATTCATTCGTTTGGTTTGTGTCTGTAAATGACAGATGTAAGGCTTGAGGGTGCGGGATTTGCACATGGTTCCATGCAGCAATCAGCTGGCAATAAAGATTTTCTTTTTGGCTCTAAGAGTGTCCCTGTAGTAGTTCCATGGGGGCTTACCTCATAATATTGCTTACCTGCGAATGACTGGAAAGAACAAACTTAAGAGTAACAGGGACAATTTGGCAAGTCAGAACTTTGCGGGATCCTTTTAGGGAAAAAAATGTGGCACTAGGTCCGGCTAGATGCAAGGGAAATGCAGACTTTTAGACAAATGACAGCATATCTGCATGTCTGGATATAGCAAATAACAAAAATAGATCATATTAATGGCAGCTTCTTAGTTTCTGTTTTAGGTGACAGAGTCCACAGGAAACCTTCACTTCATTGTGGACACATAGCTTTAGGAACTCAAAGTCTAGGCAATGTGTTTAATAAACTGGTGTACAGTGTGTGTGGCTCCCTGATACATGTTTGTACTGGAATAGGTTCTGCTTATCATCACATACGGAACGAGGAAGGATAAAACCAGAATAAACAACAGACGCTTTTATACGGAAAAAATCCAAGATGGTTTTAAGTATGAATTAACCTATTAGTAGTTAAAAAAAATTTCCTCTCATTAGAAAAAAATAGGAAGCTCAAATGTGATTGGCTGAAGAAAATAAAGAGGAAAATTGATTCGTGGCTGATTCTTTGTTGGAAATAAGGTGTAGATGCAAATTGCTCTTTGACGTCACTAAGCAGCTATGTGTGATTTGGCCAGAACATTTTCGTTGAGTGCTGTGAGGGAATTGTGACGGCAACATGAGGCAAGCCAAGCTACGTAGTCATGGAAGGAAAACAAATACGCTGGGTGACAAAACCAACAGGTCTGTGAAGTTGAGAGGATTTCATATGTAAGACAAAGTGGAGCTTGAAGCTACAGGAGAGAAATATAATGAAGAAAGAAGAGCAACATTGCCTAGAAAGGAAGACATCCTTGGTTGAAGTGCAAGAAAAGTTCTTTTACTTTATTTTTAATTTTTTTTCAAATTAAAATACTATGTCATTTCCCTATTTTCTCCAGTCCATTCTAAATATTTATACTTATATCCAAAGTCTAGCTTTCACCTCGCATCAAAGAACAGAGAGCATCACAGAAAGCTACAACCAACCAATACACAGAGAACAAATGGCCATGTAGTATCCAGCCACAGAAGATACATCTACAACACAGTCCCTGCAAGGAAACATCAGGGATCATAAGAAAGAAAGACTAGAGCAGCCACAGAAGTAGAAAATATGCTGTGAGAGTGTGTCTCCTAGATGTCAGAGAAGCTATGCCCATAAAGTCTTATCAACAAGGCTGCATAATAAAGACCCAAATAATGTCATCAGTAGGCATGCTACTGTGGAAAGGAGAAATCTCATTTTGCTCAAATTCTAGACAAGGAACTACAAAGAACTAATAAATATTAAGACCAGATGCCTTAAAATTCACTATCCAGTATCAAGTGGTCAGCCCTGAAGTCATAATACATACAAGTAACTTTCTAGCCACCAAATAGGTTGTATTTGCATAACTAAGAATTCTCTCTCTCTCTCTTTCTCTCTCAGACACACACACACACACACACACACACACACACACACACACACACACAAGCAATTAAAGAAACTGAGGCCATGAATTAGAGAGAGAGTAAGACCGTATATTTTAACAGGAGGACAAAAATCATGGCTCTAAATATAAACTTTCCATTTGGGGAGGAAGTTGTGTTTCCTATGGTGCTCATGTGGTCTGCTAGAAAAGTGAGGATGAGGCAAATGGCTTATTATAGACAACAGGTATCAGGCAGTTTCTTCTTCCATTCATCTCACACTGCATTCATTTGGAAGTTACTGATACTTAACTGGTTTACTGAAAGGAAGGGTTGGTTTTCTCACATGAACAAAAGGATGCAAGTGCAACTTCCAGCGCTGGCACTGTGCTGCTCCTGATGTCAAATTCCCTTCCCACCATCCTTTTCAGACTTTGTTCTTCCTTATAGCCCAACATCAACGCCCCCCCCCCCCCGTCCCCGCCCACCAGATGCTCTATATCTTCTGAAACCAGACCTCATGTATGTGTCTCAGAAGTCCCATTCAGCAATCTGCCTCTCACCCTTTGGACAGAGTTGTGTCACATGGTCATCTCTGGGTTCTGTTAATCCTGTGATCTGCACAATGAAAACCAGTTCCACAATTTTGAGCCAAATTTAAGCAAGCTTTTAATTAAATACTGACCAGGATGGACTTTGGTCAGGATCACTCGCTGGAATTCCCAGCTGCCTGGTCATAAGATTTAAGAACATACCTATATGGCTACCTATTTCCCCATGTGGCCTGGTTATTTTCCAAGAACTACAACTCCCAGCATTATAGAACATTACCTGGTCCTTGGGTGGGTGGGGCTTACAAGTTTAACTTACAGTGTAAGAAAAGTGGAGAAATTGATGACGTTTAACTTGTCTTAAGGCTATTGAAAACCTGACTTGTGGTTCCCATATGCCCTGGAAAAGCACGATTAAAGTAGTTGTGTCAATTAATTAGTTACACAACAAGGTAATTTGAGTATAGAAGGAGGAAAATGCACTTGGAATAGCTGTTAGCAAAGGTTTTATGTTGTTCTTTTAAAAAATGACTGAGTAGTATTTATTTTCTTCAGGAATAATTTTTTCATGATATTTCAGAAAGTCAGAGTATGTGTTTTTTTTCATGTAAGCACATGATAATTCTTACTTGGTCAATCTTTATATGAGGATTAGGCTTTTTTCCCCTTGCGGCTACCGAGTTGCACGGAGGAGGCGGAGGCTCGGGTGTGTTCAAGATTCGGCCTCACCCGTAATCCACCACCATGGCCGAGGAAGGCAGTGCTGCTGGAGGTGTAATGGACGTCAACACTGCTCTTCAAGAGATGCTAAAGACCGCCCTCATCCACGACGGCCTAACACGTGGCATATGCGAAGCTGCCAAAAGCCTTAGACAAGCGCCAGGACCACCTCTGTGTGCCGGCATCCAACTGCGATGAGCCCATGTATGTCAAGCTGGTGGAGGCGCTGTGTGCTGAGCACCAGATCAACCTGATTAAAGTTGATGACAACAAGAAACTGGGGGAATGGGTAGGTCTCTGTAAAATCGATCGAGAGGGGAAGCCACGGAAGGTGGTTGGTTGCAGTTGTGTAGTGGTTAAGGACTACGGCAAAGAATCTCAGGCCAAGGATGTCATCGAGGAATACTTCAAATGCAAGAAATGAATAAATAAATTTTTTGCTAAAAAAAAAAGGATTAGAAATTCGGTTCAGTGCATTTCTTTTCCTCCTCCTCCTCCTTCTCTCTTCTTTGACAGTGCTTCTCTGTTATACAGAGTCCTAGCTATCCTGGAGTCTTTTTGTACACTAGGCTAATCTTGAAGTCGCAGAGATCTGCTTGCCTCTGCCTCCGGGAGCCAGGATTAAAGGGGTGTGCCACCATGCCTGGCTAGTTCAGTGCATTCTGGTGTGAAGTACTTGGCAGAATTCAGGTTGATACTCTTTAAAAACAAATCACTTAACTCCTCATCAGTTAGTGGTAGTTTGCGTAAAGAGTTATGTATTTTGCATATATTTAAGTGTAATTCCACTTTTGAAAATGTAATTAAAGATGACAGTTTCAGAAAACCTTCCTTGTTGTTTCCTAATAACTGTAGGTACTTTAAACTTTAAAAGAATCTATCAGGAAGCAGAGTGGTTCAAGGCTCCAGAATAAAACAGAGAGATTCAACTCTCCTGGGGGCCTAGGGGTTAGGACTCAGCACTGTCGAATTAATACCTCAGGTTTTGCATATGTGGTATAGCTTCCTGTTTTGTGTTTTTATGGGATTCCTGAAAATGTGAACAGATGTGTCTTTGTTTCTCTACCTGCTTTATTTTGCTTTTTGAGCTTTTTGCCCCCTTCTGTTTGTTTGTTTTGCCTGTTTCAATTTGTTTTTTATCATACTATTTCATTTTTATCCTTTAGATGCCCATTTCTTTTCTAACAAGACACAGAAAGGGGATGCATCAGGATGACAGGGGAGGTGTCGAGAAACTGGGAGAAGTAGAGAGAGGTTTGGAAACTTATCAAAATGTTATTGTGTGAAAAAAATATCTATTTCTATAATTTTTTTAAAAAGCTCAATGAGATCTCTTATTCATTTATTTATTGCATGTAAATAAGTTTACACAGCTGTTACATCTTAGAAGTCATGTTTAAACTTGAGATTCATCAATTTCAACAATTCCCTAGAAAGCTAACTGGAAGCTCTGCTTCGCTGCAGCAAAGCCATTACTGCAAGCAGTGTTTTCTTTCTGCTTTACAGTTCCAGGCCAACTGAGATATAAAAAAAAAAAAAATGCTGTAACTAGTAAGAAATTTCTTTAGGAAATAGAATATCATATCTTAGCAGGGTCTTGCAACATGCAAAGGTTTAGAGTAACTATTGCTAGTCTTCTGCTTTTTAAATTTGAAGCACCCGTGCATACAAAGCTGCAAAACTAGATGAGCTCCATGCTACCTCATACTTCAGATTTCATCAATCTTCACATTATCAATATGCTTTTTACAAGCTTTCTATAGACATTTAAAATTAGGGAAGAAAACACTAATTTTTTGTAATAATCTGAGCCTCATGACTGACATTTGGACATATCTGAATCCATGACTATTTGGCTTCGCTTTGCTTGCTCTCTTGATTTTTTCTCTTTGCACGTAAGCCCTGCGGAATCACAGGGAGATAGTAAAAATGCATAGAGCATCCTGGTGGAATGTGTGTCTGTCTGCTTGTGCTGGGGAGTTTCAGTTGCAGCATAGTAAACCATAATATTTTGCAACAATTTCCAACATCCAACCTTGGTCTCATTTCATGGGTCATTCAGATTGGAGGAGAGTAGTGAAAAATAAGTCATTTTGTTTAGAGTAAATGCCTTTCTGTTTTTAGAAAGTGCTGACTCTTGTCATTCCTGCTCAGAGAATAAATGTAGTTTGTAAATCAGTTTTGTGTTTGGGTTTCCTATTTAAGCTGAATGCTTACAAATGACTGCCAAATGGAAAATCCAGCTTATATTTTGATTGTCAGGAGAATAAAAAATGTTTTTAATTCAAAGTGTTAAATACAGTATAGTAGAAAGACAAAAATGTAAGACTTAAAAATGTTTTCATACACAGTTGTACATTTTCTTTAATGACGATATTTTTACAATTGTATTATATAGTAAACAATTGGCCTTTGAAAGACATAACTTTTACATAACAAACTTGAGAAGTGATTTTTACTATGCTATACACACATGTAATTTAAAAATAATAAACTGTAGATATATGCACAGTGACCTCTTCTGCACATAAACATTATCCACCTTTGTGCCAGAGAGATTGCTTCATAAATAAAACACTTGCCTTATAGGCCTGGTGACTGATCCAAAACCCTGGAAGCCATGGAAAAGTGGAATGAAAGAACTGATTCTACTAAGTTGTCCTTTGGCCTCTACATACATGCAACGGAACATACACAAATATACATCATACACATATAGACAGATAATAATAAAATAAAAATTAAACATTATCCATCTCATTACTCGTCATACATTTTCATATGAATTTTCATATATTTCTTAAATTCTTATCTCTCTTGGATTTCTTTAAACATAAGCAAGCAAACATAAATATTTTTATCTCCTTCTGGTTAAAAATATAATGTGCATGTTGTTTTGGTAGTGTGTGTGTGTTCTTTTTTTTTTTTTTTTTTTTTTTTAGGTGATAGTGTTTCTTCAGTACCCGACTCAGCTATTTACCAGGGCTTTGGGAGATGGTGTGGGTGGACATTAGAAAATCTGCTGGGCTGTTCCATCATTCATGATTCACAGATTCTTGACTACTTTGGTGTGAAAGGAACAGTGCAAACAGTCATATAGCTTCACCTACAGCTTGGCAAGTGTGGAGAACATGTGCATGTAGGGAAATGGTGTTTTTATTATAATCATTGCTCATTTATTATCTATCTATCATCTATCTATCTATCATCTATCTATCTATCCATCCATCCATCTATCATCTATGACATCTTTGAAAATCCAGACATACTGTTTTGAACACTGGTTATTTTGCCTCCTAGGATATGCTACTAAGAGGCTTTTTCAAGGAATTAAATGCAAAGCTGTCAAGTACATAAATAAGTACTTTGGCTCTAAAGGAGTGAAGCATGTCCCATAGACAAAGCCTTGTTCCTCTTCGTTTGTACCTGGGAGACTACAATATAGCATCATCTTAAAACCCAAGACTGATACTGGCTATTTGATTACAGGCGTCCCAGCATCCATAACAGTGAGGAATCAGGTCAGGTGCTTCATGCGTTAACCAGTCACATGGCTTTTTGTAGAGTAATGGGAACAAATCTCTCTCTGTTACAGATAAGAGACCATAATAGGCCAAGGAAACAATTAAACCCATTCTACACTGATGAACTCATGAGTTTATTCGACTACTTGCATGAGCATACGTGAGGTGTTATTTATATGAGCACGAGTCACTCAAAGGCAGATACATTACAAAGAAGAGAAATCTGACAGAAATGACATCTCAAAAAAGGTACATCCCTTGCCCAAGTTGTAGGCAGGTCCCACTAAAGTCTCCTTTACCCACCAATTATTTACTGCTTATGACCTTGGAGGAAGGACCTTATTTACCTTGTAACTTTCTGAGCTTCTTTGTAAGACTGGGTAGTTAGCTGGGTCTTCCCTCCTCTGTTTTGAGTCAGTGAATAAAGACAGTCCCAAGTGGACTCAGGAACTGGATTAATTTAACACTTAGCAACGAATGTGTTGCCTAGAGAAATAGCATTGTTGGCAATGGACCTGTTTTACAAGAATGAGGACTCATTTTGATTCTAGAACCTACATAGCACAGCCAGATGGCATAATGGTGATACGTTTTGTTTGTTTGTTTGTTTTTGTTTGTTTTTGTTTTTGTTTTTTGTTTTTGTAATTCTAGAACTGCAGACATAGACACAGGTGGATCCCTGGGGCTAGCTGGTCTGACAATCTTCCCTGTCAAGTTCCAGACCAGGGAGAGATCCTGTCTCAATAGATAAATTAAATTGAATGGCTCTTGAGGCACAGTACCCACAGTTGTCCTCTGGCTTCTACTTGCATGTGTACATGCACACACACACACACACACACACACACACACACACACACACGCACACACACACATACACACACACACACACATGCACAGCTCCCACATGCATGCATGCACACCTGCACCACCCAAAAATGTATAAATAACTGCAAATTCACAAAGAATGCCTGAGGAGCACAAAGATACATCCCAGACAATGAACTCACAACAAAGCATCTTAAACCGATGCATGGTGAGTCTTCTTACATCTTTGTGGGAAACTCATGAGAAAGTGCAGACATTTGCTAGACAATCACCTTATACTTTAATAGATAATATCAGACAAGGCCAGCATTTTGCAGCATTTGCTGCCCTGAAGCATTAGTCCTGTAGTTTTCAGCACACTCAGCGCTGTAGGGGTAATCCTACACTGGGGCCACTGGTTTTACCAGGTTTTTACGTTTGTTTTGTCTTGTTCTCCTTAACAAACAAATTTAAAAAGATAGTTTTTTTAAGGGCAAAGAGGACTGTATGACTTACCCAGACTGCTGGATGAGTTTTGAAAATAGTCCTGACTTGGAAATGAAAGTCTAAGGTCATTGACCAGGTCAAGTCTCACAACAAGAGGGATAGCTAGACCAGATTTTAATTAAGGACATGAAAGTTAGGTTCAATGTTATGATTAGAAGTGTCTGCAGGAAAATATGAGACAGTGAGGAAAGAGAACGAAGCACACAAGGGAGGAAATCATATTTATTGCTCCTCTGTCTCCCTACGTTCCTTTGGGCATCCACTCACCTTTTCATTTACATTCAGGGATAACTCTGAAGTCTGTTCGTAATTTTGAGCTTCATTCAATATTCTATAATTTATTCACATAATGTTTGGTTCATATTTTCCTTGGAATAACTACATAGCTGTATTTAAAACATGACATTCCCTTCAGAGTGGCAGAGGCAGGTGGATCTCTGTGAGTTCAAGGGCATCCTGGTCTACAAAGTGAGTCCAGGACAGCCAAGGCTACACAGAGAAACCCTGTCTCTAAAAACAAACAAACAAACAAACAAACAACAACAAAACCATGACTTTCAGCTTAAATAGAAAATGTTGATGTATATTCCCTTTTAATAAACTTATCATTTTATAATTCTGTCTCTTCTAGTCATGAAAGACATAATGATGAAAATTAAAAATATAACATGTTAAACATTATATGCAAAATGCGTGGATCATGAGATAATACAAACTGTGTTTTAGTTTATGTTCTCAGAGTGAGCAGTTTGGTTTCTCCACTGTGTCCACTTGTGCTGCTAGAGCAGAGTATTGTAATTGCTGTTGTGCAGCTTTCTGTTTATTTATTTTATTCATTTTACTTTTTGTCTCTTATGCCTCTTATTCTTCTTCCTACATAAGCATTTTTTTGTTTTCTATAATAAATTATCAGAAAGCAAACAGTTATTTTCTTTTTAAATTTACAAAAATATTTTAATGTACTCACTGTGGTTTTTCTGGATGTATGTATGCTGTTGTCACATATCAGTTCTCTATAGCTTACTGAACTTCACGAAATGGTCCTAGGCTTTACTTGGCCATTTCCCCTGGGTGATTCTAACATCCATAGCAGTAGCACTGCCATGAAAATGTGTACAAGTCTCCTTCTATGTGAGACGCTTGTTATCATTTTGCTAGCTCTTGCATTCACTATGTGTTTCAGAAGTGCAGTAAACCAGTCTGTGTTACGTATTTCTTGTTTTCATATCATTGTGAAAAGTATATTGACCATGACTTTCCCAGATGTTTCATCAGAGCATATGGGCAACGGGCAGTGGGCAGAATTGGATTGAAGGAGAATACACCTGGTCCCAATATAAGGACTATTACAAACCTCTAGTCTTTGGGCTTGACGTTTTTACCAGATGCAACATTTGGATGCCTTTCAGCCTGCGTGAAGTCAGGAGAGTAAGCCAAATGACCAGTAATGCAAACCGACTTTCACTGATATTGTTTATAAATATCTCTGGCTTCTGACATATGGAGAAATAATAGAAATGAACTATGTGACAGAGGTGACAGCTGTCTCTTCTGGCAAGCCACTGAATTATTAATGTGATATCTCTGAAATATTGTTTTTATTTGCCACATCACCAGCAATTACTGATCATATTTAACAGTCTATTTGCATATATATAAATACATGTATATGTGTGTGTATATATACTTGATATATGTGTGTATGTATATTTGCATATATATGCAAAGGTACACACAGACACAATTCCTTGTATATATATGCAACTATACCTAATGATTGCCAACAATGGGCTGTTGGTCATCCACACATATTGAATACTCTATAAATTCTTGATCACATTCAGTGTATCATCTCTCTAAATTTTGCCATTCTTTAGTTTGGATAGGATAAAACTTGTCTACATTTCCTAGGACAACTGTTACAATTTAATAGCTTCAAGAGTTGAGGCTGTATTTTTGGTGTTATGACACTCACATTTTTTATGGCCATTTACAGGAAAATTATTTTAGTAGGTTGCACATTATTTATAGAGTTAGTCATTTTTATGTAGACGAACCAGACAACAACAACAACATTTCTCTTTCCCAATCCATACATTTTGTCTTGTGATATTACTGTTAAATTCTAATAAGATGCTAAATGTGGCCAGGACTCTGTTCATGAACCATTTTTGTTTTCTTTGTTTGTTTGTTTGTTTGTTTGTTTGTTTTTCAAGACAGGGTTTCTCTGTAAAACAGCCCTGGCTGTCCTGGAACTCACTTTGTAGACCAGTCTGGCCCTGAAGTCATGGACAGGTGCCTGCCTCAGCCTCCTGAATGCTGCTGGGATTAGTGGACAGGGATGCCATGCCATGCCGGGCTTTAGTTCCTGTGTTTAACGAGAATGTTTCTAAACTTTGTTCGCTGCTTTGAAGTAGAAGTTATTTTGTATTTTTGTTTTGCTAATATGCTCTTTACATTTAAAATTATGAGTTGAACCTCATAAATGTTCTTCTCTGGTTTAGTTTATTAATGTGCTAAATTAAAGCAAAGGAACTTTAACTGATGCTGAAAACATTTGCCTTTGTGCAATGAGCTGCTTCTATTTGGAGATAACAATTTTCCAGGGCACTGCAGGACTTAATTATACAGCATTTTGTGTGAAATCTGCATTTCTACATTTATAAATGAGATTTATTATTTTCTGATCTTCCTTTTAGAGTTTTGAAAGTCATAATTTGTTCATTACATGTTTTAATAAAATTGATTTGTAAAATGAAGGCTTTTGGAAGCATTTTAAGATAGAAGTTGCCCTTACCTTTTGTCCTAAAAATACTTCCTATTCTAGTTTCCTATTTATTGTGGCAATATTCACATTTTCTAGAATTTTATTTATGCTCTTTAGATTCTTAAATTTGTTAAAATCTTTTTTTAAAATTTTTATTATTTATTAATTTATTCTTGTTACATCTCTATGGTTATCCCATCCCTTGTATCCTCCCATTCTCCCCTCCCTCCCATTTTCCCCTTATTCCCCTCCCCTATGTTCCTCAGAGGGATTACCTCCCCTTGTATATGCTCATAGGGTATCAAGTCTCTTCCTTTTATTTTCTGGAGAATTTTACTGTCTGTTTTCTAGACATACGCTTTCCTTTTCCATATTGCTTATGTATTTTATTTATCTCTAAAATTTTATTATTGCTGAATGTTTATATATCTTTATCTATTATTTCAATCATCTCTGTTTTTCTCCCTCATTTTCTATAAAGATTTTTTTGGTTTTTTTCCTTGACAATTTAATACATGCATATAATATATTTTGATTACATGTAATACCTTTTCCATTTATCCTATCCCCTTTGCCCCCATCCACTGTTGCTGGAACTCTTCCTCTTTCCAACACATGCCTTCCTACTTGCAGGCTTTATGTTTTTCTTCTATAATTACCCACTGAGTTTAATTGGGGTTGCTCACATGTGCATGGCTATTGAACTATTTACAGGGTCATGAAAAGTGTTGTAGTGATTCTGTCATTGAAGTTAGGGAAATATAAAGGGTGCATGGCTTTTGAAAAACTGAAGGTTTTAAGTAGTTACTGTGGGCTCTGGGAAAACATAGAGCTCTCTTCGGTGTAGGCTCAATTTTCATAGCAAATATATTTTATTACGAACTTATTAGCCAAGAGTACGTCACTTATAACCGGACTAACCTAAACAATAGGAGAAGAGGATTAAAGAATACAATAACAAAATCGTAAGGATATAAGTTCTGAGGAATGATTCTCCTGGTGTAATCAGCAGGATTTCTTCTCCTGGAGCCTGAAGTAATCAGAACCGGAACCTCAGCAGGAGCCGGGAACCCCGAAGCCTTCCCTTCGAGTGGTACTCTCTAGGAGCATCTCGAAGTGGAGTGCCAAACATCCAAAGTTATCCCAAATCTCCAAAAGCCCCTTCTCTTGTTTCTGGCTCACTTATATATCTCCTCCCGGAGTCTGTTCATGGATCTTTTCAGCTGGCAACAATCAAGCGTCTGCACGAGGCGGTTTGTCTTCTAGTGGATTAGCATCACCTGCTCTCTCACAAGACCATTCCCCATCCCGCACTTGGGATCATAACCAAAACAAGTTTATCTCTCCTTCACTTAGGTGCTCCCTACACATTTCTGAAGGTGGGTTATGACACGTTTTTTGGTTGGAACAGAGGGCCTTTTAGCTATCACTCTAACAAGGGTGGGAATTTCCAAACTGTTGAGCATATAAGTAAATCACTCACCGGATTGTTTGTGACTTACAATTTTTCCAGATAGATGAGAGTAATAGGTTTTTTAAAAAAATCAGTGATTCTAAATGTTGACCAGACAGTCAATGAGAGATAAAGCTCAGTTTCTCAGAAACATGTAACTTTGTGATAGTCACTGAAAATTTTTAGATGAAGGAAATGGTACTCTGCCTGTCATTGCCCTCCCCCCAAAACCATAGCATGATGTAGGCACATGCTCACACTCATGTGAGATTTCCTGATGAGAAAGAAGCCTTTTCCTTGTGGTTTTCATAGCAGAGGACTGCACATCAGCTAGACTGGCTCGGTCCCTATGGAGGGATAGAAATCTCTTTTCTGTTTCCCAGAGGCTGTTTTCTTATGGCTGGTTTTACTGATCTTAAAAGCAAAATTGTTTGGTTGTTGGTAAAAAAAAAAAAAAAAAAAAAAAAAAATAGAACTCAAAAGTGCTGGAGAGATAGCTCCTTGCTTAAAAGCATTGGCTACTCTTCCAAAGGCCCTGGGTTCAATTCCTAGCACCCAAATGGCAGCTCACAGCTGTCTTTAATTCCAGGTCCAAAGGATCTGACATCCTCATACAGACATATATGGAAGCCAAACCCTAATGTACACAATAAAAATAAAAGAATAGGGTTCAGCACAGCTTTATAGGTGTACGATCAAGTCGAGCAGTCACAGGACATCCCCAGATGCTTCTCTTAGATCTTCACAAGCTCAATAGCAAGGAGACGCTCAGATAAGGGAGGCGATAAGGAACTGTGAACACAGGGATCAGGATGACTGCTGTATCTCATTTTGATATGGTGCTGAAAGTGGTAGCAAGGGACAGAGTCCAGCTGGCTGGCCCAGGTGGCTCCCTTTACAGCTGCTGACAAATCTCTACACCATCTGCTCTATCATGTGCAAAAAGGTGGCCTGAGTTCTTGCTGCTAAATGTCCATCCATCAAGTTAGCAGATTCAGCGTCGTTTCTTCACACACTAGGCTGGATGTGACACTACACATGCCAACTTGTAATCACATTAAAATCTTTAGGGCCATTAAATACAAATATTTACCAGGTACAGTGAGTGCACTCATTGAAAAGGTCACATAGATATCAAATTATGTTTAGAATTTAAAAAAAATATTGAAATAAATTAAAATGTGCTGAAATGTATTCATTTAAATTCATTAGGAACTATTACCTGACCTGTTAATATGGAGTACAAAGTAATATGTCTTCCTTTAAATATATGTCTGTGTACTTCTTTTTAAAAAGATATATCATGCACACACAGGTTTATATAGACATCATTATATATAATTGTTTCATAAACAGATATATTAATATTTATCAATTATATTTCATAATTCACAAATCTTAATCTGGGGATAGTAATCCTTCCAGTAGTCAAAGGGCTGCATTCCACTTCAATTTCAATCAGCTGTTCCAGTCAAGTTCAACATATATACTCACAAATTTAATCTTCTTGGTGAAAGAGCCAGCATAATAAAAATAAATGATTGCCAGACAGATCTGGAATAGAATGTAATCCTTGAAGAATTTACTAGGACTTACAAGATTTATGTGATAATCCAGTTTTGTATTTTAGGTTTTTCAACTTTTGAAAAGATAATAGTTCTTTAATAAAGTTTATTCTTCAAAAAGTCTATGTGTGTGTGTGTGTGTGTGTGTGTGTGTGTGCACATGTGCAAACACATGCTGTGTGTGAGTGCACACACAGCTTGCATGTATTTAGGATAATCCAAGGCAACTTAAATCTTATGCCTTCCATGTTTGATAGGTTCTATTTTGGGGCTCTGTTCTTTTGAAAAAAATGAACCAAGACTTCTAGTTTATATGTTTAATTGAAACCATCTACCTGATAATGGCTTATGCCTTAAAAAAATATTCAATCTAAAATTACCAGCTAAGGCAATCAACTTTCTTCTTTTATTCAATCACATTTCTTTATAGCACATTCTGCTTCTGTGATTAATAGAAAACAGTATTTCATGTAGTTTTTTTCAGTGTTAATTGTTTTTTATCTAGGATTGGCTTGTCTATAAACATATGTTCTGAAATAGAAAAGTGATGACTGAGAGTTTCATTTCAGATATTTATGCTAATTAGTAATGTTACAAAGTTGATGTATTTGTTATATTGTTATTGAAGAATATTATGGTCTTTTAAACAACTGGTTGATTTTTTTTAAACAAGCAACTACATAATATATGAAACCACATCAAATGAGCTCTGAAACAATGTATATAAGTATTAAGAAGCAGGTGTCCAAGTGAACTTTTAAAATGTCTTTTTCTTGTATGATACAAGTGAGAGTTTTAAATATTTTTTATATTTTATTTATTATTTTATGGATATGAGTGCTCTGTTTTCATATATACCAGAAGAAGGAATGAGATCCCATTACAGATGGTTGTGAGCCACCATGTGGTTACTGGGAATTGAGCTCAGAACCTCCGGAAGAGCAGCCAGTCTCTTAACCCCTGGGCCATCTCCCTAGCCCACAAGAGAGATTTTAACTAATTGATATTAATTTAATGTGTTCTCAGGAGTGATATAGCTCTTGACGTAGCATTATTCCAAATTTTCTGAGAAAGAGCCAGATTGATTTCCAACGTGGTTGTATAAATTTGCACTCCCACCAGCAATGGAGGAGTGTTCCCCTTTCTCCACATCCTCACCAGCATGTGCTGGCACTTGAGTTTTTGATCTTAGTCTTTCTAATGGGTGTAAGATGGAATCTTAGAGTCATTTTGATTTGCATTTTCCCAATGACTAAGCACAGTGAGCATTTCTGTAAGTGTTTCTCAGCCATACACTATTCATCTGTTGAGAATTCTGCTTAGCTCTGTACCCCATTTTTAGTTAGGTTATTTGGTTTGGTGATATTTAATTTCTTGAGTTTTTCTTTTATATTTTTTGGATATTAGCTATTGGTCAGATGCAGGGTTGGTGAAGATCTTTTCCCAGTCTGTAGGCTGTCATTTTGTTCTGTTGACAGTGTCCTTTTTCCTTACAGAAGCTTTTCAGTTTCATGAAGGCCCATTTATTAATTGTTGATCTTAGAGCCTGAGCTGTTGGTATTCTGTTCAGGAAGTTGTCTCCTGTGCCAATGAGTTCAAGGCTCTTCCCCACTTTTTCTTCTAACAGATTTGGTTTGTCTGGATTTATGCTAGTAATTTGACCATAGCAATATTTTGCAATAAAAGCTAGAACTTCTCAGAAATCTAGTTGATTAGATCTATGTAGTTTTTGATGAAGTTTTAGACTTTTCTTTTTAAAATGAAAAGTCATATGTAGCACTTAGAATATTATGGGTGTTAAAGTATAATTGTAAAAATATCTGTGAATATCTCAACCTTTACATTTGTGAAAAGATGCAAAATACGGTAATGAATAGTAGTCTAGACATTCAACTTTGGATTTATACTAATGAGGAAATTTTTATGTGGTTTATCAGAGGAAGTGATATTCCTATACTTTTCAGGGGTGTTGATTTCAAGTAGACTTAAGTACCTCTGATGCTTGAATCACAAGCAAAATATTATTATTCATAATTAATATGCTAATGTATTTCTTAGGTCTTATATGGAATTTGAAAATAATCTTGTTAAAACTTCCACTAATTTACAGTGCTATGAATATAAAGATCAATTTTCTATTGGATTTATTTTAATTCTTCTAACTGGATATTTAAGACTTCAGACTTACTCAATAAGTCATTTTAATAAACCTAAAGGTCATACGTATGTGAGAAGCACTTTACAGCTGCTTCTTATAATTATGGGTCCTAAATTTTCATGGAGCTTAAAGCAATCATATAGAGGTAAGATAGATTTGATGTTCTTATATTTGCGTACACAAAATCCCACTGTCATTGAATTTATGTGGATTTATAAATAATAACAGTCCACATGTTTGTTCTACACAGCACATTAAAGACTGTTATATTAGTTATCCAGAGCCTCAGAAATTACTTTCATTGAGTTGACCTGGAACAGGGGCTATCTATTCTCGTATAATTCAAAAAGCCTGAAGTCCAAAACCAAAGTATCCATGATGCCTTTAAGAGAGAAACTCTATCCTGCTTGTCTTCTAGTGTCTGGTGGTGGCCAGTCATGTTTAGCACTCAATACTATGTAAATCTCCTACATTGGTCTCTGCTTTCACCTTCATGCTGATTTTTTCTGTGTTCATATACATTCTTTACTGTGTTGTAGAAAATCTCTTCCTATGACTCTAGATCTACTTGAATTCAGTGTAATTTCTATCCTTGCCTTAAATCTACTAATAAAATACCAAAAAGTATTACATTCTTAGGCCCATGGTAGATATGATTATTTCAGTGAGTGGCATAATTTAATGCATTGACAGGTATGACAAATTCTTTGTCACTTTAATATTATTGGAAAATCACCATCTGTTTCTAGGTATTAAGATAAACTAAGACTTAAAACTGTCTCAGGCACTGTTCTATTGTTGTGAGGGGACACCATGACCAAGCAACTCCTATAACAAGAAAGTTTATAATTGTGGACTTGCTCACAGTTTCAGAGGCTTAGTCCATTATCAGCATACCTGGGATCATGGCATCAGCAGGCATAGCACTGGAGAAGTACCTGATCCACAAGCAGATAAACCAGGAAAAGACTGGGCCTTGCATGGGGTTTTGAAACCTTATAACCCACCTCCAGTGAGGCACTTTCTCCAACATCCATCTAATCCTGTTAGACTAAGCATTGGGATATATGGATCTCTGGGGCAATTCTTATTCAAACCACAATAAAGACCCTTATTAATGATCCAACCTTACCCACTAAAGAATTGCTTTCTATTGTACTTGGAGAACCCTCGTGAAACAGTGCTGCTATTATCACCACCATTTATTGATGAATTAACATAAGCATGTAAGAAATGAAGGTGTTTTGTAGCTTATTACGTATTAGAAATAGATATTATTATTTAAAGATTCTAGCTCAGATCTCTTTACTGCTGACAAATTATTAAAAAGAAAGTTAGTAAAGCAGAAATATCAACAATTCCTGTGTTAAGAAACTTCAATTTAATACTACATTTCCTTGATGGTTTTTAAAGATTATTCTTCATTTTCCTGATTAAAGATCAGAACACAGAAAATAGAAATTTCTTCACGTTTCCGTAACTGGTAATGTTCAAATCTTATGGTTGCTTCAAAACACTCTCTCTTTTATGCCTTCCAGGTTCTAAGGAATATAATAGATAATGAAATATTAATAACCTTATTTCTAGAATAACCTCAATTTCTAAAAGTAAACTTTTGTGGAATTATGAAATAAATTAACTTCATTTATCTTTAATTTATGTTATATAATCATATTTTCTAAAATATATTTAGACATTAGAAGTCTTATAGGAAATATTGTGAAGTAAATCACTACTCATAATAAATAAAAAAGCAAAATTAATATCATATAGGTTGTGAAGATATATACAATTAAAAGAGTTAAATGGATTTGGAAAAATATGTATTTATATATTTTGAGTATTGTGTTACTTTTCTTACATATGTACAAATACAGTGATGCTTGTCTACTGTCTATAATTATCTACCTATCACTTAATCTATGCATGTATGTATGTATGCATGTATGTATGCATGCATGTGTGTATATACATTCATTATCTATTTATCTATCTATCTATAACTTTATCTTCACATGTATATGTCTATGTATATGTGCTTATGTCTCTGGGAATGGGTGTGGGTGGGATCTTAGCACTGAAAAGTTGAATATGCAATGAAGTTAATTTGTAGTTTAGTTGTTGTGGGCTTAAAATTGAAAATAAGTACTCATATATATTTCCTGATTAACTATTTTAAAAGCCAAAGCAAAATATGGAATCTGAAATAAAGTTTGATAGTTAGGTATTTATGAGGGAACAGTGGCATATAGAAGCATCCTGAAATATTTTTCTGTCAAACATTTGTACTTCATCATTTAGAGAGAGAAAAATAAAACCTCTGTCTTCTAAATTATTCTGAAAGATATTTTCACTACTTAATGTTTTCTATCCAGTTGGCAGTATTACCATACAACATATTATCCTATCCTTGCATTTTTGGCATATAAAACTTTCATATATTTTCTAGAGAATGGTTTATTAATAGATGCAGTACAATTAATTTGAAAAAAGACATTAAATTTAGTTTGAAAGTTCCAAAAGAATCATGCCAATTGTTACAAAAAAGATTAAGTGAAAATACTAATTTTAATCAAGAAAATTAAATGCAAGGATATATTAATAATTGCTATTCTGTCATTGTTCAAGTAATGCATACTTGTTTATATACTCCTGAATAAAGAAGCCCCATACTTTGTCATAAATTCAATTTAATATTCAAATGAGAGATTAGAGGTATGTTCAATATTGTGGTCATTTGTACAGATAATAGACCTACCGGGCAGTTTTGCATATTTCTTTAATCCCAGCATTGAGGCAGAGGCAGAGGTAGAGGCAGAGGCAGAGGCAGATCTCTGTGAGTTTGATGCCAGCCTGGTCTACAAAGTGATTCCAGGATAGCCATGGCTACACAGGGAAACTATGTCTTGAAAAACCAAACCAAACAAACAAAAACCAGCTCCCCCTCAGACAAACAAAAACCAACACCAGATAATAGACCTATTTGATGGCTTTTGAAAAAAAATCATATACATACTAATGTGTCCTCAGAAATAGACACAACTCAAATTCTCCTTTGTCAATAATGTTAATGGATTTATAACATTAATAACAATAGCACAAATCACCTGCCATTTTTCTGACTCCCAACTTTATTCTTCTCATATAACTATTAGCCAATATAGACCTTATATTTGGGATATTCGACCAATATTCCAATGAAAGGCCATAGAATAATTCATTAACTATGACTTAATGTAGGCTTAATAAATATAGTCTATATATGAAGTTAAGTAATATTTTTAATTTCACAAGAGAGAATGAAGAATTAATTGATTTATGGGACTAAAAAATTTAGTGATTTTATGTGCTCACATAAAAATGGTTTCTGGACCTGAAAACATATTAACTCCTAAACAACTACGCTTAATTGTAAGATTAAACTATCTAGTTTTCAACCCCATCAACAACTTTAGAAGGGTGCTGCTCTTCCAGCAGACCTGAGTTCACTTCACAGCACCCATGTTAGGGTTCACAACACCCTTAATCCAAGAAGGTGGTCATTTAGAAGTTGGAAAGAAAACTTTTTTAAATAAGGGCTGGAGAGACTAGATGGGCACTGAAATGGAAAATTGAACAAGAAGTTCTGGTGTGTTATTATACAGCCCAGTGACTATAGGTAAGTGCAGTACAACACAACCTAATAAGCAAGATTTTGACATTTGCAACACAAAATAATGATAAATGATCAAAGAAATAGCTACATTTAACCAAACAAATATACACTTCATAATATATCAAAATACCACAACATAGCCCATCAATATGCAAAATTTTTCATGGAACCATTAAAAATAAATGAGTAAGGAAATGTAAGTGAGACATTTTGTCTACATTGTTTGGGAGCTTTAACAATTTTTTTTAAAAATAAAGAAGCCTGTGTTGTTTCAAGGATATGTTCAAATAATGAATAACTTGACAAAGCAAGGTAAACATTTAACAAAATATGTGTTGACATAGGAAAAATTAATGAATATTATTATTTTCTTGAAATGGACTTGATATTTTGAATGTTATGGATTTGCAAAAACAGATTTAAAAATTAATGTATCCATTCTATGTAGCAGCTAGAGATAAATTCATCCTATAAGCTTAGAGTCTTAGATTTTTAAACCAACTCAAAGAATTAGTAGCACAAAAATGAGATCATTTGTTTATATGCTTTTATAAAATAATTTTAATTCTAGTTTTGTTAAACAATCTCAAATTTTTTTGATCAGTGAGTCCATCAGAAGGCCACCAAGTGTATTACAGATTTCCTATCTCCCTGTTTCCTAAAGGATATTTGAAGGATTTCAGCTGAAAACAATGATTTGGTTCCGGAATCAGAGTCCATCAATCTTAAGATTTTAGAATTCAAATTTAGAATTAAAGAATACAAAAGAAAGTTTGCAAGGGTCTGCAAAGCAGATCTCTTTCCCACACTTGTAGCTCATATCAATTATGAACTAGTTGCTATACATTCAGTTAGTTGTTGTTCTGAATGCTATTTTGTGGGTGAATTATATGTCCCACCTCATGGCCATTAGGTTTTGGTGTATGATTTCATTGGCATATGGAACGTGGTAATTTTGCTTTGCTTTTCAGAGTGACTGAGTGGTCACATAATGAGGTTTTTTTTTTTTCTCAAAACAACAAATATATATTCTCAAAATATATGAGTTCATTTTTTTGTTTGCTTGCTGTTAACTAACAGACAGTTGACATTCTAATGTATTGGTTTCTTTTGTTATTATGCTTGCATTTAAATGGAAAAACTCCACAGTAGACACTAATAGGTGATTTGGGAAGTGGGTTGAATTTTAGCTCTTTGTTTTTCATGAGCCTCCATCCTACCGCTTACATGGTAGGTTCACAGTTTATATTTGTTGATTCATCCTAGGAAACGTTTTAATGTGTTTGATGGCAAAATATCTTGGAACTAAAATGAATTAGGGAAAATGTGACTGGAAACTTTGACTTCAACTGCCACTGTTGAAGTCATATTTTTAAATATTCAAATAAAGTCTATGACATTGCCAAAAAAATAAATATAGCATTAGCATAAAATCAGTTTTAGGTTCTGAAGAGTGACACCTCATTATAAAATGTAGTTCTAAGTCAGAAAGTAAACTTCTTTTCAATTCTTCTCTAAAACTCACTATGTGCTAGCAAATGAAAAGTTTATAAGCAGCTTTATTTTATCTTACTATATCAAAGAAGATATAAAAGTTAATTTTCAGTTTAATTCAATATAAACTAGAATCTCATCAAATGTCAGTTTTCAATTTTCCTTGATAATAAGACAAAAATAGACACGGACATATTCTTTCCAAATCTGATATCTTCTGTGAAATGAATGTGTAATGTGACTCTGAATGCAATTTAGTCTGATAACTTGGTTTCCTACCAATACAGAGTCTTAAACTGTGCTCTAGTGAGGTGGGGATATAGCTCAGTAAAGTGCTTGTGCTGCAAATGTAAGGGCCCAAGTGTGGCTCATGCAATGGTCTCAGCGAGAAATGTCTCCCACAGGCTTGTGTAGTTGAATATTTGGTCCCTAGTTTGGGGGAGGTTCTGGAACCTTGATGAGGAAGTCTATCACTGGCGATGTGTTCGGAGAGTTTGTGGCCTCACTCTATTTCTAGTTCACTCTTTTTGATGTACGGTTGTGGCTGAAGATGTGCTCTTTCAGATCCTTGTTTTATCTACCTGTCACCATGCCTCCCCCGTCATTAGGAACCTTCTCTCTGAAATGTAAGCCCAAAGCTTAAGTTGTTTTTCATCATAGTGCTTCATATCAGCAACAAAAAGTAACTTACATGGATCCCAGAAAACTGAAATTTGGTAATGATTTTCTAATTCCAGTACCCTTATGATGAGATGAGAAGCAGAGAGAGGCAAATCCTGAAAAGAAAGTTGGACATCTAGCACGGCAATATTCAGTGATGAACACAGTGAGATTTTTGTCGCAACCAAGGGAGAATCTGAGTACTATCCCCTGAGTGGTCCTCTCACTTCCACATGTGTGCCTGCACCTCCTCCATTGGCCCACATATTGCCCAATTGTAGAAATTACCATTTAGAAAAGGAGTAGACACAAACAGAATCTGCCTAAAAATGGGCAACTTAGATGCAGGCAGAGTCGACGACCGCACTCTGCCAAGTCCGGATAAACAAGTCCTCAGTAGTTTCTGCCCTGCGAACAAGTCTGGCAGAAATATTAGGCTAGAAAGCTGAAGATGAGGCTCCAACGTTATAAAGTGTATCAGGTGACTGGTCAGGCAGTGGATTGTCTTAGGTCAATTTGTACATTTTGGAAGCTGCTAACACACACTGCTGGTTCACTCAGGAATTGAAGTTTTATTCCTTCTCAAGTCTCTGAGGGGCATTGAAGACAAGATAGTATAGTTTTATAACCAAGTTTAGCTGGTTAAGGGACAAGATCATTTTAGATCAAGACAAAGAAGTTAAGCTATTAGAGTTGAGATAGGATAGATATTGAATCTCATTCAGAAATTTAGACCCAACAAGACAGGAAAAACACTTACTTCAAACAAGGCAAATGCAGATGGCCAAGTCACTATTAATGTAACATATATAGAACTCATTATTCTCATGATTGTCACATGGTTCACGCTGCTGTATGTAGTTTGTTTTATACATGTGTAATAAAATAAAAGTATTTTTTTAAAAAGGAGTAGATATAGTGAATGCTTGTTCATTGCAACTCTGAAATCCCACTGGGAAAATGTGGGTATCACTGCAAATGCCACCACTGTGTGAGGCAAGAAGGAAATCCAGTACAGCATGACTGGATTTGATAAAGATCTGAAATACTCAATGTCTTCTTCAATTCAGATATCTTTTTTTTAAAAAAAGCAAAACACCTTACAGTACAGGTCCCTTTATTTCTTTTTGTACATCAGGCCATGAATTCATACAGAATGTGTTCCAGCAGCTTAGGCTCCTTGATGTTAGTCCTCACAAAGTGTACCTCTCTGGGTGGCGCAGGCTGGGGCTTCAGCTGAACCCAGGAGCCCTTCTCTTTAGCTTCCTTCTTCTTCTGGTCATTGCCCTTCATGAGCTTCAGGAAGCTGTCCCTGTTCTTAGAGTGCTTGATGTGTTCAATGCGCACATTCATTTTCTTGGCGAGAATCTTGCTCCTTAACCTGCTTGTTCACAACGATGCCCACAACACTCTGGGTGACATTGTAGACACTTCCTGTTTTGTCATAGTAACATTTATGCAGCATTCCTTTTTGAACAGTACCCATTCCCTTGATGTCTACAATATCACCCTTTTTGTAGGTTCGCATGTATGTGGTCAAAGGAACAACTCCATGTTTCCTGAAAGGCCTAGAGAACACATAGCAAATGTCCCTCCTCTTTCCCTTCCTGTTTGTCATTTTGGTGAGTTACTGGAAAATGGCTGCCATG
>OU015744.1:121547367-121572125 GCA_907169655.1 Acomys percivali | reverse complement strand
CAGGAAGGATTTTTAGGTATACTTAAGTACAATACAATTTGGGGGGAAAATTCCTGATGTAGTGCAATCCCATATACACAAGGAGGCAAAATTACACTAAAAATATTTCCAAAGTACACTTCTTTCCTGAAGATGGATTCTAAAGATAGGGCACGTAAATTATCTTAATGGGCTTAGGGAGGACCTGGTGTGGTCTTGGCATATAGGTATTTCAGAAGCATCTTGTCTATCAACTACCTCCAGTCCTGTTTATGGTAGCCTAGATGAAGCCACTGACAAAATAGGTAGTTCCAAGGGCACCTAGGCTATTAAGTATCTCTGGTCCTGCTTGTGGAAGCCTGGGATAGCCCTTGGTCATACAAATAGCACAAGGATCACCTAGGCTATTAGCCATTTTTATTTCCAGCCTTCTGTGAATTATATTTCACTACAGTCTTCAGTAACTAACATGTACACACATAGTCATTTGGGAAATAAATGGTCAGTATAGCTGTGACTGTGTCCCTTCCAACTCTCTGTTGATATCAGAGGGTTGGTATCAACCTGAAGAAAACAGGTATCCATCTCTTCTGTTGACAAGACAATCCTGCGTGTGTAACATTCTTGTTTCCCTAGTGTTATCTGTGACTGCAAGAAAATGTTGTAAAGGTATCCAACCAAGTGCATGAGCACTAGGATGTCATTGTGTTAGATTCCATGGGGCACCACCAGTAGGATCCCTTTCTTTCTTGCCTACTGCAGCATTCTTGTCTGCTGCCTCCTCCACAGCAATGTTCTGTTCTCAGACTTGGTTGCCAGTGCTGCTGCTTCCAATTTCTTCACAAGGAATTTGTTATTTCTGGCCTGGTGAAGAATGATGTTCCTGCACCTAGACTTTCCATAAAGGTTCAGGGTGAAGCCTTGAAGAAGAATCCACTGAAGAATCCGAGAATCATGTTGAAGCTGAGCCCTTACACAAAGATTATGTGCAGAAATACTATTTTTTCACCAGGCCAGAAATCACTGACTCTGAGTGAAGAAACTGGAAGCCACAGCAGTAGCAGCAGCACTGGCAGCCAAGTCTGAGAACCTTACTGCAGAGAAGGGGGCAGCAGACAAGGAGGCTGCAGTAGGCAAGAAAGAAAACAAGCGTATATACTCCTTGACCCTTCTTGGCCGTAACCAAAGAGACTGTTAGAGTAAATACCTCCTTTGAATGAAAGAATCTCAGAGCCTTATCCTGGTGGGAAACTGAGTATACAAAGTTTATTATCCATGTTATTGTTATTAGCTTATTTGGTACAGGTCTGAAATGTCTCCTTCAAGTCTTGGCAATAGAAGGATCTTAAATCCTCAGACTACTGATTTACTTCATTCTAATTCTGTGTGCATCAATAATCACACATGTGAGGTTCTTCAGCTGTAACTTCCTAATATTTCAGCTCACTGTTTTCCACCAAACTGTTTTTCCATTAATTTAATAGTAACCACTACCTACTTAAGTCAACGGAAGCTCATACTCATGCCTACTGGTTTCATATTTGGCCTCTTTTGCTTCAGTCCTCTCAGTATTCTCCTGCCAACTGTGTACCTAAGAGGAGCCAGCTGTTCTGCCTCTGAAATGCCAGAAATCCAGGGCATTTGTCCTATTTTATTCTTATTGAAAATGGACCCTTCACTCTTGAGTTAATTTCTTTGAATGTAATGCCTTGGTAAAAAATAAGTTCATAATGCTATAAATATATAAGTGATATAATAGTATTTGGAGCAGGAGGATTGGAAAGAAACTCAGTCATGAAAGGACATGTCTCAAAAATGGAAGTGTAGCCTCATAGAAGGTGTCAGATATCTAACTAGTTTTCTTTCCCGCCAAGTGTGGATGAAAAAAAAAATAAGTTTTTATGTTTAACAACTCTGAAGAAGTTGTGCATTAGTGCACAGTGAGAGGCACTCTCATCTCAGTCTTCTGATATCCAGAACAACTGTAAGTAGTTTCTCTGTGCATAAGTGATTCAGTCTATGGTGCTTTGTTAGAGCTGTCTTCACCAAGGGTGGAGCACTTGCTTTCAAGCCAAATTGATCTTGTTTCACCTTGCAAGGTTATGATTAAACTAATGGTTTCTAAAAGGATCAAAGAGAGAGTCTGAAGATAAGCTAGGAAATTCATATTTATTTTGACCCATTTCCATTTGACAAAAGCATGAAACCTAAAAATAAAAGTCTTTAAACAATAAGCGTGGTAAATGCCTGTTATAGACTATCTAATACATTCTGAAAACAGCCTTCTTTACTCCTCAGTTTCATTGAAATAGCATCATTGTCTTCAAGTTTTCTAAAAATGAAGCTTCTATCTATCACAGACATCATTTTCATGTTTTGTATTCCTCCTTTTCAGTCTTATTTTGATTATTTACTTGGCCTTATTGCATAATCTATTAATTTGCATGTGAAAGAAACAAAATAGTCCAATTTATCTATTTCTGTAAAACTTCAGACTTTACAAGCAGAAAGTTCCTAGGAATAAAGCATACTTCCTTAAAAGCAGGTTCCTTGGTCTCTTGATCCTTTCCTTTTTACTACAAAGAACTGTGTCATATCAACAGCAGTCATACTGACACAGTGATCTGCCAAAGCCAAAGCAAGTGCTGGACCACACTGAGGCACCAAGGTTTTGAAATTATGAGGATATCCTTTAGGTGTGCTTGTTGGGTTGATGATACCCCTACTTAACTCAGAGATCTGGTAATATGAGATAAATTCTTGTCAGCTCCATAGGATAGTAAAAGTCATGTGCAGAAGGTAGACGTTTATATTTATACTTCAATAACTTGCAGGACCCTAGACATGTTCAGAAGAGGGCTGCTGCTCTGTCTCTGAATCTGCCCAGGCTTTTGGATTTTGACTGCATGTTATCAGCATGTAAGGTTCTAGATTTTGGCTTCTGGAGTGGAGTTCTCAACAGAATTCAATTCATGAAATGGAAGAGGAATATCAAGTATAGAAGATATGGTTGAAATTACAATACATTAGTCAAAGAAAATGTTAAAACTAAAAAGTTCCTGACAAAAAACATTCAAGAAACCTGAGACACTATAAAATGACCAAATCTAAGAATAGAAAAAGACTCCAAGCTCTTTGACCCAGAAAACATTTTTAACAAAATCACAGAAGAATACTTCCCCAACCTAAAGAAAGAAATGCCCATAAAAATACAAGAATCCTACAAAACTCCAAGTAAATTGGACCAAAAAAGAAAATCTTCCTGCCACATAATAATCAAAACATTAAATGTACAAAACAAATAAAGAATATTAAAAGCTATAAGAATAAAAGGCCAAATCACATATGAAAGCCATATGGGCCTAGACAGATGTCATGCAAACACTAAAAGACCCTAGATGCCAACCCAGACTACTACCCAGCAAAACTTTCAATCACCATAGACAAGATAGTCCATGAAAAACCAAACCAAACCATACCAAACAAACAAAAACCCAAGTTTAATCAGTACATAACTACAAATTTAGCCCCACAGAAGATACTAGAAGGAAAACTCCCACTCATGGAAGCTAACTACACCCAGAAAAGAACAGGAAGTAAATAACCCTACATGCACAAACCCAAAAGAAAGGAAACACAGGCACATACTCCACCACCAACATAAAAAACAAAACAACAACAACTCAGGAACTAACAACCACTGGTCATTAATATCTCTCAACAGCAATGGCCTCAACTCCCAAATAAAAAAACACAGGCTACAGAATGGATGTGAAAATGGAACTCATCATTCTTGCATACAAGAAACACACCTCAGCAATAAAGATAAACAGTACCTCAGAGTAAAGGGCTAGAAAGAGGTATTCCAAGAAGCAAGCTATAGTAGCCATTATAGTATCTACAAAAAATAGACTTTCAACCAAAACTAATCAAAAGAGATGGAGAAGGACACTTCATAATCATCAAAGGAAAGATACACTAAGGTGATGTCTCAATCCTGAACATCTATGCTTCAAATGCAGGAGCATCCGCATTCATCAAAGAAACATTACTAAAGCTTAAGTCACACATCAAACCCTACATATTAATAGGGGGAGACTTCAACATCCCACTCTCACAAATAGATAGATCATCGAGACAGAAATTAAATGGATAAATAATGAAAGTAATAGGCATATTGAGTCAAGTGGACCAAACAGATATCTATAGAACATTTCACCCAAATACAAAAGAATATCCCTTCTTCTCAGTACCTCATAAAACCGTCTCCAAAATTAACAATATACTTGACCACAGAGCAAACTTCAGCAGGTATAAGAAGATCCAAATAATCCAGTGCATCTTATCAGACTACCATGGATTAAAACTGGAACTCAACAACAACAGAAACAGCAGAAAGCCTACAAACTCATGGAAATTGACCAATTCCCCAGTCAGTGACCTCTGGGTAAGGGATAAAATTTAAAAAATTAAGGACTTTCTACAATTCAATTAAAATGAAGGCACCAAATATTATGGGGCACAATGAAAGTAGTGCTAAGAGAAAAGTTTATAGCACTAAGCATCTTCATAAAGAAATCAGAGAGATCCCATACTAGCAACTTAACAGCATACCTGAAAGCTCTACCGCAAAGGGAAGCAGACATACTCAAGAGGAGCAGACCACTGGAAGTCATCAAGCACAGGGTTGAAATCAATAAATTACAAGCAAAGAGAACAATTCAAAGAACCAGCAAAACCAAGAGCTGATGATTTGAGAAATTCAACAAGATAGACAAACCTTTAACCAAACTAACTAAATGGCAGAGGGAGAGTACTATAATCAACAAAATCAGAAATGAAAAGGGAGACATAACTATAGACACTGAGGAAACCCAATGAATCATCAGATTTTACTTCAAAAGCCTATATGCCACAAAATTTGAAAATTTAAATGAAATGGACAATTTACTTGATAGCTACCAATTACCAAAATTGAGTCAAGAACAAATTAAACAGTTTTATGTCTCCCAGGGAAATAGAAGCAGTCATCAAAAGTCTCCTATCCAAAAACAAACAACAACAACAACAACAACAAAACCCAGTGCAGGATAGCTTCAGTGCAGAATTCTACCAGACATTTAAAGAAGAGCTAACCCTAATTCTCTCCAAACTATTCCTTAAAATAGAAGCAGAAGGAATATTACCAAACTCATTCCATAAGGCCACACTCACCTTGATACATAACACTCACAAAGACTCAACAAAGAAAGAGAATTTCAGCCCAATTTCCCTTATGAACATTGATGCAAAAATATAAAAACAAACAAACAAAACAAAAACAAAAACAAAAACAAAAAAACACTTGTAAACTGAATCCAAGAACTCATCAAAAATATCATTCACCATGACCATGTAGGCTTCATCCCAAGCATGCAGAGGTGGTTCAATATATGCAAATCCATCAATGTGATCCATCATATAAACAAACTGAAAGAAAAAAAAATATCTCCTTAGATGGTGAAAAAACATTTGACAAAACCCATCACCCATTCATGTTAAAAGTCTTGGAGAGATTGTGTACACAAGACACATACCTAAACATAGTAAAGGCAATATACAGCAGTCCTGTAACTAACATAAAATAAATGGAGAGAAACAAAATTCTACTGAAATCAGTGGTAGGACAAGGCAATGCACTCTCTGCGTATCTCTTCAATATAATGCTTAAAGTCCTATCTAGAACAATAAGACAAATAAAGGAGATCAACGGGATACAAATTGGAAAGGAAGAAGTCAGATTATTACTATTTACAGATGATATGATAGTATATACATAAGTGACCCCATGAATTATACCAAGGAATCCTACAGCGGATAAACACCTTCAGCAAAGTGGCTGGATACAAAACTAACCCCCAAAAAACTATAGCTCTCATTTATACAAAAGATAAACAGGCAGAAAAATAAATTAGTGAAACCATACCCTTCACAATTGCCACAAATAATATAAAATATCTTGGTGTAACTCTAACCAAGCAAGTGAAAGACCTGTATGAAAAAAATTTCAAGTCTCTGGAGAAAGAAATTGATGAAGATATCAGAATATGGAAAGATCATCCATGTTCAAGGATCGGTAGGATTAACATTGTAAAAATGGCCATCTCACCAAAGTTACTCTAAAGATTCAGTGCAATTCCCATCAAAATACCAACACAACTTCTTACAGATCTTGAAAGGACAATTCTTAAGTTCGTTTGGAAAGACAAAAAATCCTGAATAGCTAAGGCAATCCTGCACAACAAAAATCTTCTGGAGGTTATCTCCATCCCTGATCTCAAGCTGTACTATAGAGCAACAGTAATACAGCGTGGTACTGGTATAGAAACAGAGAGGTGGATCAATGGAATGAAATAAAAAAACCAGAAATAATCCCACACACTTACGGACAGTTTATTTTTGACAAACAAATAAAGCATACAATGGAAAAAAGATAGCATCTTCATCAAATGGTGCTGGTCTAACTGAGTTTCTACTTGTTGAAAAATGCAAACAGACCCTTATTTATCACCCTGAACAAACCTAAAGCTCAAGTGGATTAAAGATCTCAACATAAAACCAGACACACTAAATCTGCTAGGAGAAAAAACTGAAGAGCCTTGAGCTCATTGGTACAGGTGACAACTTCTTCATCAGAATGCCAATATCTCAGGCTGTATGATCGACAATTAATGAATAGGACCCCATGAAAATGAAAAGCTTCTGTAAGGTAAAGGATGCTGTCATCATAACAAAATGACAGCCTACAGACTGGGAAAAGATCTTCACCAACTCTACATCTGACAGAGGGTTAACATCCAAAATATATAAAGAACTCAAGAAATTAAACGCCACCAAACCAAATAATCCAATTTACAAAATGGGGGTACAGAACTAAACAGAAAATTTTCAACAGAGGAATATCTGGAAAGACTTAAAGAAATGATCAATGTCCCTAGTCATAATGGAAATGCAAATCAAAAGGACTCTGAGATTCCATCTTACACCCATCAGAACGGCTAAGATAAAAAATTCAAGTGACAGCACACGGTGTCAAGGATGTAGGGAAAGGACAACACTCCTCTATTGCTTTGTGGGAGTGCAAACTTGTAAAAACCACTTTGGAAATCAATCTGGTGCTTTCTCAGAAAATTGGGATAATTCTACCTCCAGACCCAGCTATACCACTCCTAGGTATATAGCCAAAAGATGCTCCTCCGTATAACAAGGACATTTGCTCAACTATGTTAATAGCAGCCTTATTTATAATAGCCAGAATCTGGAAACAACCTGGATGTCCCTCAACTGAAGAACGGATAAAGAAACTGCGGTACATTTACACTATAGAATACTACTCAGCTATTTAAAAAGAGGGAATCTTGAAATTTGCAGGTAAATGGATGGAACTAGAAAAGATCATCCTGAGTAACGTAACCCAGACCCAGAAAGGCATGCATGGTATATACACACTCAAAAACAGATATTGGCTGCATAATATAGCATAACCACACTATAATATAGAGACTGATGCACCAACCAAGGACCATGCATGGTGAGGACCTAGGCCCTCTGCTTAGATGTAGTAGATAAGCAGCACAATATATTTGTGGGTCCCACAATATTGGGAGTACGGACTACTTCTGACATGCACTCTGCCCATCCTCCCCATTGATAATTTCCACTTGGCCTGTGGTCTTGCCAGGCCACAGAAGAAGATACAGGTAGTACAGATTGAAAGGCTGAAGTCAGATGTTAGAGGAGGAATGCTCCCCTTTCTGAGGACTAGAGCAGGGAGCAAGAGGGTATGAGGGAGGAAGGGTGTGATTGGGAGGTGAGGAGGGAGGGGGCTAAAATTGGGAAGCAAAGTGAACAAATTTAAAAAATATTTTAAAAAGGAAATGTAATTACAACTATATATAGTAAAAATAAATAGAGTTATAGGTCAAGGAGTACTGTGGGTCAGTTTTTTAAAATAATAAGGAAAAACTTAATATGTATCTAGTTAATACAAAGTAATAACCTTTATTATCACTTAAAAACATAACAAAAGAAAAATTTGTACTAACTTTGATTTGAGCACCGATAGCACACACATACACACTCAATTTTCCATTACATAATTAGCTGCTAATCAAAACTGTGAACTTTTAATATATTTAAGGAGAGTGTTTTAATCCTCTTTTCTGTATTCATTCTTTAATTTATAGTGTTTAACTTACATTACATATTTTAATTGTACTGTTTTATAGCGTAGGCGACTGGAACATGTATTTTGAGATTATGAAAACTTTTGAAACCAATTTTTTTATAGATTATAATTCTTTAGTGATCTGGAATATTCTGTAAGAAATAAAAGTCCCGACTCCTCTATATTAGCAACATATTTGGTGTTTTGCAATTTTAACTGCATGCATCATCTATTAGGAGTGATAAATCATATTGAGAAATTCTCCTTGAATAATAGGAAGGACAAATCCTTGGCCCGTGAGATGGTTGGGTAGGTAAAACCACTTTCTACTGAATCTGACAGCCTGTATTCAATCTTCAGGATAAACACGGTGGAAAGAGAAAAACAACTCCCAATGCTGTTGTCCTTTGACTTCTACAGCTCTGTGGCGTACATGCATGAGTGCGCGCACGCACACACACACACACACAAATAAGAATCTTAAAATACAACACCAGGAGGCAGTACTAGGTAGACCTATTTCAGTGAGCTCAGTGGTCATCTTCTACAGCACGTTAAACCTATTTCCATACCTTGAACTTGACACCACCTTCTCTGTAAATATTTTAAATCTAAATACATCATGGGTGATTTTCAGTGGTAAAATCTGCTGAGTTTTAGAACACTGATGTTGAAAGGGGGCATATTCATTAGGGAATTTCCTTCTGCTTTGCAAGTGTTGGCTTGGCCCAGGAGTCAATGTTAATATTATTCTTTCAAGTGTTTCTAACGTATATAAACATGACCTTTTATTGACTCTTTTAAGAGTCTTAGTGGAAATCATTCCAGTTCATGTTACAATAACTGATCTTTAGTGATTACTGTGGGCAACTATTCAACTAAATGTGATTGCTTTTCTAATCTGCTTTAGTGATGGTTAGTTTACACGTTCAAAACAAAGCACGTGTGACACTGTTACTTGCTTCCTTTTCTTTATGAGTCATGTGAGACTATCATAGAATCTTGCAGTGCCCTTATAAACTGGATCTTAGAGCTGCATTGTGCTTGAAGTTCTGTGCAAATATCACAAATGTGGTGGAGAGACCAAAATCGGAAAATGTCATTTTAATATTCCAATTGGCAGAGCATATTTTTCAAGACTAGATGGAACATATTTCTCTCACGATTTTAAAATTATAATTAAAATCTAGGCTTTCTCTGTTAGACTAAGAAAACATATAATACTCAGTTTGGGAACTAACACATCCCAGATACATTTCATGAATGTTTGAAAGACAGATACATTTGTGGGACAAGCATCTGAGTGTCGAAATTTTAAGGGAATAGCCTGCAAATATATCTTCACAGTTGCTGAAGATACAAAGTAGAGCTATGAGAAACTAAGAGATCATGGCTCATGGACCAAAGTAAGAGACCCTGGAGTGGAGGTTATAAACACATTTGACATGTTTCAGAGGCGCGTTCTATAAGATAAGGAGTTTACTCAGCAAACGAGACAGGTGGTGACATTTAGCACACCAAAGTAACAAAGACACTATATACAAGTCTTTTGACACTTGAGAGAGGGGCTGTCTCAAGGTCACCCTGAAAAAAATGAGAAAGTTAGTATCACTCCAGTCTGCTTTAAATAGAAGACATGCAAGGAATCAACTCACTCACGTGTTTTGGCGCGCTTGTGATGTATGTATGACAAATCCTGTTTGCTCATGTGATTTTCATTGTCTCATAACTTTTAAGCCTTTATTCTCCTCCAATCCTCAGACCCGCCCTTTTGTTAGGTGCTTTATCGAGCTTCAACAGGATTGTGTCCAAAACTGACTAATTCTTTTCACGTCTGCATCGTGCCAAACGTCCTATCACTTTTTAACACTCGGGTTTTCTGCCTTTTCTATATTACCATACTGGGCTGGTAGCATAGACATTTTCAGAGTCACTTAGGTAAGAAATGGTTGCTTTGATACATACTAAAGTTAAGTTTTATTTCTCTAGAAGATCGTTGTAATTTATGCATAAAGATTTTGTGGTAGAGATGTGTAAAACAACAGCTAGACATATTTTTAAAATAATATGCTCTAACCTCCACAGAAACTTGTTCTGGCAAGTATTCACCATTCACCCAAATGCAGTGTTGTAGGGTATTCACCAAGGAAGACTATTCAGACAGACACCTGTTTAAGCCAATAGATAGCCTTTATCAGCAGGCTGGTGACTATACTGGATTTTGGGAACAATACGCCATCCCAAGTCTTTCTCAGGGTAACCTTTTAAGCACAGAAGCCATGTCTTGGGTTGACACACCTTACTTAACCAGAATAGTTAGGCAGAAGATTAACTACAGTAGCCAAAGAACAACGTTAATATATTTAAGAACATTCCCAGAACTACAGAGTTTAATGGATTAGGCCTTTTAAATCAGCCTTTAGGATCTTTGCTTTGTTTAGGGAAACATTGTCTCTGAAGGCTGGGTCTCTCTCAGAGTTCAGGGAAAAGGGCAACCCAAATTAATTTGTAACCTCTGGGACAAAGTAACTCAGCAGTTTTAGTTGTCCTAGAATACTTGGCCTGGTGGCGTTTGGTGATTATCTGTCTTCCAATAACAGCAGGGAGTGTGGGTCCCTTGTCCAACAAGAACCAACACCCATTTGCCTCCTGTCTGGCATCTCCTCTTTCATTCACTTAGGTTGTGTATTGGTTGACCTCTGGTGTAATTCAGGTTCAGGTAGGTAACCAAGATCTGGAGAGGCCCCACTTCTTTTGGAAGCCAAATGGCCTCTAGTAGGGCCAGGATCTCATCTTCATTTTTTCATTCTTTCTTTCTTTCTTTCCTTTTTTTTTTTTTTTTTTTGGTTCAGTTGAGGAAGCTCTCCTCTCTTTATCAGTCCTGGGTTGTGGGCTGTGGAACTCTGTTGGGTAAGGTCGAAGGCTGAATTCTCCAGATAGCAGTTGGTTTCTTGCTTGATCTAAGAGGAGCAAATTCCACATTTCTGAGCAGGGTTCTGACTCCACCTGGTCTAGTAAACTCAGGTCAGTTAAGGAGTCACACAGTCCTAAAAGAATTACAAGCCCAACCTTTTCCTTAAATTAACACAGGGAATTCCCAGAACTACCCCACCCCATGCTGAGATCCTAGCCTCCAGCAAATGATCTCTAATCTTACCTAGAAGGCATCCCCTCACAAAGGAGTAATTAAGTACTGTTTTTTTTTCCCTTCCTGTGATAAGGGCCCCTTGTTACGAAGGCAGTGTACCACTGTATGTAGATGAAGTATTCTAGCACCCTTAGCCCTAGTGAATCAGATACATTCACCCTCGTAACCCACCTACCCCTGCACCCCACTGCCCATGGTTTATAAGTAAAGTTGGGCTTGACTTCCCAATCCACAAGACCATCTCAGACTCATCTTTCTGGGAAAAGAAGGGTTCCTGAGATACACGCCTGCGGTCCAGGATTTCCAGCCGCTTGCAGGCGCTTGGAATCACTAGCTCCATCTTGGCAAGACCAGTGCTGGTCGATGGGGAAGTACCTACTGAGCCTATGACTCACCCTGCGTCTGCCTGCATCCTCTGCTGTGCCTGGCTTGATAGATGAGACAATGAGCTGTGACACCTGTGGGGTTCCGCAGTCCCCACTTCCTACTGAGTCCTGCAGTCTCACTCTGAGAAGAGCAAACTGTAACACCCCCATGGGGGGACTCATTTTCCACCTAACTACAAGAGGCTGGGAACCAGGCTTTGTGCCCAAGCCACAAGCCTCACCCCTAAAGCGCTCTGGCCACCCCTGAGAGAAGGATGGGACCTCTGATCTCCAGGTCTGTCCATTCCTGTCCAGAAGCAAGAAGTGTCCAGACCGAGCTGCTGGACTTGGGACACACACAGTGCCACTGGACTTGGGACCACAGCGGACAAATGCATACTGACTGGCCATGTATTCAGTGATGGCTTTGCCCTTCCCCCAGTGAGATACCTTGGTTAAGGCCAGAAGCTGAGTCTTTTGTGCTAAAGTCCCTTTGCCAATGGATCGTGTCCACACTACTGTCCAAGGTGAAACTGTAGTCCAGCATACCTGATTTTATTGTAAGCAAAACTGCTCTCACCAACATATATCACCTCTTCTGCTTCTTATAGCAGGACATCCAGGATACATTAGGTCAGGTCTGATGGACTGAACCACATTAGTCATTTTAAGGCAAAGTAGGGGTCAGAAAGCACAGACAGAGGCAGAGAATCCAAGGACACTAGGTCTAGAGTTGGGCCAAAGCATAGGATGTAGCAGCTGCAGCAACAGGGGCAGAAGCAGCCAGGCCTGGTCCCTGCCTGAGGTGGGGGCTGGAGCTGCTGAAGTGCTTCCACACTGCCAGCTGAGAGGGGAGCTCTTGCTGACAGGTATGCTGTCATCTTCCCTTATGGGGGTTAGTGCTTAAGGACCATGTCTTCATCCACTGAATCATCATACAATCATACCCTGCTGTGCTACCCATCTGGTAGAGGGCCACTTCAGAGTGTAGTGTGGTTCAGAACAGTTCCTGTCCCAAAACTAGTTTTAGGGATTTTTTTTTCTAATGTGTTTATGGTAGCAACTGTCCCAAGAGAATCCATCCATCCAGCAGAAACAGGATCAAATCTTTGGGACAGATAGGCTGACCCGGCCTGCCGGGGTTTGACTAATGCTTGGGACAGCAAAGAAGACGCAGAGAAGACCAAGTCTTTGATCAAGCTCTCAAACTTTGTTGTTCAGGTAGAAGGTTTTATAAGGCAGGGCACAGGGAAGCATATTGCTATGGCAACCCAGCTGCAGGCTATCTCAAGATGTGAGGAATTCCAAGAAGGTCACAATGTTCTGCCACACCAAATATTTTGCTATCTTTATCTAATCTAACAGCTAAACTACAACAGGGTGGCTCAGTCTAAATCTTATCTTTAGTCTAACTGAGGAACCATGACAGGGTCAGTTGGTTTCTGGTAAATGACAGACTGCTGGAGAAATAGGAACCTAAGTTCTGACAAGATGGCTGAACATTGGCTATATGGCCTGTTGCCAACAATAGGCTACTAGCCTCTCCCTGTATCTCAGTGCTTAGACAAGGGCCTCCTTTGTTATCACTTAGGACAGGGCATGTTTTCCAATGTCTCTGGCTTTCACCTATGGGATATTTTTTGTTATTTATTTTTCTTTAATTAATTAAATCTCTAAAGCCATAGTTATGGTAAATCCTTTCAACAATCTAGCAATGGGACTTATGTATATTTTCAATCCCTTTTAACTGTATCACAAAAGTAATAGTTTCTACTGGATTCTTTACAAAGGGCCTGGCCAAATTGTACAGACTTCCTTACTTTGGTCACTGTTGGGGGGCTCCCAGTAAGATTGGGCAGGAAGGAAAAGTCCACTCTATCCAGACTGTGTTTTTCGGCAGCCTCACCCCGACCCCTCTCCTCCAAGCCCTGTGGTGGATTTTCTACTTTTTGCAAAAGTTGTGGCTTCTGAATTTTCCAATTACACACATTATTGGTTGAAAAGAAGATATTGACCAAACAGCTGGATGGGAGTAGGAGATAGAAAGTCATTTTCCTCCAGCAGGGATGAAAGAGAAAGGTAGAGTTTTTGGATTTCTCTGGATGACCTGGCCAAGACAAAGGGTTTTGGATCTCCAACAAAGGGGCACAGGTCTTAAGGCAGGAGATGGGGTTAGGGGTGGCATCTCACACCAGAAAAAGTCACTGCTTAATACAGAGAAACTGGTCAAGGTGGCTGGAGTCTTCCAGCCACCATTCAGACTGTATGAGTTCCTGGGCCACCAGTCAACAAAAGAGACCCAAGAGAGACTTTTTTCCCTTTCCTTTCTTTCTCTTTCTTTCTTTCTTTCTTTCTTTCTTTCTTTCTTTCTTTCTTTGTTTCATTCATTCATCCATTCATTCTTTCTTTCTTTGGTTCTTTCTTTCTTTGTGTTTGTTTGTTTGGTTCTTTCTTTCTTTTTTCATTTCTGGTGAGAAACAGGTATCATATCCATTCTTGTCCACAAAATTCCTCTTGGTCCATAGTGGTCACTGCCAGCTGCCATTGCTTGGGAGCTGCATCTGGCATTGCCATGTTAATAGCAGCAGCCATTGCTGCAGCTTCAGTTGCCTCTTGAAGGGTGGCACATTGTTGGTGGCAGCCACTGCAGGATCTGTGAGTCTTTGGAAATTTGTGCACCCATCGGCTGAGATCCTTATTTGGTATACTCCCCTTGTTGTTTTTAGACCTGTTTCCTTAACCAACAGAAATTACAGCAACACGTAGAGAAAGACACAGACTTAAAGGCAACCTGCTTTAAACAAGAATAGACTGGGGAAGTCCGGTGACTTCTCCCACAGATAATGGACACTGAATCATTAGCCTCTGTGTCCTACACAGAATGTGCCTTAACTTGGTGGCTTTTGAGTTTGTTCCTTTTGGGCTGGAGGTGCCAGATTCCTCTGAGGCATTGGGCAATAATTGATCAAAAGGAGCCCTGCAGTCCTGGAGCCCTGGAACATCTCAGGTTGTGCACCCCCTAGAAATCCCTTGACCACTACACTCTTCCGCTACTTCAAGGGGGTGTGAGAGTCCTGGCGTCTCAAGGTCTGGTTTCTGGATATCTCACTGGAGCCTCCAGAAATGTGGAATATCCACCAGAGAAAACGACTCTGGCTTGAGGGCACTAGAAATTAAGCAGCAGGCAAGGACACTGGGTATTCAGGACCCAAGTACAGTCCTGAGGCTTTCTTATGGTGAGCTGTTAAGCACAGAAGCCATATCCTTGGATTGACAAATCCTTGTTATCAAGAACTGTGAGCCAGAAGCAGAACCACAGAAGCTAAAAGACAAGGTTAGTACATTTAGCAACCTTCCTAGAATTATGAATTTTGAAGGATTAGATCTTTGTTTTCTTTTGGCAGGTGTTGGTGCCGAGGTGGCGGGCATCCGGGCCAGAATGATACTTCTGTCATGTTCTCAGTTGTGTTCAAGTCTAAGGTCAGGAAGCATGTTACATCCTATGTTGGTGTTTTGTTCCCCAGAGCAAAGGTGACAGGTATGTGAGCATTTTAACTAAGCTGACACCGTTCAAGACAGATGCCCTCCATCACAGGACTTTCTAAATCCATCCTTTTCTTTTCTAGAATTGGAAAGGCTAAATCTGAAATGTTTAACTCACGGCATTCTTCCACGTAATGGTACAATTGAGTCTAAAGGTTTCTCTTCTAGTTATAAAATGGCTATGAGGAGTGTGAAAGGACAGTGTCTGACCACGGGCACTGTTGATGAAAACAGAAGTGAGAGAGCCACTCGGTTCTTGTATCACTGAACCTAGTTTCCTTCTGGTGGATTTCATTGTTGTGCAGAAAATGGTCCGGAAGTGGGTTAAGTGCTATGTGCCTCGGGGCATCTGTCAGCAGTGGAGCTAGCAGTATGTGTCTCTGGGAATCTGTTAGAAGTGCTGGGTCCAGTGTTAGTTGTCTCTGGGCATCTGCCAAGAGTGATGGGTTCAGTGCTGTGTGCCTCTGGTTATCTGCTAGGAGTGGCTTTCAGTATTATGTGTCTCTGGGCATCTGTCAGGAGTGAAGCTTAGCTCTAGGTATCTCAGGACATGTGCCAGGAGTGGTGGATTCAGTGCTCTGTGTCTCTGGGCTTCTGTCAGGAGTGGTAGGTCCAGTGCTATGTGTGTGTCTTTGAGCACGTGAGAGCAGCTTTGAGAGTGATTCAAAACCTAAGTTGCCATTGCTCCTGTGGATGAGATAGTCTACCAAACACCTCTGTTAATTTCAAGGACCATGTAAAGTTCCAATATATCTCTGAGCCATTGCTTTGTTTTCCGTGTCAATTACAATGTGATTAAAAGAAGGTAATCATATTTCCCTGTGGGCATCAAATGGAGCCCCACTCGCAGGATAACACTATACCCCACACTCTGTGGACAAAGGTTGCTGTACATATGGTATGTGAGTTCTTCCTCTGCAGGATGTATAGATGTAGAACTGATAAACCAAGGTTTGTCTTATTCCTCTTGCAGTGAGTCCAAACATCCCGTAATGTGGGGGAAAATTCTTTGTCAACAAAATGATGAGGCTGTGGTGAATGAAAGCAATACGCTTGATTTTTCTGAAGACTGAAATACAGAGTTTTATTTTGCATGGCTTTGAAAGCAATGCTTAAACAAAGAAAAACGAAGTGCCCCCAGAATGAACTTGGTAGCTGAGTTTGGTGGAATCATGGAGTTTCTGGGTGATATGAAAGCAGAGGACATCTCCTTTGCCTGTCTCACTAAACCTCACACCCCCAGAGTGCCATCTTTAATTGAAGTGTATCTTGCAACTGTTGTCATATGCAGAGTATGCTGACCATGAACCCTGGGGCAGCAGCAACTGGAGCACAGTCCTTAAGTGTTTTCATCTGTCAGTACTATATTGTCCTGCTATTATTCTGTTCTCAAATCTGCCTGGTCTTTCTATTTCAATGGTATCATTGGCTTTCCCCCTCCTGTTCCTCCATTCTTGCTCTCTTTTAATGACTACAGTGGCTATCACTGTGGATCTCAGGGAGCTTACTGCTCTCATTTACTCCAGTGCCTTCAATTTCTATCTTGGAAGAATTTCTCTTTACTATCTCCCTACCTCAGACCTTACATCCCAGTGTGTGCAGAATGCAGTCTATTAGATGTTTCATGGGGACCTCAAATTCAGGATTACTGTGCCTGCATATTTCCAGAATCCCTTCAGAAGATTTCCCTAATTCTATTCCTGAATATATCACATACCAATTTTCTTCTTTGTTTTGCCACTATCCCAGTACTTGCTCAAGCTACAAATTTCATCCTACATTATTGTATTTTCCACTTGTCTGAGCTCCCTAAAGCTTTGCATTTTTATCCAGTTCATACAGTCCTCACACTGTGCCAGAATAATTCATCAAATCTGTGTATGTTATCTCACTTCTCTACTGCTACAGCCCTGGATGGTTGCTGCTGATACTGCTGGTAGCTTCTTTGCTACATTTTTTTCATTTCTCTACATTCTGTAATTTTGTCTCCTTAACCTTACTGATTTCATATTCTTTTTTTCTCTCTTTCTCCCAAACTATTAAAATTTCATTTGATTTGTTGAGCATCCTACTTTCCCTTCCAATCTTTGTGATATAATCTCCCGTCTTCATCCTTATTACAAATAATAGGATTAATGTTTACCTCTCAATCAGGACTCAGAACTATGGTCTGTGTTAAAAAAAATTTGATGCATCACCTTACGTCAGGCTGTTTAACTGAGAACCACCAAAAGCCTCTATCCCACCTTTTTTTTTTTTTTCCTGAGACATTTATTAGGTTTGATATTATTTCTCTTGGGGTTGTATTGTCAGACTTTCTTATTGGGATCTAAACTCACAAATCACAAAACAGGCACAGTCTCTCTCTTGATCCTCATTATACCCCAATCACTTTCCTATAATAAATCTTCAGAATTTAATACTTACTGAATGAATACTTGAAAGAATATATGGCCTACTGTGAATTGAAGAAAACGAAATGGCCGGTATTTAGGAGCACAATTAGGGTGACAGGCCATAATGGAATAGCTGATGACAAAGATTAAAGCATTGCCAAGGAGTGTCCCAGAATTCACAGGCACAGCTACTAGCTGAGGACAACACCATGCTAACCCTTCTCAGCAAATACACAGGTGTCTGACCCACCGCATTCCTACAATGTTACCTTTCCCATGACATTCTCAGTAACAACTTTTGCAGTAAGAAACTGAGTAAAATTTCCCCATTTAAAATGATTTGTAAAAGCAAATAACTTTTAAATGTACTCCTTTATTTCTACCTTCCTCCTTATCCTAGCATCATGAACCCATTTAGTTGGCCTGCTATTTGTCACTGTTTTACATATTTAATTGGTGACATTCATTAAGAAATAATTGGAGAATGTTAATCCTGGTATACTCTTATGTAAATTATTATTTATTACCCACTTTACATATTAGATAAAATATGTGTTCACACTGGAAAGTATAAAGATTAAGAAAAAGTTCAGCTCCTTCTGTACTAACTTTATAATCTATTTTATCCACTTAGAGCAGTGTTGCATATCACAATATTTAATAACGTAGCTTTAATCGCTATTCATCATAGTTGTGGGAGCTATAACTTATGAAATTTATGGCTACATTTATGCACACTCCTAATTCAGGCTCTATGAAAAACCACACAAGAAAAACAGAGTAAGAGTTTCACAAGCACAACAGTGTTTCCAGAGTTCAGATGATATTATTTTCCACATAATAGATCAACGCAAAAGTAGTGTTGGCAGTTTTTTTTTTTTTTTTCTTTTGATTTTTCTCAAGCCCGGGTTTCTCTCTGTGTAATCCTTGCTTTCCTGGAACTAACTGTGTAGACCAGGCTCACCTCAAAATCACAGAGATCCATGTATCTCTGCCTCCCGGGTGTTGGCATTTAAGGTGTGTACCACCAGTGCCTGCATCAGCACTCTAACTCCTTTATAGTCAAATAAGACAACAAGCCTGTCATAATATAAGTGGATGGAATGGAAAGGATTTAGGATACTGAATTAAATATGTATTTTGGTGACCACACATTTTCATCAAGCTAGGTCTGCAGAGCATCTTCAGGGCTCTGGTCACTACAAGCAAGAGGAGAAATCAAGATAATTCCTCATTTTCATCGTATTTTCTTCCTTTTAAGTAGTACTTCTGAAACAGAGCAAATTTAGGGAAAATTTTTTTTTTAAAAGGATACAAAACACCAAGGAAGAAACATTCCGGACTCATGTCAATGGTTTCTCATTTACATTCTTTCTCTATATTTAGTAATTTTCAGATTTAACTCTTAGGAAAAAAAAAATCTTACACAGATGAGAAAGAACCAATCAGAAATGATGACTAAATCCTAAGGCTGAGGCTGACTCTCTGCACCTTGAGTTGCTGTGCCATTTGGAAGAACATATAAACTCTGTAAGAGCTACTTTCTCCTCTTTTACCCCCCCCCCATCTTCTGTCCTCTGTTTTGCACCACATCCACAGGCAGTGCAGCAGTGTGGTTTCCACTCCACCTGCCAGGCCTCCCATAATGATGCTCTATTAGGTGATGCAGCTGGCCACTCACCATCCATCACAGCTGGACAGTGAGATGAGAGCTCCACCTCATCGATGTGACAGTCTACCACTCTTGAGGTGTCTAGGGAATTACATCATCATCTTATGCCAGAAGTATCACCTAGGGGTTAGATGACATAGTCTCTGAGGTGTTTTCCTTTCTCTTTGATCTTGCAAATATTTAACCACCAGTCAGGAAAAACCATGATGACTGGACCATAGGGAAACAGATAAAAATCTTCCCACATCAGCATATGTCCATGGCTTTTTGTTGAAAGCCACCTGCATGTTGAGAGGGCAGGACTTTATAAGGGTGCTACATTGCTTCTTGCAAATGAAATCAAGTCAGACCTTATGATAAAGTTTTTGATCTATGCAGCAGTGCCTAGGTATGTGATGGGTTGTTTAGTCTGTCAAGTTGGTACTGGAGTTAGCAAAGATATTTTCTGAAGTTGTCTGGGGAGCAGAAATCTCAGTTATAACTATGTCAGTGTACAGATTATTTTGCCTATGGAAATGTTGGTGATGATCACAAATTAATATCTTAGCTCAAAATGACTGCTTGTAATGGTAGAGGTCATCTGAGACATTTTAAGTATCTAGTCTTATATTCCAGTGCAGATTAGGATACACAGACAAAAATGAAGAAACATACAAACCAAAAACATAACTGTGTGTAGGTAGAACAGAGACAAAGAAGAAAGTTGACAGGGCTGTCTGTGCTAAATACATTCACTTTCTTTACAGTCATCTGGCTAAATATTATTAATTTTCAGTGTTCCCTGAATTGTGAAGCAATAAACTTTTGTGAGAATAACTATTTACACAGATGTCTACATTCATCTTTATAACTATAGATATATAAATTTGAACCATTTATCACTATTTATGTGAAAGTACAATGAAACATTGCTCTCTGAATAAATTTATATAAAATATGTGTCCATATCGTCTCATTTCAGTTTTATTTTAATTTGTTTTTTGTAAGCTAGTGATTAAAGAATATTGTTTCATGTATTTTTACCCACAGATACCTGGAAACAAATCTTAAGTGAAGATTTTAGTGATGATTTTTATGCACTAACTAGTTTGAACTGGCCAATAAGGCTGTTTTAGTAACCTACATTAACTGAGGAGCAGGCACTGCTAATGTGTTCATTCAGTCATTTTACTCTACAGTAATTTGTCACTACAAACATTTGGTTTAGAAAACCCACCTCCATTGTGGAGAAGAGGAAGTTGAAGATGGACAGAAGATGGACACTGGCTTGTGCTCAGTGTCATTCAGCAGTACACGACAGAGGCTGGAACACCAAATAGACTCTATTTGTTCATTCTGACTTGATGCTACATTAACTTTTCTCCTGGGGAAAGGACACCCTTGGATCCCTCTATAGGATTGGAATGTAATGAAAACAGACATGATTCTCTTACTGGAGAAATGAGGTTCCTTTTGGCTTCTTAGTCTCATTAATAAAATACTTTTAAAATTAACTAGATAAGAAGCTCAAAGAAGACCCCAGCAGAAGCCAGGAGGAGGGGAGAAAAAGTCCTATCTTTTGAGCTGCATATGAAAGTCAGAGAAAAGGTGAGAAAGCACAGTGGAAGCATACATAGGGATGCTTTGCACTCAGTGGGCACCTGATTGCAGGTTCTTGAACCCCAGGGCTTAGAGACAGATTATAAGGAAAATTACTACAAAGATTGGAAGGTGGGCGAATGAGCTGAGGAAAGAGCTCCCAAATTTTTGGCCTGTATGTCTCTAAATATTTAGGGGATATTTACAGAATACCAGGATCTCTCAAGTTTATATAATATGGACCTTTCTCTATGCTGTTGCTTCTTCATTAGAAGAAGCCAAGGTAAGTGAAGGCTTCCAGTTTTCCTTTGCAAACTGGCTTCTTTATGTTAATCTTCGTCTTTCAGTGCAGGCCCCTTTCTCCTGCCTGCATAGGTTATTGTCAAGTGTACAACACAAAGACTTGAAGCATAGATGTGCTTTGTGCATTTCATTTAATCTAGGAAGTTTAATTTTATCCTGGAGTTTCTGTAAACACAAGAATGAAGCTCAAACCTTTTAGAAACACCAATAACTTGTTTTTTTTTTTTTTTTGTTTTTTTTTTTGGTTTCCTTATGCTGTATCTTTGAAAGACACATGGATTTTTCAATACACATGCATCTGAGCCCACACAACTTCCAGATTGTTAGCCACAATGCAGAGGGGGACCCTGGTGTATTTTTACATTACATTAAGGTTGGATATAAATTCACTGAGCTAATTGTTTCAAGTACAAGCAAATGGCTATGGGGTCTAATTAAATGTACTTGTTTTACTAATTTTGGTCTTTATTATAGATAGTAATCTGAGATTTAAAAAAAAAATACCTTTAAACTTTGCACTGTATTTAACCTCCTAGGTTAGTCCACAACCTGTGTTTATATGTAACTTTTGCTTCTCGCTGTCATAAGGAAAAAATAAATATTGTCATTTCTAAGAGGTCGTCTGTGTCTCCAGTAAATGTGGGAATTTGAAGCCCACAGATACTCATCCTGAAAGCACACTAGAGGGTTTTATGTAGGTTGACGCAAGGTTCCTTTTGTGCATTGTTGCTCCCTTGTCATTCACTTATCTCCTCCCTCCCATTTCACCGACTGCCTGGCGAAGTATGATAAGATTCACGAAAGGTAATTTACCGTCTGGGAGACAAACTCTTTCAGTGCCAGTCTGATGGCTGTGTCAATGCTCACTGGCTCAGGAGAAGGGAGCAAGGCAACACCATTCTGTCAGAAGCTAACTGCTGAATGGATCCTGTGTAATGGACAGGCAGATGTTGGGAGTAAATCACTGAGATGTCCGATGTTGGCCACCTGAGCGTTTCTCGGGTGCCACCGAGTAGCTATAAATTAGCAGGAGTGCTGAAAAGTCTGTCGGCTGTGTCACATGCCTGCAGTGACCAGACTTTCATCTTTCCTTAGCTAAACAGAATAAAGATCAATCTTCCTGGGATTAGTAGTTTAAAGGCACTATGCTATTCTTTAGCTTACAAAGCAGATGGGGGCAGCCTTTATATGAAACGAAACTGAAATTCCTATATTCTCTAAAAATATTTTGGCCATTTTTCAAAATAATACTTAGTGATTGAAATATTTCTTTAAAATCAGAGTACTAGACTACTCAATAAAAATAAAACAATACTTAATACAAACATATGTACATACACATTCACAAAATTTAAGGATTATTTATACAAATAAAATGGAGAATACAGGTTGTGTTTATCAATTAAAATGATACAGTTCAGTTTATAGGTGTTGTTACCTAATTCTTACTCAAGTGTAAAGGGTTCCTTAGGTGTGTTTCTAATGCACAGCATCAAACAGTTCCATCCTCCCATGTCCTTTTAATTTCCACGAGTTTGTTTCAGATTTTATAGTCCAAGACACACCCGTTCTGCTACACATCAAAGTGAGCTTAATATATTACAACCTTAAAATTCCTCTAATCGGTGGAATTTGCTTCCTACGGCATTGTCTAAATGCTAAGTTTCTGAATCTGTTTACCAGGAGCTCGTGCTCCCTCTCTTCGTCTGACTGTCCTTAGACCTGTTCTAGTGATACTAGTCTCAAAAGCCCAATAATGATATATTTTGGGTCCAGGAGCAGAAGACTGTTTCAGATATATTTGCCTAAGATCAGCCTGATTTCTCTTTAGACTTCGATTTTTCTTGAAGCTACCAACCAGTAAGCAATTACCCCTGAGGAAGAAAAATAAAAATATTCTTTAGTCAACAACATTCTTTGTGTAATTTTGTAATTTCAGTGTGTGAGCTCTGGCTTTCTGGGAAGTGCCTTTCTTATCCACTGCCCTCAGCTCCTCTTCATGCCTCTCACGGCACTTACCCCTCTTTACCTTGTGTTTATATTTACATTACTGAATCTTTAAGGGTCAAGATTAAAGAAAGAAATTGCATATTCTCCAACTATTTGAAAATATGAATTGAATATTTCTAACTTTCATATAACTCTTGCTTTAGATGGTTAAGTGCAATTTTGAGAATTCCAATTTCAGTCTTCATTACCTTTCATGTTCTGTCCTTTACTTGGCACCCCCTCCCCTCATTACAGTGTGATTGTTCCTTTCCCTGATTTCCACTCTAAGGTTTGTATGTCTGTGATATGCTTCGCTGGTCTGGGCATGGAAGTGACCTCACATTGTACTGCTTTAACAAGCATACTCTCCTGCTTCACAGTGGTTTTTATAGTAATCATGGCTATTGTGTCCGGGGACAAAGATTGTTGTAGGGATGAGAAAAAGTAGGACACTTAGAAGTACCAGTGAGTTGAAACTAGAGCTATTTTTGTATTGGAGCTATTGAGAAATAACTGGAGACATGAGGGTTAGAACTGACAGCGCCTAGAACTTGCAAGTGCCTTAGGTTATGAGTGCGGACGTGCATCGCTGGGATGGAATGGTGAGGTCAAAGGACAAGAAGGGACGCAGCAATCAAATAAGAAGACTCGTGATCCTACGGGATATTCAGATTACCCGGAAACATAAAAAGAGCCATTTGTACAGGGGTGAAGCAGGCCGTAGGTGAGAGGCTTCATAGAGTGAGTAATGATGATCAAGAGATATTTTTTCCTCAGGTTCCAGAAAACATGTTTAAATGTTTTTTAAATAAAATAAGGGCTTTTTTTTTTTTTTTGTATGATTTTGGAGAAACTAGAATTTGGGTTTTGTTTAAGAGAGAAAAGAAAAAAATAGATATGATTTGAACACTGTGTTGAAGAAAAGCCGAGTGAACAGTCAGTCTGTTGTCTGTGTCTGGTCACAGGGAATCGGGGACACAAGTGCCTGGGCTGTGCTGCTCTGCGCCTCGCTGACCCTTGAAATCTGGGTGTAGCCCATGATGGCCAACATTGGAATAAAATGTGGCAAATTACAAATGTGTAATCCCCCATATAAAAAACATACTAGAACTGGATGAAATCTTTTGAAATGACCTTCATGCACATTTGGCTGCTAAAGATAACAAGAGTCAGAGAAGACCCAGAAAATGGAGTCCTCAGAAATCTAAGGAGTTGGAGGGGAGTTTTGGAGAATCCAAGGATGGAAATGTGGTGGGCTGTGAATCTTGGAGTTGCCGTCAAGAGTCTGGGAGCAGAGATGCTCACTTATCTTCTAGTCAATATCTCTGTATGTACATATTATTGTTTAATCTAAAATAATGCTTCTTAATTTCCCCATAAGAAAAGTTTATGTATATGTTTTTTTCTAATTGCCTCCAAGCCCAGAATGCAGTTATTAATATCCTTAGAAGGCCACGGGTCATTCTAGTATCTAATTTGGTTTTCAGATTTATTATTATTTTTATTCGTGTGTGTGTGTGTGTGTATGTGTATGTGTGTGTGTGTGTGTGTGTGTGTGTGTGTGTGTGTGTGTGTGTGT
>OU015744.1:121532981-121547357 GCA_907169655.1 Acomys percivali | reverse complement strand
GTGTGTGTGTGTGTGTGTGTGTGTGTGTGTGTGTGTGTGTGTGTGTGCCATGTGTATGCAGGCATTCACGAGGGCAAAAAAAGGCAACAGTACTGAACTTACAGTCAACTGTGAGCCATCAGTTAGAGAGTTGAGATCCTAACTTATGTCTTCTAATAGAACAGTAAATTCCTGCAACCACTGAGCAATCTCTTTAGCCTTCTATGTCTAACTTTTTGCTGTTTTGTTTTGTTTTGACTTTACTTCAAGTACCTGGTATCTAATAATATAGATTTCTATTTGACACATTCCCTATCTGGTAATGATTTTATTTCAACTGTATTTCTTACTCAAAGTAACCTGTTTTCTAACCATATTTCTTTACGAAGAATGTTCTGAAAATATATACCCCCATTACAAGTCCTTGCCTTCAATGTGATATCTTTTTCTTACTATATTTGGTGAAGATTTCCCCATAGAGTTTCTAAAGCAATTAATTCCTTATTAGTGCTGCTGATCATGCCCACTTAAGCCAGTTTCCATTTTTTTGGGGGGTCCAGGGACATGTTAAGTGATTTTTGTATCATCCTGGTCTAATCCTTAGTAGTAAAACATGATCCAGCAACAGCTGGTTAGATGGCTTGGCCTCCTGGTACATGTTTAAATTTTTCTAGGACCATAAATCTGTAGCAATTTGTAGTAAATGTTCTCCATTGACACCAGATGTGGGTAGGGAAATAGGACAGAGAAAAGAAACATAACACATAAAGGTAAATAAAATGGTTGGATATTTTGGACTTTTAAAAAAAAATACAAATGTATGGCTAAATTCCAGAAACAATGTTACCTTATTCCCTTGTATAATGAATTAAGGTAGAAACTACTACCTTAACATTATAAATATATAGTTTTTTTAATTAAATAAAACAATACTGTTATGTTAAGTCATGTATTTCTGCATTTGTGTATATACATGAATATATTTGAAATGTCTTTCAAAGATGTCAAACAATTATATGAATGTCTTTATATACAATATTAGTATATGTTATACTTAGTAATTATATACACACATATCTGTATATGTGTGCAAATCTATGCATATTATATATGTACAGGCATGTTATATATACATACCTATCCACTCACACATAGAATTTGTTTACTGGGTTGCCATAACAAACTACCATAGAGCCAGGGCTTATAAAATAGAAATTTTGTGTCTCACAGTTTTGAAAAGGCGAAGGTGCAGCCAGGCTTTATAGACAGGCTTGGTTCACCTGCAGGCCTGTCATTGCCAGAAGAAAACTGTTCTTTCATTGTGCCTTCACATGACTTTTTTTCTTGTATGTTCATCTTTTTTAATTCTCTTTTCTCATAATGACACTGGTAATTTTGAATTAGTGGCCCAAACTCAGGACTTTATCTGTGGCGGTTGGAATGAAAATGTCCCCCACAGGCTGATAGAGAGTGACACTATTAGGAGGTGTGGCCTTGTTGGAGGAAGTGTGGCACTGGGGATGGTCTTTTAGGTGTCAGAAGCTCAAGTCAGACCAGTGTCATTGTCTCTTCCTGCTGCCTCCTATCCAGATGTAAAACTCTTAGCTCCTCCTCCAGCACCATGTCTGCCTATGTGCTGCCATGTTTCCTGCTGTGACGGGAATGGACTAACCCTCTAAACCGTAAGCCAGTCCCAACGAAATGTTTTCCTTTATAAGAGTTTCTGTGGTCATGGTGTCTCTTCCCAGCCATAGAAACTCAAACTAAGATATCAGCTAATCTTTAATTGCCTCAGCTAAGGTATTTTCTTTAAATATCATCATGTTGGGGGTTAATGCTTCAATATGTTTTCGAGGAGAACACATGCAATCCATGATGACTTTTTCCTTCCTTCATTCACTCTTTTAGAACTTGACTTAAAAGTTATTCTGACTTACTAAGCCTATATATGATAAAATGATAATGTCATGTGTGAGAATCAATGTGTTTATATCTTGAATATGCATTGAATGTTAGAAAATGTATCAATTTGAAAGATGAAAGGGGTGTTTACTTACTGGATGTTATTTAATTATCTTATAACCCTAAAACCACTGCTCGTCTTTCCCAGGGATATCAAAGGTGATAGGATTTAAAAGGGAGCACAGGGATTGGTGGAGCAGGTTCACCATGAAGGTATACACTATGCTACTTTGTTGGTTAATATTTAGTCAGAAACATTAGTGAAGACATGTATAATTGAATATAAGGAGATGCCATTAATAAGATACTCCTATTTTAGTACTTGAATTATATTTTCTTTATTTTCTTAAATCTGTATTTTAAAAATAAATAACTTTCTTTGTCCTCCCTTTTAAAATATTACCTAGCTAAAAGGTCAGCATGCCAACATAAAGTGTTAAGTCTAATCAATGCTGAGAATGTCTATAGCTGATTTCTCTTAAATCGAAACTGTAGTAGCCTTGTCTCACCTTCACTCACAGCTCTGAATGCTGTTATATATTGCCTGCAGCCTTGCTTTTGCAAAATGTCACCACACTGCACACATTAAATACCAATTTTCCAGTTTTCCCCTCTCTCTGACACATTATAACTGTGTTTTGAAGGTCAATTTTTAGAAATCTTTCTAATTTTTGAGGGCAGTAGCTGTGAACTCTGGTTATTACATGCCATATCTGATTTCTATAGTCATCACTCATATCCCACATTTTTGTCAATCTAAATAAATTCTCAGTAAGTACTATAAATGTTATTGTGGTGTGTTCTAGTTAACTGTCAACATTACTCCTGATGTGTACAGACTTAGAATTTGTACTACTGTGCTCTACCATGTCCTACTATGGTTAGAAAACTGCAAATTTTTGCACTTTCTTAGTGCTGGAAGATATATTTCCCAGAAACATTTTAGCAAAGTTATCCATGCCCACGCCAGTGTTTTAAAAATAATCATCATGTTTTTGCTTATTGACATTGTACTAGTATTGTTTTAAGCATTGTCATCTACTGCATTATGTGTGGGGGTTGTTGTTGTTGTTTGTCTTTTGTTTTCTTTCTTAACTTTTGGGGGGTGGGTAGACTTGGAAGTGAGTGTAATTGGGGTACATTATGTTAAATTCCCAAGTAATTCATAAAAATATTATGTTGGTGGAAAAAGAACAAACAACAGGGTATGTGAGGGGAAATGGTATCAGGCAATCTGCAAGTCTTTTGCTATGCCTGGATATTTTTCATTGATCTAATATCAATTTATTCTTGTCAAATTTGTTTTTAAAAACTGTTCTCTAATTTGAATTGCATAGTAAATGTTAAAGTTGTCTGTGCATGTATCTTTTTATCATTTATTTAAACTGCTTATGTGCTGTGTTATAGTTGGTGAACAGTACAGTCAGGGATATGCAATTGTGTGTAGGTCCAACACAGTTTTCATTACAGACCCCTTTAGGATTTTAGAAGATTCTTATTTAATATTCTGTTATGAGAGATTTTTCTACTAATAAATTAATTGGAAAAAGTAATCATACCTGCATGTTTATTAAAATATACTCATGCATGTGGTAGCCTCGGTTCTCAAGGTAAGTATTTTAAAGTTTCTGGTATTCAATGGTGCTGATTTACTCAGATAAATAAGAAATCATTTCTGCTCATATTTGTCATGGTGACATTGTACAAAATCCTTCCTGTCTTTTTTCAAGAATAGAATTAGAGAAATTGCAATGTAAATAAGCTTGCTAAGGCTAAAACCTTTTTTTTTTTTTTTTTTAATTTGGACACAGAATAAGTTTTTGCCTAAAATTTTAACTAGACTTGTCTTAATCAAATATTTTCACAACAGGTGAACTTTGGCAAGCAGTGCTCTGTATCATCCTGACAGGAGAAGAACCAATCTTCTTTTCCCATGGAGGGCTACCGTCCTGTCAGCGGCACCTTGCTCTGGAGGGGAATTTGATGATGGCTTTAAAGACCTTGAAGTTTCCAAAGAAATTTAAACATGATCTTTAATGACACTGAAGTGGATTAGCCCTTGACCTTTCTGTCCCAGTGGCATTTTACTCGTCTAGCTTTGACATATGTAATAGAAAATTACACTCATCAGGTTACTTTGGAACTTCCAATTATGTCAAGTGGCTTGATTTGGTTTTTGATTGACTTACAAGGGCAGGAGCTGATCTCTGGAGGGGGTCACAGAGGCAATCAGCATTATTGGGGCCTCTGTGTTATTAGCTGCACTTATACTAGTACAAAAAGATAGAGATGTAAAAATATGCATATATGTAAAAATTACAGAACAAGAGGGTATCAACTTGAGAATAGGGGACATGGGAAGGCTTGAAGGGAGAGTGGCTGAGAGGAGTTGAAGAGAGGAAAGAGAAAAGGAAAAGTGACGTAATTCCGTTAAATGCATATTAAAAATAGATGTAGAAGTCTCACAATGTCAAAACAAAACAAATAAAAGCACCACTGAAATACTCTTATCTAAAGGCCCTTAGATCAGCATTCACTTTACACTATCATTGTTGCATGGTTGAAGGGAAAAAGACATCTTAGAGAAAGTGTATTAAAATAGTTTTATAATCTTATGCACATTTATACAGAAAAAGATTATAGGCTCTGAAAGTGAATAATTGATATTAATAACGTAGATTTTTGAGCACACTAATAAGGCTTAAGATATTTATGCTCAAGATTATCTTGTGATTGTAACTCTAAATGTTAACTTCTTCAACTCCTTGCTATGCAATGGAATGTGGGGCTGTAGAAGCATTTGGCAGCAATGAATGGTTTCTTAATATCCAGTGACCAAAAATAAACTTAATATCAAATTTGTCATGAATGTCAGGTGTTCCTGAGAGTTCTTACCTGTGTTGCATGCTTGGGGATATAAAAGGAAGAAATATTTTGTTTTAAATTTTTTATTAATTTATTCTTGTTACATCTCAATGGTTATCCCATCCCTTGTATCCTCCCATTCCTCCCTCCCTCCCATTTTCCCCTTATTCCCCTCCCCTATGACTGTGACTGAGGGGGATTACCTCCCCTGTATATGCTCATAGGGTATCAAGTCTCTTCTCTGTGACCTGCTATCCTTCCTCTGAGTGCAACCGTGCCACCAGGTCTCCCCCTCATAAAAGAGGGAAACAGGGATGGAGGAATAGAGACAGAAAGAGAGAGAAAGAGAGACAGAGACAGAGAATGAGAGAGAGAGGGAGAGAGAGGGAGAGAGAGAGGGAGGGAGGGAGGAAGAGAGAGAGAGAGAGAGAGAGAGAGAGAGAGAGAGAGAGAGAGAGACGCACTACCAAACTCACTCTTCTCCCAGCCTGTCTAGATGGTAATAGAGCTGCAGCCAAGGCTGTAACAACAGTAACCCATGGGCTAATTAGCTCTCACATTCTCAATACTGCTGCATTACGCATTAACTTTCAACACCTGAACACTGAGAGAAACGTTCAAGCCACAGCCAGGCCATAAAACACTAACTCAATAAATATCTATTACTGGGCTTTCTGTTGACACACTTAAAACTAGTGAACTAGAAATAGTGAAGAGAGAAGCGCTACTCTCACAATAGAAAAAGCACATGTTCTAGTGTTACTGCAGGGGGAAAGGCATGATTAACTTAAACAAACCAAATGAATATCAACTTAAAAAATAGATTATAACCAGCTATACATACGGTATAAAGAATGCAGGCACAGACATAATTCTCTAGTTTAGGATGTCATTAGCCGATAACTATGTATCGCTTCTTAGTAGTCTTGTGTTAAGCCCTGCAGTGCACAAATAATCTGCCTATTGTACCTTAGTTACTAATTTTAGTTACTGGAAAGACTAAGTTCTGCCACAGATGCGTGGATATGTTACAGACAGATTAATTTAAGACATTGGGCATGTGCGCTCACACACACACACACACACACACACACACACACACACACACACACACTTAATCATGTTCAGGGCATAATAATTTCATTCTGAAGGAAGAAAGGAGGAAGGAAGTGATGGGTGAGTAATATTTTGAAAATAAACAGAATCTTATTGTAATCTTTGAAAAAGTTGGTAATATTTAAATGTCATTTCCCCAAATGGCTTTAAAGTAATTTCAAATAAAGCTTTGTTTTGATGATTGGAGTGAGGAATTACTTGGCTCTGTTTAGGTATCAAGATGTGGTTTCAAGAATTTGCCTTAATTTTCTAAGGATGAAGGAGGAAAGCAAAAATCTGAAGAGTAAAAGATAACACAGGGTGGTGGTTTGAAAAAGTATGTTTCTCACAGACTCATGTGTTTGAATGTTTAGCTTATAGGGAGTGTCACTATTAGGAGGTGTGGCCTTGTTGGAGTAGGTGTGTCCTTGTTGGAGAAGGAATCTCACTGTGGGGACAGGCTTTGAGGTTGCTTATGCTCAATCTACACCCAGTATAGCACATAGTCCCCTTCTGTTGGCCATGGATCAAGATGTTGAACTCTTTGTAGCTCCTTCACCATGTCTGCCTCGATGCTGCCATGCTTCCCACCATGATGATAATGGATTAGACCTCTGAAACTGATAGGCAGCCCCAATTAAATATTCTTCTCTATAGGAGAAGCCTTGGTCTCTTCACAGCACTAAAACCCTAAGACACACAATTTCTACAGTTTACATCATGATGTGAATACTAACAATAGCACACAAGGTCTTTCCTCTATAGGTTACTGATGAGTACCTCACTGTGAATCATGGAGCTGATTCATCTGCTTTCTTACCCTTCAGTTTCATTTTCAAAGGCCTCTTTTTCAGTAAATCTACTCTTCTATGCAGTTCTAACACTTCCTTATTAGTCAGTTCCTCAGAAACCCTCTGAGCTCACTCCCTATTATCTCCTCTTACAGATACCATATTAAAGTTGTTTCCTGTTTCCTTCATGGCCTTGATCAACTTCACCTTTATGCAAAGCCCTTGAAGCCATGACACTGCTAAGCATCTTCTTCCAGATCTCAGTCAACCTCACCAAGCCCAGGTGAGGTTTTGATGAGTCAGGGATGTTATAGTTCAAGAATGTTCGTTTTTCTCCCCAGGGTCTTCCTTAGTTGCTGTCTGGTCAAAGGTCTCCATAAAGTAATAGGTCTGAAAAGCAGCTGTAACTGTTTGGCTCACTTATTGACTGGGAAAGATAATGCTTAGATGGAGAATCTTCAGTTTACCATTGGGATAAACAGTGAGGTCAAGATAAAATGGGGTAACAACATTACCGGCACACAGCTTGACCTTGGAGAGAGTGATATTCTCAAGCAGGATCAGGAGCACAACTCTTGGGAAGAGACATTCCTCCTGCTTTAATTACTTTTCTGTTACTCTGAAATGATACCATGACCAAGAAAACTGATAGAAGAAAGAGTTAGCTAGTGATATGCTTACCCATTAAGAGGGTTAGTCCATAATTGCTATGGTAGGAAACATGTTAGCAGTCAGGCAGACATGACAGTGAGCCACTAGCTGAGACCTTGCATTCCCTATGCATAAGGACAAGGCAGAGGGGAGGAAGGGAAAGAAGGAAGAGAGATAGAGTATGTATGTATTTCTGAAATCTCAAATCACACCCCTAGTGAAAAACTTCCTCCAACAAGCCCACACTTCCTAATACTTCCCAAACAGTAATACCAACTGAGAATCAAACATTCAAATACATGAGTCTATGGAGCCATTCTCATTAAAACCACCACAGTCTATTCTAAAGCCCCAATGCAAAATACATTATTCCAACTTTAATGTGGTTTAAGTGGATAAAGTCTCTGATGAGAGTTGAGACAATTTCATAATGTAGCCTCCTGTAAAATCAAAAACCTAACTGAATACTTCAATGGTGCAGAATTTATACTATATGAAATAATGCATTGCAATATATGTTAAAATTTCAATATATATATTTTTGAAATTATCAATCCAAAAGTAAGGAATGGAGTCATAGTGAGGAAATACTGGGCCAAAGCAGCTCCAAGACCCATGAGGGCAAATTTAAAATTCTGTAGCTCTATGTCCAATGTCCAAGGGTTTAGATGACTTTTCTGTTTCATATTTGTTGATTGTGACACACTTTGTTATACCGAGATTGCTCAGTGTAATACCGAGAGCACTCAGATCACGATATTCCCCCAAAAAGACCACCAGGACTCAATACTGATACAATAAACACAGGGTCCTGTATTATGGGCTCAGAGCTTCAGATCACAACCCTTCCTGATGCAGCAGGGTAGGAGAGTGACCCTGAGCTTCAAGGGCAATGGGATTATAAAAGGAAGCAGGGGTTGTGGGTCCCAGGAATATTGGTCTTTAGGCAGGTTGGGTGGATGCTGGGTCTGGAGGGGAAGTCTTTTTATCTCAGAGGAACATTGAGATCTAATTGTATGTAATCACTCTGGTGGAGTTTCTGGGGACTGCTGGCAGGTGTCATTCCCAGAACACAGGGAGAAGGGTCACCTAGAGGACAGGTTCTCATACAGAACATCATTAATTGCAGAACATACACTATGTATAGAATATGGCATTAATTTTGCCCTTACAACTTCTCTCTGGCTGGTCCACACTCTGTCTTTATCTTTCGTTGGGTGGTATTCCACAGCTCTGGCATCTCTAACACAACCATGGTTCCGTTTCACAGTGTCGGTGCAGTGGTCTCTCAGGGCCTGCATAAGAGGACTCCTCATCCAATTAAATAATTTTCTTTTAAATTCAAAGTAGGAGTCTTATAGTGGTTACCATGATATTGCTGAGATTTTAACTATTTATTATACTTCACATAAGTTATTAGTGGTAAAAATTGAAACAGCCATTGACAAACAGTGCATTACAGGTTGAAACATCAGATTTTACATCTAATACATGGTTTGAAAGTAAAGTACTTTTAATTATTAAATGTATTTCTCATCATTATTATTTTCTATTCTGTTCTTTGATAATTTTTGTATAAAAACAAAATAACTAAACACCAAAGCTATATTTCAAAAGTAATAATAACATAAGTGTCTTGTGAGAGGCTCCACTCAGCATCAGATTGAAACAGAAGATGAGACTCACAGCCAAACATGGGCTAAGCTTAGGGAGTCTTGTTGAAGAAAGAGAAAGGGGAACACTCCTTCATTGCTGGTGAAAGTGAAAACTTCTCCAACTATTTTGGGAATCAATCTGGCACTTTCTTAAAAAATTGTGAATAGCTCTACTTCAAGGCCTAGCTATACCACTCCTGGGCATACACCAAAAAGATGCTGCCCATATATTGAGGACATTTACTCAACCATGTTCACAGCTGCCTTATTTGTAGGAGCCAGAATCTAGAAACAATGTAGATATCCCTCAACTGAAGAATGGATAAAGAATCTGTGGTACATTTATTCAATGGAATACTACTCAGCTACTAAAAACAAGGAAATGGTGAAATTTGCAGGCAAATGGATGGGACTAGAAAAGATCATCCTGAATGAGGTAACCTAGACTCAGAAGACACACATGGTATGTGCTCACTTATATGCAGATTTTAAACCACATATTACAGCGTAAACGTATTACAATGCACAAACTCAAAGAAGATAAATAACAGAGAGGACCCAAGGAAGGATACTTAAATCTCACTCAGAAAGAGAAATAGAATAGACAGTTGTAGTGGTTAAAGAGAGGGAACAAGGTAGGAAAGGGATCATGGGTGGAGGTCAAACCTGGGGAAAGTGAGAGTGTGAGAACAGAGGGCCTACAGAGAAAAAGAAATTGTGGGCTGGGCATCTCTGTGACAAGCGGGAGACCCAAGATAAGCAAGCATATCAGAGTATTGATAATAGTGTTAGGAGTTGGCTCTCTTCCGTGAGGAGGGTATTGGTTTGGGCAAGACATTGGTTAGACATTCCCTCAATCTCTGTTCTATTTGCTCTGTCTTTATCCCTGCACCAAGGTAGAGTGAGGAAGCGAGGACAGGAGGACAGAAGGCATTCGGAGAAAAGAGAAACTGTGGATGGGGGGCATCTCTGTGACAAGCTGGAGACCTATGTCAGGGCAGGCTTATGGGAGGATGTGAGAGGGACTGTAGCTGAGATTCCTGGTAGCAAGGGCCATGGCAACTGAAGAGGATACCCTCTAACTAGACATGACTCCTAGTGGAGGCAGGGGAATAGCAACCCACTCACAAAAACTTTGACCCAAGATTTACTGTGCCTGCAAGATGAATAGGGATAAATTAGAGCAGAGATTGAGGGATTGTCCAACCAATGCCTGGCCCAATCCAAGACCCACTCCATGTAAGATATATAACACCTGACACTATTAATTATACTCTCCTATGCTTGCAGACAAGAGCCTAACATCCAACAGTGGATCAAAACAGATGCTGAGATCCATAGCCAAACACTGGGCAAAGCGTAGGTAGTCTTGTAGAAAAGTAGGGAAGGAGGAGAAAGGGACTTGTATGTCACAGGAGCTCCACAAGAAGACCAGCAGAGCTAAGTAAACAGGCCCAGAGGGGCGTGTGGAGACTGAAGCACCAATCAAGGACCATGCATGGACTGGATCAAGGCCTCCTCCACAGATGTAGCCAATGGGCAGCTCCCGCTGCATGTTGGCTAGCTAGTAAGGGATGCAGGGCCTGTCTCTGGCATGGAGTCTGTTGCCTGCTCTTTCATCAATTTCCACTGAAGGGACCACCTTGCCAGGCTGCAGGGGAAGAGGACTGGCTCACTCTGATGTGATTTGATGTGCTGAGGAGGGTTGTTTGGGGGAGCGGGGGTGGGTTAGGGGACAGGGATCTGCTTTTCTGAGGAGTAGCATGGCAAGGGTGGAGAGAGAAATAGGAGAAAGCGTGGGGATGGGAGGAGAGGAGGGAGTGGAGCTACTATTGGGATGTAAGGTGAATAAATAAATTAATGAATATTTTTAAAAATGTGAGGGAAAGATAGAAGGACCTGGAGGTGACCAGAGATTCATAAGAGGATCAACAGAGCCAACTAACAAGGGCCAAGAGGGAGTTCTGAAGACTGAAGCACCAACCAGGGACCATACATGGACTGAACCTGGATGTCTTATAGATGTAGCTGATGAGCATCTTGGTCTTCATATGGGTTCCCTAGTAAGGGGAATGGGGCCTATCTCTGACATGGACTGTGTTGTTTGCTTTTTGGCCCCTTTCCATTGGTGGGGCTGCCTCACCAGGCCACAGGGAAAGAGGACTTGCTCAGTCATGATTTTGACTTGTTGTGCTGAAGAGGATTGGGGGAGGGCTACCCTTTTTTGAGGAATATGGGAGAGGGAAAAGGAGAAGAGGGAGAAAGGTTGGTGTTGAGAGGAGAGGAGAGAGGGGGCTACAATCAAGATGTAAAGTGAATAAATAAATTAATTAATTAAGGAGGGAAACTTTCATGTCTTTTTAGACTGCGAAGAAGACAGTCCATGCTTATCTTCACACACACAGATACTTAGAATTTAGAATTCTTAGTGGTTAGTGAAAGCAAATTAAAAGTACTCTGAGATTCCATCCCATGCCAATAAAAATCAAAGGGATGTGGAGAGAGAGGAACACTTACTCACTATTAGTCATCATACAATTTGCTGTAGCCAATATGGGAATCAACATGGTGCTTCTCAAGAGACTAAAAGTGAAACTACAGAATGAACCAGATACCACTCTTGGATATGTATCTAAACGGTTCTGTATCTACTACAGAGGCACTTGCACATTCATGTTGATTTTTGCAGGGCAAATTTCATAATAACAAAGAAATGGAATAATTTTAGGTATCCATCATCAGATGAGTGAATAATGAAGGCATGATACAATCATACTTGCATTCTATTTATCTGTAAAGAGAAAGGAAACTTTGACATCAAAGATGATGGTTAGAACTGTAAACTATCATTCAAAGTGAGTTATTTTGGGGCCAGAAATACAAAAGCCCCATATTCTTGTAGTAGATGTAAACATGTTTTTGTTTTGATCCCAAGTGTGGGATGCAAAACAGACTTGTGTGAGGGTGTGGGGTGTTTTTCCACTGAAAACAGACCTGTAAGAGAACTGGTGATGTTTGTCCATAGGAAGAGGAACTGCCTCTTACAGCGGCATGGTCTTTACCAACTGATAAACGTCCTAGTATGGACTCTGAGAGGAGACATATGTATGAGCCCCAAACAAGAGGTGGCGCTTTTTCTTTTTGGCCTTGATTGTTCATCACTCCAGTTTAAGATGTTACTAGAGAGAACTGCTCCAGCGAAGGCTTTAAGGCTCAGGGCTCTGGCTGCCACAGCTGCAGGTTCCAGCTGCTGCTCCAGGCTCCAGCTGCTGCTCCAGGTTCCAGTGGCTGTGGTTATAGTCACCTTCGCTGAATTGCTGATTTACTGTTTAACTGGTCTATTGGAATCCTGCTGACTACACCAGTGAAATCGCTTCATGGAACTGAGTATAAAAAAGGCCTATCTCAGCTGCACATGGTGGTGCACACCTTTAATCCCAGCACTTGGGAGGCAGAGGCAGGTGGATCTCTGTGAGTTCGAGGCCAGCCTGGTCTACAAAGCAAGTCCACAACAGCCAAGGCTACACAGAGAAACCCTGTCTCGAAAAACAAAACAAAACAAAACAACAAACAAAAAAAAAAGGCCTATCTCTTCTGTTCTTAGTAACCTCTTTTCTCTCCTATCTAGGGTGTATGGGTTGGAAGAGAGGTGTAAGCATTAAGGAACCCCAAATCAAGTAGGTTTGAAAAAGTTCAAAGCCTACAGGTGGCACCCAACATGGGGCTCCAACCCACAACACTGACATTAAGAGTCTCATGCTCTACCAACTTAGCTAGCTGGGTATTGAAACTGATCATGGTGTATGAGAATGCAAATACTGAATGTAAGCAAGCAATGAGCCCATTAAAAAGTACCAGGAGTTCCATTAAATGAACAGGTAAGAGAGACAGCTAATATTGGCTTTCAGGGGTAACAAACCAATATCATAGGACAAGCTATAGCTAGGTGTCTCAGTTATCAAAACACCCAGTGATATAATTGTGGTAAATTTGGCCATTTGCAAAGAAATTGTAAGGCTAAAAGTTCCAGACCTCAAAATAACAGGTGTACTAACTCTGGAGAAAATGATATTTGTAGAAGAGAACAAGGAACTTCTGGCCATGATGATAATGATATGACAAGACTTCCAGGGTGTTGTGGGAAGGGAAAACATTGGTCTAAGGATTGTCAATCCAAGAGAGACATATGAGGTAATCTTACACCATCAGGAAATGAAAGCTCAAGGATCCACAGCAAACAATTCGAGCTGTCTTTCTTTGGTCAGCCAGGAGGTAACAAATAGGCAGGAAGATAAAGATTAGGTATTGATGATTTAATGCATGCTACTGAAGTCAGTACAGCTTTGGATCTGGCCTCAAATAAATCTCTTACACTTTCCACACAGGTTGAATGTTACAAAATAATCACTGGTGTTTATGGTCCATTACCTTCAGGGACAGTAGGTATAATCTTGGGAAGAAGTAGATTAACTTCTTAAGGCTTTATTGTACACCCAAGTATTGTAGATGGGGATTATAAGGAAGAAATTAAAATCATGGCATGTGTAAAGAAGGAAATGCAAATTAATGTGGGGATAGAATTGCTCAGCTGTTATTGTTTCCTTACACCAAGGGCAAAACTGCTCTAGTAGAAAGAGCAGGTACATTTGGGAGTACTGGAAAATATGTGTTCTGGCAAACAATGCTTAATGATCAGAGACCCAAATTACTGGTACAAATGAATGGTGTTATAATAGAAGGTTTGGTGGATACAGGAGCAGATGTCATGATTCTTCCCCAAACGTCTTAGAATCCACACTGGCCACTTCAGAAGGTTTATATACAATGTACAGAAATTGGTAAATTATCTCTAATAAGACTAAGTGTATGGTGGATTAAGTATGTGGGACCAGAAGGGCAAACTGGAAAGCTAAAACCCTATGTGGCTGACATACCCATAAATTTATGGGGAAGGGATCTTTTACAGCCGTGGGTTACTCAAATTAATATTCCTGCAATCATAGAGACAGACAATGATTAAATTAGGGGTGGTATTGTAGATGCTTGTAGATAAGGTATTGATATGTGTCATCAAGAATAATCACAAGCTGTGCCCATTATCCAAACACAAAACTTCATAGGTATTGAGCTTCTAAATTTATAAAGGGAGCCACAGCTGACATACCAACAGCCTTACTCCTAAAATGGATATCAGACAAACCTGTGTGGCAAGAGCAGTGGCCCACAGCAAAAGAAAACTTGCTGCACTTCAACAGCTGTATTGGCTTGACTGCACTGATTCCCAACTGACTGCACCCAGTTTAACTCCATTCAACTGCACTAACTGAAGAGCTCTCTCTCTCTCTCTCTCTCTCTCTCTCTCTCTCTCTCTCTCTCTC
>OU015744.1:121521816-121532971 GCA_907169655.1 Acomys percivali | reverse complement strand
CTCTCTCTCTCTCTCTCTCTCTCTCTCTCTCTCTCTCTCTCTCTCTCCCTCCCTCCCTCCCTTCCTAAATTGTTCTCTTTTTTCTTTATTTTAAAAATGTACTTATTCTCTTTACACCCCAATTTTAGCTCTCTCCATTCTTTCTTCCTGTTCCCAACCTGTGCCCCAATTGCTCCTATCTCCCCACCCTACTCCTCAGAAGATCAGAAGAGGGGATCCCTACCACCACCACCACCCCACCTCAGCACATGAAGTCACATCAGGACTGAGCATATCCTCTTCCATGATGGCCTGGCAGGGCAGCCCTGTCAGAAGAAAGTGATTAAGAAGCTGGCAAGAGTCCATGTCAGAGACAGCCCCTTACAAGGAGACCCACATGAAGACTAGTCTGCCCATCAAATACCTATATGTAGGGGACCTAGGTCCGGTCAATGCATGGTCCTTTGTTGGTGCTTCAGTTTCCCTATGTACCCCTGGGCCCAGGTTGATTAGTTCTTTTGGTCTTCTTGTTCCCTCCATGTCCTTTTATCCCCCTCCCCCACCTTTTTCACACGGCTCCCTTCCTTGAGCCTAATGTCTAATGTCTGGCTCTGAGTCTCAGCATCTGTTTCAATTTCCTGCAGAGTGGAGTCTCTTAAACAACAGCTATGCTAGGCTCCCATCTGTTAGCATAGCAGAGTATCATTAATAGCGTCAGGGGTTCTCTCCTAAGGAGTGGGCATCTAGCTGGGCCAGGCATTCGTTGGTCAATACCCCAATCTCTGCTCTAACTTTATCCTTGCACATCTTGTAGGCAGGGTAAGCTTTGGGTCAAAGTTTTTGCACGTGATGTGGTGTTCTTCCACCACTAGAAGTCCTATCAGGTTAAAAGGTGGCATCTTTAGAATCCCCCCCCCCCCAGCACCACTACTATGACTCTTACTTAGAGTCACATCCCGTATCCTCCCAGGAGCCCCTATCCTGTCACAGGCCTCCAGCTTTGCAGAATTCTACCAGACTTTCAAAGGCGAGCTAATACCGATACTCTTCAAGCTACTCCAAAACATAGAATTGGATGGAACACTACCAAATTCATTCTATGAGGCCATAGTCACGTTGATACCTAAGCCTCACAAAGACTCAACAAAGAAAGAGAATTTCAGACCAATTTCTCTTATGAACATCGATGCAAAAATACTAAATAAAATTCTTGCAAAACGAATACAAGAACACATAAAGGATATCATTCATCATGACCAAGTAGGCTTCATTCCAGGCATGCAGGGATGGTTTAATATACGGAAATCCATCAATGTAATCCACCATATAAACAAACTGAAAATAAAAAACCACATGATCATCTCTTTAGATGCAGAGAAAGCATTTGATAAAATCCAACACCCATTCATGTTTAAAGTTTTAGAGAGATCAGGGATACAAGGCACTTTCCTCAACATAATAAAGGCTATCTACAGCAAGCCAATAGCCAAAATTAAAGTAAATTGGGAGATACTCAAGGAAATTCCTCTAAAATCGGGAACAAGGCAAGGCTGCCCACTCTCTCCATATCTCTTCAATATAGTACTCGAAGTTCTAGCCAGAGCAATAAGACAACAAAAGGAGATCAAGGGTATCCAAATGGGAAAGGAGAAAGTCAAACTATCCCTATTTGCAGCTTGTCTTACAGGCGCTCTCACCTAGGGTTTCTGCTCTCTGTCCAAGCTGCCTTAAATAGCTTTTCTCCTAAGAGTTTGGCATATGCTGTCTCTGGCTCTGATAGCTCTGATTTTTCATTTCATCTGGCCTTCAATTAGATGCCATTGTTTGGCATTATGGTGTGTACTAAATGATTCCAGTAAGAGGAATTAAAGGTGTATCTAGTGGGGTATCTGCATTACATTTGGATCACATAGACCTAGAATATCCCTGGAAGTGATCAGAGCAGCCATGTTGCTGAATTGAAATTCTTCTACAATCAGGAGCAGAGAAGTTGGCAGTTCTTTGTTCATCCCGGATTGATGCCTGACTTGGTGACCAAAACGGTTTTATGCCTAGGACACATGCAAATAAAATAAAATCAATAAAATAAAATAAAATAATAATAAAATATAGGCAGCATAACACCTGAAGAGGAGGCAGAGACCTGCGTTCCACTATGCCACATGATGTGGGCTGGGAAAGACCTGCCCTCCAACCCACAGCACAGGTGGGCCCTACACCTCTTCCAGGAACCACAGTGGAGTTGGCCCTGGTAGCACTGGTGTGGGTGAGCCAGGCCTAAGGGCATGAGTGTGAGCTAATGGCAGCCACTCATCTGCCATGCCTGGGATGGCATGGATGCACACGTGATTCACCCCAACCCCTCACCACCTCTGATAGTTTGGAAGGCTGCCCACAGGATCATGAGTACAGGAGGGCTACCCTTGTCCCTCATCAATGGCAACACTCAAGAGAGCAGGCCCTACACCTTGCTTGAACAACACACTTGAACTGAGCTAACCCTGGTGCCAAGGTGGGGTGGTCAGTGAGGTGGCACTGAAGACTTGGCTGAAAGATAAATGACCCTGACACTCAGCCTGGGGAGAGGGTCAGGGAGATGCCCTTTGCCTTTGCTACCTTGACCCTCACCACATGAGGCAATTGGGAGAGCTGACCCTAGGGTCATGAGATGGGTGAGCTTTCCCTGTCCCTCACCAGCAGTAGCACAGTGGAGTTGCCCTGATGGAGAAGGCATGGATGAGCTAGTCCCAAGGGTATGAGAGTGGGAGAGATTGCCCAGCCCCCCATAGGTTGCACCACTTGGGAGAGTGGGCACTGTATCTTGACTGGACAGCATAATGGAGCGGGCTTTAGAAGAGTGGGTACAGGTGAGCCAGATCTAGGGCAGTAAATCAGGAGAGTTGACCTAGTCTCATGACAGTGGTGGCATTGGGTGGCCTAGCAAGAGCGGTGCTAGAGAACTCACCCTGGTTGTGTGGAGAGCCAGGACCCGGTGTGCTGACTAGATCAGCTATCATATCACCCAGGCCCAGATCTAGGGCACTGAGTTGGCCCACATCAGAATCGATTTAGTCTGGAAACATTTGGGGATGCATGAAAGGCCCATTCCTGCTGATCCAAAGCTGCAGAATCTCCACAAAACAGGGCAACAACCTGATACCTGGGAGGAATCTCGTTGAGAATCCAATATTGATGGTGTCACATGAACCAGATTAATGACTCATTCCAATAAACATTTAAAAGTAAAGATATGTGGACAGAGGGATATACCATGGGACATATTATGAAATACTATAGCTTGCACAATAATATTTTTCTATGCTTTGTGTGCTTTTTATATTGGGGGAGGTTGCAAGGGTAAAGGCTGGTTATGAGAATTGGAGACATGAGCAGGACTTGGGTGCATGATGTGAATCTTACCAAGTATCAATTAAAATTTAAAAAGATAGAGTGACGTGGGATTTCACACTGTAGATGGAGACACAGTAACTGCACTGATCAGATTACTTATGAAATTATGTTAGGGTTCTGAAGTATCTGAGCTAATATTATTTTCCTCATATAATTAATGTTTTCATATGTGGGAATACAAAATACTGTTTGTATTTTGTTTCAAACAGTATTTCATATTTGTTTTCATCAAAGGCATCTCTACAAATAAAATTATTTGTAACACATAGAGAGAAGTCAGAGATCTATGCAATCTGGTACATCGTGCTTTCAGATTGACAGTTCTGAGCTTTGCAATTCTATACACGTTTTGTTTCTTCAAATGATACATTGAACAATATTTTTATTTGTCATTGACATAAAATTAAAGATAATGTTTTGTACACTATTTTAAAAATCATAAAATGACTATATCTTTAAAATAGAACCTTAGTTCTTATTTTGATGGGGCTGTGAATCAATACTCTCTCAAGATTTTCCAACCAAGTGAGGCTGTGGCTATATCCTAGCAACTGTTATCGTTTCATAACAGATTGGCAAACGTGCTCTGGGTAATTTCTTAGTCATCATTTTAAATGTAATCTTATCTGAAAATTTTGTTGATTATGATTAAGATAATGTATTATTATTTGAAAAGAAAACAATTTATGGAAGAGTCAAATAATGTGGGCTTCAGAATTGCTTTGTCTTTCATGTTTTATATTTAATTAAAATTAAAAGAGCTCCTGAATTTATTTGTGAAGAGCTTTAAAAAGATTCTTAGAAAACTTCTTTAAAAAAAAAAAGCAATGGACTTATATTATTTCCATCTCAATAACTTAAAATGTATTTTAAACAGGAATTATAAATTTATCGATTGCATTTTACCTCCTAGAATTAAATAGTACCAATTCTTTAGTTTAACTAAATTTAATATTTATGGAGGATGATCTGAATTAGTAGTAGTTTATGTTTGATCTTTTCTAACTTAATTAATTATTTCTGGCTTTCTGATGTGACTCAAATGGAATCTAGAAATAAATATATTGCACACCAGCCAAGGAAGAAAGCAGGCTAACTGCAAATCTTCACCTCCTTTTCCTCTCCTTTAAATCCAACCTCCAGGTCTCACCTCCAGCTATGTAGTAACACCTGTCATGACCTCCCTTCCTCTCAAGTGTAGTGGGTCACACAGATCTTCCCCTGCCAACTTTCTTCCCCTTAATCATTGCTTCATCCCAGTCCACAATTACAGCAAACATTCTTGAAATTGCAGCCTTATCCAGGCAGGAAAGCAGATAGCCTAACTTGATCATCATCTCTCCCTCCCCTTTTCCAAATCCAACCTTCCAGTCCCACCCAAGTCTGTATAGCAGGTTATTTGTTGATATTCCTTTTCCTCTCTGGAACTATCTCCAGAGGATCACTCAAATCTTCTTCTCAAACCTTGCTCCTGACTCAACTAGTTATCTCAGGCCCTAACTATAGCAGTCTATCCCTGGGAACCTGCCAGGCAAGACTTGAAGAGAAGAAACTATCTCAGTTATGCAGATAGAGTGTCAAATCCTCATTCTCTCTTCTCTTCCAAACAATAGTCTCACTGGCAATCTCTTCCCCAGGTCTGTAGCAGACTACCTGTTGTGACCTCTCCTCAAGGTCTACTCTCATTTTCATGGAGCCACCAAACAATTTAGGCTGGTATCAGGAATATAGACTTCTCCACACAAACTGACTCTAAAGCTCCATTGATAAAGACAACACCTACACAATTCACTGAACATGAAGACTTCAAAATAAGGTCAACAGAGACTTCACCCCTACATCTAGCATCTTTGGTACAGGAAGGCACTCTGTACACTACCAAAAAAGAAACATAAATAAGAAGCCTTTGATAACAGAAGCACAAACATAACTTAAACATAAACATAAACACAAACCTTTTGATTTACAGTTGTGTTTGGGTAGCTAGTAAAATGTTGGCACAAAGCTTATGGGAGTAACCAATTATTATCTGATTTCTTTTAAGGCCCGTTACGCCACTGGTTAGGTGACCAAGAACGTGAGACTAGATAATCCAGGAATATAGGGTAAAACCAAATATTACAGTTATAAACAAACAAACAAACAACAATCCTTGGCAGTAAAGTGTCTCCTAATGATATTCTGCTAGAGTCATAGACCAATGCCTTGTTCAGCCATCATTAGAGAAGTCACTCCCCCCACCCGCAAACAGATGGAAATAAATACAGAGAACAACATCCAGGCCTTAGGTAGAGGGTGGGGGACCTTGGAACATTCAACCAAGCCATTATAACCATCACTTCTCAGCATTGGGTCACTATTCCTAACAAACATCCCCATTTGTTCCTTTCTCTTCCTTCAACCTTCTCTTCTTCCTTCTCTTTTTGTCTACAAATTCAATGTGTCTAAGTCACCTTATATTTTGTTTTCATCATTCTTGAATAGTTTAACCTTTTAAAGACAAAGAGTTTATACATTTTTATTAAAAAAATAAAAATGAATATTTTTGTATTAGTTTTTTTCAAATTGTTTTCTGGTAGTTTTCTTTTTTCCATGAAACTATACTGTTTAGACTTCTGACAAATCACAAAATACTAATGTTACTGATGCTTTGATACTATTCTAAGTTTTGGAGGTTCAGTTGATGAAATGTCCATTGTGCAAGCAGCCACAGTGGGCATGGAGATGTGTGCCTATACTCCTACTGTTGGAGAAGTGCACTAGGAGGAGGCCTCCAGCTTGCTGGCTAGCTAGTCTTGCTGAATCTGAGAGCTCCAGTTTCAGTGAGAGACTCTCTCTCCAAAACCAAAGCAAGCAAGCAAGCAAGCATGAAAGCAAACAAATAAACAAGCAAAAAGGTAGAGAGGGAGAGTGATAGAGTAAAATGCTTGACATCAAGCAATGGCTTCCACATTCACATGCATGTAGATGTATGTGCAACCAGACACACATTAAGTACATACACGGACATACACACACACACACACATACACACACACACACACACACACACACACACACACGATTGTGATGATATAATTAGAAGGTGAATTATGTTTATATTATCTTCTTTAATCTTGGTTGAACAAATTGAATAGCCTAAAAACAATTAGGGGTTTTTGGTATGCATTTTAAAATAATTTTTAAATTAATTGGTATTTTTTACTTCATTTCAGAAACCTATGGTTTCTTACACAGTCTTAGAATTACATATAGCCCAAAGTAATCCCTAAATATCATGTAAAGTGTCAGGTAACTGTTGACAAACCAGTTCTGAAGTAGAAAACACAAAACACGAGTTTGTTCAGACAGGCCTAAGGCATGACTTTGGTCTCTGATGAGAAAGAATGTCTGCATTGTTACTGCCTTTGCTCTGGCTTGTTGGAAAAGCCAGGAGAACATACGCAGATCTATAATTAATTCATCATTTCTCGCTGAAGTGAAAGCAAGTCAGTGTCACTAAACCAGTGGGTGGATGGAAAGGAAAATGTGATAGTTCGTTTTATGTTAACTTAGCTGGGTCTGGTGCACAGTTACTCAATTAAGCATTGGTCTAGATATGGAGATTTTTAAAAAATGTGATTAACATTGAAAGCAACAGATTTTGTGGGAAACAAGTCATTTCTGTGTAATATGTAGTGCTCATGCAATCAGTCTAAGACTGTAAGAAACTAGATGGGTGGTTCTGAGAAGGAAGAAATGCTGCCTGCAATTTTTTTCCAAAACTGCAGCGTTAACACTTGGGAATTCAGCCTGGACAGCCATTGGAACCATGAGGGTCAAGTTCTTAACGGCTCTATCTCTTTCTCAAATATGCATAGGTAGTAGATCCTACATATTGATTCATTTATTTTTACATCCTGACTTAAGTTTCTCTTTACTCTTCCTCTCCTGGTCCCAGACTCCCCCCCCCCTTCCTGGCCCCATCCAGTCCTCCTCTGTTTCTCTATAGAAAAGGGCAGGCCTCCTATGGATATCACTCAGCCATGGCATATCATATTGCAGTAAGGGCAGCCACCTCCTCTCTATTAAGGCTCAATGAGGCAACCTAGTAGAAGGAAAGTGTCCCAAAGGCAGGCAACAGAGTTAGAGACAGATCCTGCTACCACGTTTAGGAGTCCCTAAAGAAGACAAAGCTACACAACTGTAACATATGTGCAGAGGCCTAGGTCAGTCCTATGCAGGCTTCCTGGTTGGAGGTTCAATCTCTGTGAGCTCTCATGAGTTCCGTTTAGTTGATTCTGTAAATTTTCTTGTGAGATCATTGACCCCCGTGGCTCCTATAATCCTTCCACTATCTCTTCCAATGTAGTCCCACAGCTTCACCTAATGTTTGGTTGTAGGTCTCTGCATTTGTTTCCATCAGTTGTGGGGTAAAACTTCTCTGATGACCACTGGGCTAGACGCCAATCTATGAGTATAGTAAAGAATCATTAGAAATAATTTCTTTGACTTATTTTCATCATTCACGTTTGGTTCTATCCTAGGTCTCTGGGTTTTCCACCTTGGCCATCCACGAAGTGGTCAGGGGTGGGCTTTCTCTCATGGCATGGGTTTCAACCTGGACCAGTCATTGGTTGTCCAATACTCCAGTTTCTGCACCACCTTTACCTCAGCATATGTAGTAGGCAGGATAAATTGCAGGTCCAATGCTTTATGGCTGAATTGTCCCAACTTGTCTTAGGGATTTATTGGTGTAAAGAGACACCATGACCATGAAAATTCATATAAAGGAAAACATTTAATTAGGGCTGGCTTACAGTTTCAGAGGTTTAGTCCATTACTGTCATGGCTAAAAGCATGGTGACATACTTCATCATTGTGGACGACCTTTTTGATGTGTTCTTAGATTCAGTCTGTATTTTATTGAATATTTTTACATCAATGTTTATGATGTAAAATTGGTCTGAAATTATCTGTCTTTGTTGAGTCTATGGCAATAGTCCTTCTGTGTCTATTTTGTGGAATAATTTGAGGAGTAGTTCTATTAGTTCTTCTTTGAAAGTCTGGTAGAAATCTTTCCTAAAAATCTTTGGTTCTTGGCTTGTTTTGGTCAGGGGAGTTTTAATGACTATTTCTATTTCCTTAGAGGTTATAGATCTATTTAAATTGTTTATCTAATCATGATTTAACTTTGATAAGTGGCATCTATTGAGGAAGGTGACTATTTCTTTTAGATGTTCCAGTTTTGTGGAATACAGGTTTTTGAAGTATAATCTAAGGATTCTTTGGATTTTCTTGGTGCTTGGTGTTATGGTCTCCTTTTCATTTCTGGCCATGTTAATTTGGATATTCTGTCTTTTGACTTTAGTTAGTTTGGCTAAGGATTTGTACATCTTGTTGATTTTTTTCAAAGAACTAGCTCTTGATTTCATTGATACTTTGTATTGTTGTCTTTGTTTCTATTTTATTAATTTTAATCTTCAGTTTTATTATTTCCTGTCATATACTCCTCTTGGGTATCTTTGCTTCTTTTTATTCTAGAGCCCTATTCCCATTTTTCTGAGATAGCACCAGATAGATTTCCAAAGTGGTGGTACTAGTTTGCATTCCCACCAGCAATGAAGGACTGTTCCTCTCTCTCCACATCCTCGCCAGCATGTGGTGTCAGATAAGTTATTGATCTTAGCCATTCTGATGGGTGTAAGATGGAATCTCAGTGTCGTTTTGATTTGCATTTCCCTGATGACTAAGGAGGTTGAGCATTTCTTTAAGTGTTTCTCCACCATTTGATATTCCTCTGTTGAGAATTCTCTGTTTAGTTCCAAGCCCCATTTCTCTATTGGGTTATTTGGTTTGGTAGTGTTTAATTTCTTGAGTTCTTTATATATTTTGGATATTAGACCTTTGTCAGATGAAGGGTTGGTGAAGATCTTTTCCCAGTCTGTAGGCTGTCACTTTGTTCTCTTGACAGTGTCACCTGCCTTACAGAAGCTTCTCAGCCTCAGAAACTGTGGTATATTTACACTATGGAATACTACTCAGCTATTAAAAACAAGGAATTTCTGAAATTTGTGGACAAATGGATTGAACTAGAAATTATCATAATGAGTGAGTTCACCCAGAAGCAAAAAGAGTCAAATGGTATATACTCACTTATATAGAGACACTAGTCCAAGGGGTACGCCCCCATGAAAAACTTTACCGACCAGGAAAGTGGGTCAGAGGGGAGAAAATCCTATTGAGACTTTAGGGGTGAGAAGCCTGGGAGAATGAGGAAATAGAAGGATCCAGAGGGTCCTGGAAAACTACAGGCGGGTCTGGGCTCTGGGGTCCTCCTCAAACTATGGCACCAGCCAAGGAAAATATAGGCAGTAAACTTTGAACCCCTACCCAGTCTAGCTGATGGACAGGACATTTTCCACCATTAAGTGGAGAAGGGGATCTGACTTTCACACAAACTCTGGTGCCCCATATCGGACCATGTCCCTTGCATGGGGAGGCCTGGTGGCACTTAGAGGAAAGATAATAAGTCACCAAGAAGAGACTCGATACCCTAGGAACATATACAGGGGGAGGAGGTCTCCCTCAGTCACAGACATAGGGGAAGGGAGTAGAGGGGGAAGAGGGAGGGAGGAAAGAAAGGGAGGATACAAGGGATGGGCTAACAATTGAAATGTAATATGAATAAATTAATAAAAAAATGTCAAAAAAAAAAAAAGATCAAGTTAGCAGGATTACACAGTGAGACCCTGCCAATAAATAAATATAAGTAAAAGCACATTTTGCAAATGCTGTGTTAATAAAATAGTTGTCAATAAACATGGCAGTACAAGTTAATGAGTGTTTATTGAAATGTGATCTCTGTGTTGACCAAGATTGTTTCATCCAGGTAACAATTCACCCAATAATATTAAAAAAAAATAATAATAAAATAAATCAATAATATTAAAGGAAGTGTTTTCAACCTACTAGTTGCTGTTAACTAATGGTTCAGTGTTCTCTGTAGTATCTAAATTTTAACAAGTTAATTATATGCCCCAGAGGGGAGTAGAGTGGGGTGCATACATAGTATGTACAGTATATACATTATACATAGTCATGTGAAGTTGGGTACATATGGTAAGAAGAGTTTTTGTTAAATCTCACATTTAGAATGGAGAAGGACCCTGGCCCTACTTTGTACACAGAGTGATTTCCACAGCTCACAGGAGCCACACTACTTGTAATATTTATTGTATTTGTACTATAACAGATGTTTTACTATGAAAAAGATTATTAGGTTGAACCATCATGTTTCTTCTCTTACATTACATAAGTACAACATATTTTAGTTTTATAATATGGAAAACTGCCAACCACATGATTTATGAATTTCTATAATATGGAAATTTATGATTTTCTTTTCACAGAAAAAAGAAAGCATTCAACTTTCCAGATTCTGTATTTCTCTACATAGATAAGATTAACAATAAACAAACATTGCTATTTTGAGATAGTTGATACTGCTACAACAATTCCTGGATTATATTTAAAAGTTAAATTTTAAATGGATTTTTAAAAAAACCAATAACTGACACCATTATGGGTCCCAAGAACCTGTGAAGATACATGTCATAGGCTCTAGGAGAGAACTGCTGTTATTATTCTACTATGTGGTCATAGAATTAAACTGACTCCGAATGATTTAATATTGTGTATGTATATTAATGTGTGACTTTACCTTTCTCAGGTAAGCTTTTCTTTCTTTCTTTCTTTCTTTCTTTCTTTCTTTCTTTCTTTCTTT